>OU612043.1:21778000-22231257 GCA_914767935.1 Coremacera marginata
AGAACTCGGGGGATGAAGACAGTGACGATGTTCTCACAACGATGAGTGCTCTCTGTACACGAACAAATAACCAATACAATTGTTTGAGGAGATAATGCGAGAGCGCAGCGTTCAACGAGTTGCTCTGAAAAGATGATTCATTCCTTCTGTTTTTAAAAATGATAACTCGAAAGAGCGAGAGCGAATTTTGAGTGCTCTACGCACTCTGCTTTTAACACTTTTTTAATTGGATATATCCATTCACAATGGATATTCCAGATAGTTCTCTTTGTGTTAATCTCGTGTTATTCCTTTTTCTATGCTATTAAAAAAAGCAATGGTATGATGGATATGGATTCTGTGAATCGATAGCTTTATATAAGGTACTTGTGCCACATTTAATAATTTTTAATTAATCAATTTTAAGTTTCATTAAGTTGTCGACAAAAATGCCTTTGTTATGTTTATTTTTTTATGAAATAAATTTAAAACTTTAATGCATTGCACTTATATAAAGGGTTTCTTTTATTGTTTTATTGAAATAATTCGCTCTTTAATATTTATGCATCCAGATGTTCCAAGTAGAGATAACAATATTACCGATATATCTGTTAGTTGCGTATGTTCTCAAACTAGTATTCTTGATGCTTGATAATTTCACTCTCTCATACATGTTCTATCGTTATGTAAAAGAGAAATATTCCATTCATACTCAATGCTTAGAGAGCGTAACGAATACAAGTTGATATAAGAAAAAAATAACAACACGTAACTATTGTGCTTGGATGATTCTTTTCAGAGCTTTAGCGTGTATACAGTAAAGAAGTAAAACTTCTCTGTATACACTCTTTCTTTTCTAGAATAAAAAAGATTTCAGTGTAAGAGGCAAGGAGAAAGATAGAGAAAGCGAGAGAGAGAGAGAGAGAGATCAATTCAGTATTTCAATATTTACATTATAATTGATTTATGGTTCAATTGATAATACTGTTTTAATACACTCAACTCTCCTTTTACACGGTAGATACGTTCCTTAGTAAAACGTGTAAAAACATAAGCACACGTGTGGGCATAAACCGATCAGATTTGAATATAGCATAAAAATTGTTGCTGAAAAATTTGTTTTCATCGTGCAAAAAAATAAATTTTCTTGTAAAAACATGTTGATGGACCGTGTTTTTTCAAAATCGTGCAAAAAAAGACCGTGTAAAAAGCGAGGAGTGTAGTTTGTGATAACTAAAATATGAGATGTATGCCCGTGATTAAAAATTGTCGAGATAACGTGGAAAAACTTTGATCTATTGTAGTTCCGGATTTTGTTTTTGATTCGTTGGCACTGTTATTTATGTGCAAACCAAATTTTTCGTGAAGAAAATTACTTAGCGGTAAAAAATTTACATCTCGAATCATATGGATTATATCTTCGCTTCTACCATGAGCATCAACACCTGTTTAACGGTAAATCAGTAGGGAACGATGTATGAAATAAAAAAATAAGGATTAAAAATTATAAATAAAAAAAATGTAGGGGACAATCTGGCAACTTGCATTTTAAATTCTGACATCAGATCCGAAATTATCGATGTTGTTAAAAACTCCTAAAAATACATTTCATTAAGTGGCAGTGGCAGTGGCAGCCCTGTTGTAAAAAAATGACATAGTTTTGAAATTCTGACAACGGATTCGGATTCAGCGACACATTTTTACCTAGAATTCACCCCAGCACCGAATTCATACGAATAAAAAAGCTTATGTGGATACCCTATACGCCATCTTGAATTTTAAAAGTGTGATATCAGATTCAAAATCAAATCCGCTGTCAGAATTTCAAAGTTACAAGGATTTGCAAACTAAAATAAATAAATCGATGTGGCAATGCTATCCGTCATCTTAAATCGTAAAGTTCTGACATCAGAATTGAAACCAGCGATCCCCTAAAACTGCCAACCAAGGTGTCTCTCTTAGGCAGCGCTTATATACATTGTACGTATTTATACACAATGTTTACAAAAACGTTTCCACTGTTTTGTTACCTGTTTATAAACAAAAACGTTTCACTTTTTTGTTGCATGTATGCGTGTTTTTTTGAAATTGTCTTCTCAATATAAATCGTCACATCGCCGCCTAAGAACTTTCACTTCAAAAATGAGAAAAGTAAGTTTACAGAAATTTAATAACTAACAGAAAATGAGTTTTGTAATACAGAACTTTTGATTGGAAAGGAAAATTGGGATATTTTTTTTAAATAAATTATTTTTGGAGCTAGACTATTATGCAAAAAATATAAAAACATTTTGAAAAATTTCCCATTTGTTAGGGGAGGATGATTTCTTAAAAAACTTTACGCTTTGGATAAACATATTTATTATTAAAATTTCGAAATAAAAATACCCCTATGCTGTGTTGTGGCACAAATATGACATTTTAAAACTTATTTCATCAAAATCGATCCAGTACTTTTGGAATTTACCTGGAAATTTACCTACAAAAATTTGCACTTGAATTTTATATAATAGTATAGATAGATATAGATATAGATATAGATATAGATATAGATATAGATATAGATATAGATATAGATATAGATATAGATATAGATATAGATATAGATATAGATATAGATATAGATATAGATATAGATATAGATATAGATATAGATATAGATATAGATATAGATATAGATATAGATATAGATATAGATATAGATATAGATATAGATATAGATATAGATATAGATATAGATATAGATATAGATATAGATATAGATATAGATATAGATATAGATATAGATATAGATATAGATATAGATATAGATATAGATATAGATATAGATATAGATATAGATATAGATATAGATATAGATATAGATATAGATATAGATATAGATATAGATATAGATATAGATATAGATATAGATATAGATATAGATATAGATATAGATATAGATATAGATATAGATATAGATATAGATATAGATATAGATATAGATATAGATATAGATATAGATATAGATATAGATATAGATATAGATATAGATATAGATATAGATATAGATATAGATATAGATATAGATATAGATATAGATATAGATATAGATATAGATATAGATATAGATATAGATATAGATATAGATATAGATATAGATATAGATATAGATATAGATATAGATATAGATATAGATATAGATATAGATATAGATATAGATATAGATATAGATATAGATATAGATATAGATATAGATATAGATATAGATATAGATATAGATATAGATATAGATATAGATATAGATATAGATATAGATATAGATATAGATATAGATATAGATATAGATATAGATATAGATATAGATATAGATATAGATATAGATATAGATATAGATATAGATATAGATATAGATATAGATATAGATATAGATATAGATATAGATATAGATATAGATATAGATATAGATATAGATATAGATATAGATATAGATATAGATATAGATATAGATATAGATATAGATATAGATATAGATATAGATATAGATATAGATATAGATATAGATATAGATATAGATATAGATATAGATATAGATATAGATATAGATATAGATATAGATATAGATATAGATATAGATATAGATATAGATATAGATATAGATATAGATATAGATATAGATATAGATATAGATATAGATATATATATAGATATAGATATAGATATATATATAGATATAGATATAGATATAGATATAGATATAGATATAGATATAGATATAGATATAGATATAGATATAGATATAGATATAGATATAGATATAGATATAGATATAGATATAGATATAGATATAGATATAGATATAGATATAGATATAGATATAGATATAGATATAGATATAGATATAGATATAGATATAGATATAGATATAGATATAGATATAGATATAGATATAGATATAGATATAGATATAGATATAGATATAGATATAGATATAGATATAGATATAGATATAGATATAGATATAGATATAGATATAGATATAGATATAGATATAGATATAGATATAGATATAGATATAGATATAGATATAGATATAGATATAGATATAGATATAGATATAGATATAGACATAGATATAGATATAGATATAGATATAGATATAGATATAGATATAGACATAGATATAGATATAGATATAGATATAGATATAGATATAGACATAGATATAGATATAGATATAGATATAGATATAGATATAGACATAGATATAGATATAGATATAGATATAGATATAGATATAGATATAGATATAGATATAGATATAGATATAGATATAGATATAGATATAGATATAGATATAGATATAGATATAGATATAGATATAGATATAGATATAGATATAGATATAGATATAGATATAGATATAGATATAGATATAGATATAGATATAGATATAGATATAGATATAGATATAGATATAGATATAGATATAGATATAGATATAGATATAGATATAGATATAGATATAGATATAGATATAGATATAGATATAGATATAGATATAGATATAGATATAGATATAGATATAGATATAGATATAGATATAGATATAGATATAGATATAGATATAGATATAGATATAGATATAGATATAGATATAGATATAGATATAGATATAGATATAGATATAGATATAGATATAGATATAGATATAGATATAGATATAGATATAGATATAGATATAGATATAGATATAGATATAGATATAGATATAGATATAGATATAGATATAGATATAGATATAGATATAGATTTGTTTCGTCAATGTAACGAGTAAATTACTGCGAAATACAACACGTTAGTACAAATGATATGAAGCAGCTTAAAGTTAAAAAAAAACACCAAAGTGCATCAAAGTTAGAAAAGGATAGCAAATAATGTCCGCATATGACAGAAGGAGTAGCAATGAGAGAAAAGATTGTAAAAACCCCAATTCGCTTTTGTCCTACTAATCTTTGGCATATTATACAATTTTGGCTTGCCCAAGTTGACAAAAAACTTATAAAATTTACACAAATTTCTTAGGCTTCATACAATAAAAGATACCCAAGTCATTTCAGGCAATACGCCGCACAGTGGTTTCATCCCATTCAAAGTTTGGAAAAATATAGAAGGAGTCGTCGCAGATCGATGAAATTTGGTACATAAGTTGGAGTAACCTCTATTAGATGTCAATAAAAAAATTAGCCCACAACTACGTCTACCTCCCATATAACAAACAAGTTTAAAACGCTGTTTTTTTCGTATTGAAGTTTTATCAAAATAACTCCCTCACGAATCTGAAATATATATGTAGATTAAAAAACAAAAATTTTTCCACGCTCACCTCTCATACTTCTTATACGATATTTGCATAACACTAACAAGGAGAAGTCATACACAAATAAAATTTGGTATATAAATTGAAATGGACTTTATTAGATAACTTACGAAAAATTTTGCAAATCCGCCTACAACCACACCTACCTCCCATATAACATAAAAATTGAAAACACAATAATCTCTTTCGTATTGAAGTTGTATTAAAACAACTCACTAAAGAATCTGAAATATATGTGTTAATTTAAAAATATGACACGCCCACCGCCCACTATCTCCTTAAGTTCTAAAAATTGTAAGCGAACTATATCAGAATGAATGCAAACATTTAATTGCCAAAAAACGTGTTATTTTATTTTGAGATTCAACTAAAAAAACGTTTATTTTTAAGTAACAATAAAAAACATAAAAAATGTAACTGTTCTCATTGGGTTTCGAACCCAGGACTCTCCGATCGTGAAGCTAGAGCACTTCTATTGAGCTAACAAGACTCTGAAAAATTAGTAGCCCAAGCCAAGTAATTTTGCTTACGGTCTAGCCACGTTTAATTTTTTATTAGAAACCGCTGTTTATATTTTTTGATGCCTTTAGCCACTTTGTTTTAAACTTTCCAACAAAACTTCTCTGAACATCTTTTATTATAAGCGCTATTTCTGCATTTGATAAGAACACCGACAATAAGCAGTTCGTACGCCTGAACATTTTTTAATATTAACTCTTTCAACTTTAATTTATATTAAGAAATAAATGTTTTTGTTACAAAGTTTGTTATATTCTTAAAGCTTGAAATGTCATTTCTTAGAATCAACAGCAAAAAATTAAAAATTAAAAAAAAAGAACAACATAAAAAGCGAGATCCATCAACACAGTCATAAAATGTAGTTCAAAAACTAACTTGCTAAACTTCGTTCGATACAAAAATTGCGAGTGTAAATATACCAATTTAGAATGTATTGGGAGGTTTTTTGTGACTCTTGGGCTTGCTGTCAGTAATTTTATTTAAATAATTTTCAATTATGGCACGTGTCAAAGCTTGTAGAAAAAAGCTTGTTTGTAGAAAAATAAGAAAGTTAGTTATTAAAAATATGTGTGTGGTCGCCACGCAAGGTAGAAGTGAAACTTTTACCCAAAAATGGAATTTCTGGGAAGATTGCTAATTTATTTTATTAACATTCCCTCCTTCAGTGCAACCAAATGGCTAAAAAGCAGTCTGCCTTCATACCAGTAGTAGTTCAAGAAGTGTCTTTTTTCATAAAGCCAACTAGTATAATCAACATAGTGATATCATGGGAAATATCAATTGTTACTTTTGTTTATGGACAGTAACTAAAAAGTTCCATATTCACCTACAGAATTAGATCACATTTTTTTTTTTACTTTCGCGACACAGTTGGTTATCAAGAGGATTTTTTTATTTTAATTTGATGACTTAAGTCATCCCAGGCTCGATCCTCATTGCACAGAAGACAGATCTTGATGTTTTATTTTTTTGTTAATTATATTTTTATTTATAAATATTAAAAAGACAAAATTTGTCGGAAAACCTGTATTGGGAATAATGCACTTTTCCCTTTACGTACTCGAATCGAACCGCGTACAATTCGACTGCAAGTTGAACGTGCTACCATCTCACCATTGCCTCCCTTGTATCAATGCGAACAAAATATGAACCTGAAAGCAAGCATAGTATAGATCTTTCAATTTATTCCATAAGATGGATGCCAAAAATAATTTATTGTTTGTTCAAAATAATAATCAATTCATTATATAATTTTGGCTTTATTTATATAATTTATCTTTAGTTTAAAAAAAAAAAACAAAACCTGCTTGTATGATTGTAAATAGTTTTAATTTAAAAAAAGCACAAAATTTCAACAGCATGTAGGACCACTAAGCCTTTGCTTCGTGGTCAGAAGCTCTAACCTTATGCTACCGCGCATACTTGTATGGGTTTATTTGCCGTGCCAACACAGTTAAAAATGTTGATGCGTTTAGATATAGTCGAACTTTCATATATAGACTTTGTAGAGTAATCGATGTATCGATAAATCCTTCGGTGAATCGTATTTTCTCATTGAGTTCTTCAAAAGTGCATACTCAGATCTTGGGGCCATGGTTATCGTAATCGAATCAAAAATTCCAAATACAAAAAAAGAATGTGCTTTCTACCTTAATTTTTAAATGTTACACTATGTCGCACAGTGTAATTTTCAGTTACTTCTACTTCTACTACACAGAGAAATAATAAAAATCTAATTAGTTGTAACTTAATTAGGGCGCGCCAGTTTTCACCATGTTGTGGTGAATTTTGCTTAAATCGATATCATGCATGTATGAAAAAAGTGTCTGATACCACTCAAGTTTGACAGTGCATTAAGTTAATATATATAGCACTGATGTTAATAAAAATACGAAATACACACAGAACCACTGACATGTGGACACGCCCACAGCAGTAGTACAGTAGAGCAAAAAAAATTCACCAGTTTAAGGAAGAAAAAAAAAAAACGAGTAAGTTTTTTTTGAATTGAAATGAAAAAAAAGATGATGCAATAACAACTTGTTAGAGTCCCATGGAAGCATAACTCAACTCAAGTTTTGCTGAAATTTCAATTCTTTGTTGTTGCTGAATTTTGCACTTAATTGTTGTTGGCACAATTTTCGGCTGCTAATCTGATGCTTTGGCCAAATGCAATGCTCATCAAAGCTGGCTGTGATACACTTCAAGTACAAATATCTACAACAGCCCTTTTTGATGACATTGAAGAGTCCAAAAGAATGCAGTCGAAAGGTCAAAAGTCGACACAGACTCAGGTCAATGCACAAATACACAACAACACACACACACAAACACACATATACTCGCGCAAATTCACATGCAAACGCACGTACGTCGTTATGGCTGCTGCATGATTTCCGTTTTCCACCGTGACACGCAATATTGCTAAAAAAACGCAATGCTACGAGTGTGTGTGTGTTGTAAATGATGTGTGTGTGTATGTGTGTGGGTGTTTAATAAAAACAATATTTTTTCTCTTAACACATATCAGGATGTTGTTGATGATGAAAACGCAAGCTTAACTGAGCAGCTTTATTAGCAGCGCGCACACGCACATATTAACACAATTTCACCTATACTCACACACTCACATGCACATGATTATGAGTCAAAAGAAAAAAATGACTGGCTGCGCTGTCACTAATTAGGTTAACGAACATGGCCAACTACGTCAACGTCTATGTTCACTGAATGTTTTAGCAATATTTTTGTCATTTATTAGCAGCAAGTTTGTTGAAATTTAACTAAATAGTTTGTTGTGCTGGCAAAACACTTGTTCACATGGCAAAAGCACTTAAACGCTAAAATGGAAAATTGACACAAAAAAAAAAATGACAAAAAACAAAAAAAAAAAAGAACGAACGAGCAAAAAAGCTATACCGACCACCGCCCTCGACCGGCTTTGCCGCGCGCACAAAGACGAACTTCACCTCAACGTTACGCACAGACACACACTCACACACACACCCATAAAGGCGCTCGGTGTGTATACCACCAGCACCCAAAAACAACAACAACGAAAGCTTCAACGACCGCGCTGAAAAATGACGACAGTGTTTAACGAAATAGAAGCAGAAGAAAAAGTTGCAGAAATAAAAAGAGAGAGAGAAAAAAAAAAACATGGTATCCTGCTTCCTTTTTCCTTGTGTCGACCTCCAGCCAAGCAGACCGACCAACCCCCGTTTTGGTTTTCTGCGTCAAGAAGGGTTTGACTATCGTTGGTGGCATTGTTGGTGGTGGTTTCATTGCTGGTGCTGCGCCGGGGCTGCTTGTAGAGAGGCGTTGGTCGGGTTCTTTTCTGCTGCTGCTTAAGTGCAACATTAGAGTAATTTTGTGCTCAAGCGCTTTTTTAGATTGATTTGAAGCGCTCCCTGCGCTCCACGCTATGCCGCTAGTGCCCAACAACAGACTACTCTGTGCACAAGTGTGTGTGTGTGTGTGTGTGTGCTATAGTATCCTGAATCCTGATTCCTGTATGTATCAACGCTTTGCTGAATTTTTACGCTGAAAAAATTTAAAGAATTCAAAGAATTTTCTTGTCATACATTTTTTTTCCATCACAGTTTTCTTTCCATTCCATTCAGCCCCAAAATAGGCTATTTTCTCAAACGCCTGGTTCACTTTATAAAATTCTTTTATATACAATACTTCAAATTGCTTTTTAAAATTGTCAATTTTTGTCACTTTGCCACTATAGAATTTTAAAAGCTAATTTTTATATAGAATTCTGGCACTTCTTTTTCTCGTATCTGCATTCCTTTTCTCTGTTGTTTATTTGTACATCATCCTTTCTATTTATTGAACACATTTTTTTTCTATTCCATTTTATGTTTGTTGCTTTTTTTGTTAGTTAAATTTTTGAAATTTTTTTATTCGGTTTTATTTAACAATTATTGGCTATAATTTATTAACCGGTTTCTCGTTTGTGACGTTTTTTTTACTACAAACCTTTTTTGGGCAGGGATTTTTCGTATATCCTTCGGCCATAAGTTCTGAATTGAAAAACATCCACAGTCTTGTGCGCATGTCTTGTCTACACATGTGAAAGTTGCTTCGTCTTGGCAAATAAAACGTCGCTCTCTTTTTCGTTCAGTTTTGCTTGTGGTGTATTTTGTCAATGCTGTGGTGAGTTTAAGTGAAGCTGACACGAAAGCTTAACATTACCGTTATGGTGGTTGTGCTTGCTTTGAAGTTTGCGTCTGTTATTGAACTTGGGCACTTAAAGCTTTCTTCTGGAAATGGGGGTTGACTTTGCCAGAACACAAAACTGTCAAATTAATTGATATACATGACATTTGATTTTTACTTTAGTGAAGTTTGAAAATTGAAAAATACTCGGTTGTGTCAGAAATCATTTCAAGATGCAATATTTCAACATTATTTTGCTACTAGTAAGAGGCGGATTTAGAATTCGTCAGAGGGGGAGGAGAGGGGAAATTACATATACGATATATTACATATTTGACTGTGATTCCATGTCAAATCAGACGTTTTTTACATATTTGTAAAAATTTGTCAACTTGTATCGTTTTCGCTCTCTAAGCATTGAGTATGCATGGAATATTTCTCTTTTATATAACGATAGAACATGTATGAGAGAGTGAAATTATCAAGCATCAAGAATACTAGTTTGAGAATATACACAACAATTAGCAGATATATCGGTAATATTGTTATCTCTACTTGGAACATCTGGATATGTGACGTCAAAAGCATAAAGAATAAAGAGCGAATCATTTCAATAAAACAATAAAAGAGAAACACTTTATATAAGTGCAATGCATTCAAGTATAAATTAATTTCATAAAAAAAATAAGAATAACCAAGGAATTTTTGTCGACAATTTAATTAATTAAAAACTAATGAATGTGCCACAAGTATCTTATATAAAGCTATCGATTTACAGAATCCATATCCACTACACCATTACTTTTTTTTTAGTAGCAAAGAAAAAGTAAAAGCACGAGATTAACACAAAGAGAATTACCTGGAATATCCATTTTGAATGGATTATTCATTTAAAAAAAAGAGTTAAAACAGTTACTCTGCTTAGTGGAGCCGATAAGGAAAAAAAAAAGCTTAAACTTCAGTGAGTGCCAGAGAAAGAGATGCTACGCTCTCTGCTCAATCCAAAATATGTAAGCATAAGCAAGGTATATTTAACAAGGTAGTGCCATGTGGGTACCGCAGCTGTCAAGCACATGTGATGTTATAATTTGCAAATTTTGTTATTCGTTTTGCTTTTATTCGTAAAAACGTTGTGTTGACAGGTGCGGTACCCAGCGCAAGAGAGAATTTTGACTACTAACACTACCTTGCCTTATTCTACCATGAGCATAAGTTAAGCTCTGCTCGTTGTTGTATTTGTACCAATAATGTCAAGTTCTTATTTGTTTTATTTGTTTGTACAAGTAGAATGGATGGTTCTATGCAGACCTTTAAAACAAATATTGTTTTGTTCTTTAGCTGGCGATAGGTAATGAAATGGGGATTGGGAATAATTTTATTTTAGGGGAAACACCCTTTTCTTTCCTTCTCTTAACGTGTATTTGGAGCCACTAAATCTATTGCTGCAAAAAAAAAGGCCGTTCTGAAATGGCTTAGGAGTAGAGTTTCTGAATTCCCGGGTAATTTCGATTCCCAGGAGAACGAGAATTTTTTATTTTTCTTGCATCCTGTATTGTCATGAAAAAGCTAGAGGCTATCTTTAATATTGTAACCACGTTTTGTTGTTTTCAGTTTTTTTATTAACAAACCTTTATCCTTTTTTTTTTTAGTGTCGTACATCTATCATCAAAGTGATGTCGATATTCACATAGTGTGACTTTAGATTACAGTAGATAGTATGTATGACAGAATAGTATAATATAAGATGTTACCTTAAGATAGTATAACCTAGCTTAGATTCAGCCAATCTGACGGTATATCGGCCTCGATATAAGTGTAGCATACCACCTTGTTCAAAAAGAAAGGTTCATTTACACTGTGAACCGGACTTAACTGTCCGATTCGAAATATTTTTTTTAGTAGGTTGCCACATATGTCTATGACAAGGCTGCCAAATATCATTGTCTCTCATTGACATTTGGTAAAGTGACAGTGTTTTGTTTACAAGAACTTTTTTCGTGTCTTCGATTTTTACGATGGAAGAAAAAATTGAGCGTCGAGTTTGTATCAAATTTTGTGTGAAAAATGGTTTCAACTATGCCGATACGCGTAAAATGTTGGTGAAATGTTACGGTTCTAAAGTATCAGAAGGCAAACAAGTGGTTTAACCGATTTGTGAGTTGCCAAGACGAAGTAGAAGACGACCCTCGTACCGGGCGGCCATCGTGTTCAGCTACCGAAGAAAACGTTGAAAAAATCAAAGAAATTTTTGTCAAAAATCGCAAATTGACGATTAGAGAGATAGCAGAGGACGTCGGCATTTCAATTGGATCCGTTCAGAACATTTTGAAGAATGAATTGGGCTTGAGACGTGTCGCTGCGAAGTTGGTACCGAAAGAACTCAATTTCATGCAAAAAAGAGACCGAGACCGTCACGAAAGACATGCGGGAAATGGTCGAAAACGACGAATTATTCATCGAATCCATCATTAATGGTGATGAGACATGGGTATACGAGTATGACACGCAAACCAGGCATCAGGCGAGTGAATGACGGTCGCCAGACGAACCGAGACCGAAGAAACCACGTCGTTTTCAGTCAAAAAAGAAGGCGATGCTCACTGTTTTCATTGACTACAATGGTGTAGTTCAGCATGAATTTTTGTCAGACTGTCAAACGGTCAATACACAGTATTATTTGGGCATTATGAGACGTTTACGTGAAGCAATTCGCCAAAAAAGAACGCAGTTGTGGCAAAACAAATCATGAATTTTGCACCACGATAATGCACCATCGCACAGTGCTCATCTTATTCGTGACTTTTTGGCTAAAAACAACACGATAACCATTCAGCAGCATTTTTTTTCTGTTCGATCGAGTCAAAAAACCGCTTCGAGGAACGCATTTCACCAGCAAAGAAGAGGTCATGGAAAAATCGGTGAACGCTCTGAAGGCCATACATACAAAACACTGTCACTTTACCAAATGTCAACGAGAGACGTTGATATTTGGCAACCTAGTCATAGACACATGTAGCAACCTACTAAAATGTTTCGGATCTGACAGTTAAGTCCGGTTCACAGTGTGAATGAACCTTTTTTTTTGAACAAGGTGGTATGTGTGCATTTGCAACGTAGTCGTTGCTCATACGAGTAGTTTATATTAAAGTGCGTTTTTATTATAATTGATAATAATACAAGAGCTTGGTTAATTATAAATCCAACAAGTTTTATTTCATTGAAATTAGTTAAAAATTCGTCGAGTTATTTAAATTTTAAGCAGTAATCTTTTAAAAACAGCACAAAATCGTTGTTTTTCATGCTGCTTTTCCTAAACTGAGTTTTTCACAGATAAGATCAAGCAAAACATAGTTATTTTAGTGATTTTGTAGTGAAGTAGAAATACTTCAAATTGAATAAGTCGACAAAGTTTCAACCGATTTCAATTAAATAAAACTTGCTGGATTTGGAATTAGCTAGAATTTTTATTGCTATGACATAACGGGACATTTAATACAGAATATGTCCACAAATTGATTTTTAATAGAGAAAATATGGGAAATTTAAGGAAATTTTTCATCATACAGATGAAGGATTGCGCTTAATACAATTTTTGAAAGAAAAAGTTAATTTAGATTTAGTTTCTGGAAGAACAATGGGAACGACTAGATATGGTACAACCATTGATGCTATTAAATTAAAAAAAGACTAAACACATTAAATTGAATTCACACAAAAAAATTAATCTTTATTTAAAGTTAAATTTTAACAAATTGTATGCATTTCGAGTTGTTGACAACCCATCTTCAGCAACACGAATGAAAGTATTTTATGTATAATAAAATAAAGCAAGTGCAAGACAGGTAATACATAAATAATGGTTACAAAGACCCCTTTTACATTGATCAAGACTTGAAGTCAAGTTTCAGAGTTTGTTGGCAATTCGCCGCACATCGGAAGCGGCGGAAGGGGGAAAAAAACTTGAAGCTGTACCATGATACAATGATAAGGTAGGCCCATGATACTAAATTCTCTCACGCGTCAACGAAGAGCGGATAATGAGAAAGAAGATGCTTGTCAGTTGATGGCTTGGCCATGCGATGTAGCACCAATTTAATTTCCTCCCATAAAGTTGCAAACATAAACATCCATAAAGTGCGGTCGCGTGTGTTAAATTTGTGATAATTTGAGTGAAAATATTATAACAGTGTAATAAAAACTATAAAATGTGAAACTCTTAAAATTGCAAACAAATCTGTAACAAATTCTAACCTACAAACTGCGAACGTGAGTATAAAGAAATTTGCGATGTACAGCTGATTTTGACATCAATCTAGCTTTATTCTGCTTTCTACTCCATTCCTCTCCATGATGAGCTTACCTTATAATTCTGCCATGGCCATGAGCTGTACCGGCAATTTTTTCGTGTTCCTTTTGTTATTTTCGCATTGTTGACATTACTTTTTATTTTATTTTTCGCATATCAATGTGAGTTTGTTAGACTTCAGTTGCAGTAAAATTTGTGTGTGACTTATTTAATGAGGTTTTTGTAGATATTTTTAATAATAATATATTTTTATAGCCAAAAATGGCGTTTAAGTGGAACATGGAGCTAATAGAAATTTATTAAAATTCAGTTTGCTTCAGTTTGCTTGCTACCTATCTCGCTTTATTTTTTAAGAAAACAAGGAAAGAAGACAAGAAATTGAATTCAAGTCTTGACCAATGTGTAAGCTTTCATCAAGTTCAAAAGAGAACGTCAAAAAAACTTGACTTCAAGCCTTGATCAATGTAAAAGGGGTCAAACATAATCTCATTATAAAGAGAGAGAGAGAGAAACAAAGTTTTCTGACTGTGCAAAAGGTAACATCAAAACAGAAATAAGATTTTAGTACTATGAGTCATATTTTAAAAGTGAAAAGTAAGGCCCATATTAGACGATGTCCGTTTGTCCGATCTTTGTTGTTGCTTTCAATGTGAAACTGTCAAAAAACAGTGAGAGTGAGAGCGGATGAACTTTTTGTAAGGCGGACAAAATATGTTCATTTTGTCTGCTGTTGATGTCATCAGACAACGGCCACAACAGTGTGGCGATGTGGTGAAATAAAAGTTTTGCCACACTTTAGCAGCTAAAAAGTACTTTTTCTAAGGAAAAGTACTAATATCCTATTATAAGATAAAGGAAAAATAGTTGCTTGAAACACTTACTTTTGGCAGGTTGTTTTATTAAAATATTGACAAGAAAGTGGTGTTGGAAGAATTGGTAAGTAAAATTATAAATATATTAAATGGAATTCATGCATTAATTTAATGATAATGGAACAAATAGCTGCAAAACCTTCCTGTGCTTGTTGTTCATAAAAACTATGTTTGATGCGTATTGATTTGCCGAGTTTATTATATTTAAAGCTACTAAGTCGTAATCGATTTCCATGTTGAATAAAAAATAAAGAAATACCGCGTATCAATAAAATAACAATTTCAACTCTAAAACTTTTAATCACTTTTGTAATTTTGTAAAGTAATTGTTTTCAAAGTGCACAAAATGAAGTGCAGTAGAAAATGTACTCAAACTAAATGAAATGTCAAATGTGTCCGCCCTAAATTTTCTGTCGTGTGACCATCCAGCGGACAAGAGAGTAAAAAGTGTTCATTTTCATCGGACAAACGGACATCGTCTAATATGGGCCTAAAACAAACATCGATTTCTGAATGCTAAAAATAAGAGCGAGATAAACCAACAAGTAACTGAGTACAAACAGTAACTTTCAACATCATTTTTAAATACAATTAAACAGCTCTGATATTATATTTCCTTTGTCGAGGTTCATCGAATGTTTATTTTTTTGAATATTAAAGCTTTCCTAGGCGTCAAGTTTGTTGGGATCGTTTATTTGTTTTTTCAATTCCATATTATTAATTGAAACGTTAAAATGGGAGTTATTAAGAACGTGGTCTTCAAACGCTGATTTCTTTGGTTGATTTTTCTGGATATAGCCTTCGTGTTCTTTATAACGTTTTCAAAAATACTACGTTGAGTTTGACCAAAGTAAACCTGGTCACAGTCACCACACTTAATCTGGTAGATTCCAGATTTTTCTAAAACAGGAGTTTCGTCTTTGGTTGAACCCAGTAATTGCTTAACTTTATTATTGCTTGAGAAAACCAACTCCATGTTCTACTTTTTAAAAACTGATTTTAATTTGTTTGTCACTTCCGGAACAAAAGATACACAAACCCTTTTCAATGAGCTTTTGCCATCTTCCAAAAGATTTTGCGAATATAAAGTTGTTCTGTTTGACCTTGAAATTTTCTTTGAATGTTGCTGAATCATTTTGTCAATTAACTTGACGTTATATCAATTTTTTAAGACTATAATTTTTATATGATTATACTCTTTGTTGAAATTTGTAACAGAAAGTGGTAATTTCAAAAGTCTATGTACAAACGAATGAAAGACCGCTAACTTATGTTGTATTGGTGCATGGGAATCTGCTGTTATGTACCTTAATGTACTCGTTGGCTTATGTTGAACTGCTATGTCAATTCTTCCTGCGACTCTAGAGAGCATGAGATCCAAAAAGGCAATTTATTGTTTCAAATTGTTCGTTTAACATATTAAGTAACGAATCCACTTCAGTTCGTTTGACAATTGCGTAAACGTCATCAACATAACGTAACCATATTCTTGGCAACTTTTTTGACAGCAGTAAATTCATTTCGAATTCCGACATAAAAGCTTCCGCTAGTATAGGCGACAATGAATTACCCATACTGGTCACTTTCTTTATTTTATAATATTCGTTCCGAAATTGGAAAAAGTTTTGTTTCATGCCCAAATTGGCAGTTCTCATAAAGATTCTAATATTTTCCCAATGGTAGATTTTGTTTTGTTAAGTGTTTTTCCAACGCTTTTAAAGCAATCGGGACCGGAATTGAAGGAAACAAAGATTCTACATCAAAAGATATCATAATCTCATTTGTTGCAATATTGATATCTTTAATTTTCTCAACGAATTCAATTGAATTTTTAACCGATAAACTTTCAAATCGCGGTAACATATTTAATTCTTTTACCAACCATTTTGCTATTTTTTCCATTGGAGCGTTAACATTGCTTATTATTGGACGAACCTTTCGACCGATTTTGTGGATTTTAGGAAGGAAATAGATTTTAGGAACTTGCGAATTTGATACTATTAAACGCCATTTAAATCTCTTACCAAAACCTGCACTTATTTCTTTCCGTAAATTATTTGCCTCAGTAATCATTGAACCACCAAGTTTTCTATAACCACAATCTTCTATCAACTGCACTGCTCTGTCCACATAGTCAGATTTATCCAAAATTACAACCTTATTCCCTTTGTCCGCGCTTTGACGTAAACGCAATCCTTTGCTTTTAATGTTTTTATTGTATTTTTAACTAATTCCGATTTTCCATGCCATAAAATATTCAAATTATTTAAAATTTTTTTTGTTTCCTTTCGAATCTCGTTTTGTACTGCAAATGGTTTAGATTTCAAAATCGTTTCAATATCCGCGACCACGTCAACAAGGGGTGTTCGTGTTGGTTTGACACAAAAATTCAAACCTTTGTTTAATAGTTAAACATTAAACTGTTGTTGTGATTGATGCTATGTTTTCACGATTACCACGAACCTAATATTAAAGTTTTAAATAATAATGACGTTACTATTAATGAAATTCGTCAATTTACCTCATAATGCATTTATGTAATATATATATTTTGAAATTTAAAATGTATACAACC
Organism: Coremacera marginata; assembly: GCA_914767935.1. NCBI lineage: Eukaryota > Metazoa > Arthropoda > Insecta > Diptera > Sciomyzidae > Coremacera > Coremacera marginata. The sequence goes on from OU612043.1 coordinate 21,795,778, forward strand.
CTTTATTAATATAAGAGATGCCTTTATTTACCCCTTTTACCTTTAATATACATCTCAAATTCCAAGGTAAGCGATCGAGAGGAGTAAACTCCAGTCGCGCGTCGGAGCTGACACGCACACTTCTTTTTTTAAAAACTTCGGATGTCACAAGTTGCGTTCCTTATTTATTTACTTATTTACATGCTTTAAGTTACCTTAGTAGTTTGAAACGTAGTTTCTTGCTAGTTTGTTTAAGTCACGAACCATTTGAGCTGCTCAGAGCACAAGTGGCGTAAGTACATTTTTTTTTTAAGAAATTGAGTTAAGTACAAAGAAGTAAAGAGGAAAATGTAACCTATTTATGTGTCCGGGTTAGAAACTCCTAGCTTACGTAATCTCTGAATAAAATGCAATACTTTTTTATTGTTCTGACAAATGATATAATTTGTTCAGAGCATTAGTGGCGTAAGTCCATTCATTTTAAATCTCCCTTAATAAAGAAGATTATCGCTAGGAAAAAGTTTTGTTTGACTTCTGGAACTAAATGCTATCATTCCTCATGAAAACATTCTTAAAAATATCACACATAAGATTTCTACAGCGGAAATGAGAAATTTCAAGAAAAGTTCAGAGGACAAGTGGCGTAAGTCCATTAATTTTGTATCTCCCTCAATAATGCAGATAATCACTAGGGGCAAGTTTTGTTCGACTTCTAGAACTAAATGCTATCATTCCTCATCAAAACATTCTTAAAAATAGCTCACATTAGATTTCTACAGCGGAAATAAGAAATTTCAAAAATATGTTCATGTTAGTATGCAAGATTCTACTCAATCTTGATCTTGAAAAGATCATTACTTTTTTGTATTATTAAGTTAATTTTTTGCGATATGAATAGCTCTTTTTATTCTATTGACTTAGCCTATAAGCAAAACCGAGTTCTTTATACATAAAATTTCTAATAAGAATTTTTCTAAATATTTCATTTCATTTCAAAACTACTAAAAGTGGACTTACACCACTTGTGCTCTGAGCAGCTCATATGTCAGTAAAGTTCCCTACATATAGAAGGCATGCATGCATCAAAGCATTTGACGTTAAACGTACTTTAGATGATGGGATAACTCTTGTACAAAAAAGTGTGAATCATGGACGCATTAAGCATGATCCCATAAGCTTACGTGTATTTAACAGAAACGTCAGATGCTTTGATGCATGCATTCCTTCTGTGTGTTATGGGCTTAAAAGGTAAAAGCTTTACGTGTTTTTTGTACTCTTTTAGCTGCGACTGAATTGATGAGTTTTGTAGCCCAGGGGGAGAGGGGGGCTGAAACGACTTTTAATTCCTATTATGGGCTAATCCCCATTATTTTCCCATACAAAAAAATTCTCCAAGGCTAAAGCCCTTTCAGCCCGTATGCAGATTCACCACTGCTTCCAAGCATTACATTTTCCATTGTCATTGGCGAAGGCTTCGGCTGTCCGTTTTGATTGCAGCTTATTGACGTGTAGCTTTCTTTGTGTAGGGTTGCGCGCATTCTTTGCAGCGCACAGACGTGTGCGGATCTTAGTTGCAACAAGATAATGATTCGAGTTTTTGTTAGCACCACGGATCGTGCGTACATCTAATACACTGGAACAGTGCTTTCCGTCAATCAAAACGTGATCAATTTGGTTGCGCGTTTTTTGGTCAGGGGACATCCATGTGGCCTTATGAATATTAAGATGCTTGAATCTAGTGCTACTTACGACCATGTTTCGTGCTGCGGTGAAGTCAATTAGTCTCATTCCGTTATCGGATGTATTGTCGTGGAGGCCGAACTTTCCGACTGTTGGACCAAAGATGTTTTCCTTGCCCACCTTAGCGTTGAAGTCACCAAGTACGGCATCGGATTTGGAGATAATTTTTCTCATATCTGAGAATTGATTGTGCGCACAACACAATTGATCATAAGAACCTCGGTCAAAGTCCTTTCAAGGGCTGAAATGGCCATTTGGTTTTTTTTTTTGTAAAAGATGTGTAAAACAACTGAAATGAGTGGCTTTAATTTATCAAAATTTAAGCTCAACACAACATGTGTAAAGCAACTGAAATGAGAGGCTTTTTGTAGCAAATGAGAGGTTGTATCTTTAAGGACACAATGGACATTTAAGAGCTAAAATATTTTCGAATAAATTTTGTTATAATTTGATCTTGATTTATCGGCTTGAATCTTGATTTATTTTGATAATTTTGATATATCAAAATTTAAGCTCGAGAAAAGATGTGTAAAACAACTGAAATGAGAGGATTTGATTTATCAAAATTGAAGCAAGACAAAAGTTGTGTAAAACAATTGAAATGAGAGGCTTTCTAGTGGTTTCATCTTTAAGAATACAGTGAGCATTTAAGGGTTAAAATATATGCGAATAAATTTTGCTATACCTACTTTGATTTTGATTTACCGCCTTTAATTTTGATTTATCAAAAAATTTAAGCTCGACAAAAGATGTGTGAAACAACTGATAAAAGAAAGACTTGGTTTTAACTTTTTCGTAAGCTTCTTTATTTCCGCAATAAATTCAAATAAATTGTTTCGACAATAAAAACATAAACATAAGTGTGTTTTTTTTTTTAATAATTCAATAATATTTTTTATGCTAAAAGTTGGATAAATACGTTTTTGTTAGAAATTTCTTTAAGGTACATGTCAATAAGTTTTTTCAAAACAATACATATGTATATAAAATTTTATGTTTTTATAAAATCATTGAAGCTTTTTACTAAAAAATATAAAAATGATATAAATAATGAAATGAGTGAAATAATGTAAATAAAATTAGAAAGAGCAAAAGAGAGAGAGAGGGAGAGAGGAAGATTGAGGCAGCGACAGGAAGAGAGATGAAGAGGAAGTGAAAGAGAGAGTTAGAGAGAAATAGGAGAGAAAATACAATGTTAATAAATATTTCAACTAAAATAAATAAAAAAACCAACAAAAATTTAATAAATTAAACAAAATTAAATGGAGCTTTAGTACAAGAAAAACTGACAAAAATAAAATGTGTGCGTTGTTATATTTTGTAAGCTTATATTTTCATCTATAATGTAAGCTTTATTATTGTCTGTAGCAAAAGCTCAAAACTATTTCGCCTTAAAACATAGCTTTGCTAAGCTTTTTTTTTGCTATAAATTGTTGTAGTTGTATATTAGATCGCACGAGTAGCAATAAGTTGTGAAAAAAATTAATAAATTATTTAGGTTGTATGTAAAATTGTGTTTTTTTTTTTTATCAATAGTGTTTATATAATAAATGTACTGCGCGCATATTTGGCTGGCAAGTTAAAGCAACAGCAACAAAAAATGTGTTTTTTCTTTTCCAAAAATTTCCTGATAGCAAGAAAGATATATTAAAAGATTTTATGTTTTTTAGTGTATGTGAGACAAAAAAAAAAAAAAAAAAGAGAGAAAACTGTTAAAAATGTCTTCACTAAAATGTCATAATAAATGAAAATTCTTAAATTTATAAACTAAATAATGTAGTAATCATAAAAGAGGCGCTTAAAGAGCTTCCGCTTGAAAAGTTCTAAAAAATTTCTGATCAAAAAAAATTCTAAGCTTTTTAAACTGCTAAATTAAAATTTGTATGCAAAAATGCAACACTACGCATATCTGTAAATAACGCTCTTACATCTCCTGTTCAGTTTCTATAACGTTTCCACTTCTCTGGCTGTCTTGATGTTCATTTCCTTTTTTATACGCTTATCTCTTTTTTGCTACACTTTTTTACTATGCAAGCTTTTATGTGCTCCTTTTTTGCGTTACTTTTAAGCTTGAAGCTTTAATTTCAACAAATATTGTTCAATTCGTGTTTACTTTTGCACTTAAATTAATTCTGCAATTAAATAATGAATCTGAAACTTCTCGTAATGGTTCTCTTGCCCGCTTACTTTTCAATGTTTCTCTTCTATATTTTTATATATTCTTTTTCGTTTTGTTTTTTTTTGTTTTACTTTCCTTCTTATAACTAATTCTATTTTATAAATAAAATAAATAAATAACTAAAATTAAAAAAAAAAAAAAATTAAACAAATGCACATCAAAATCAAAAGAATCTTATAACTAAGGCTCGCCTCAGAAGCATCTGATAAAGCCTCCTTCTATGCCTTGATGTTCCATGAAAACTCTCCCCATCTGGTCAGCTTTTATTGTCCGCTGTTTATTGTCTGCCTTTTTCTTCGTTATGCCGCTGTCATTCGGCATTTTTAATTTCGCTCAGATTTCGACATTGTTGTTGTTGTTGCTGTCGATGCTGCCCCTCCTCTTCTTCCTTGATTTTGAATACTTTGCTCTTGAGTCCGCAGAGTATCTCTGCCGTGGCTATGTTCTTCACTGCACTTACATGGCTGAGATCCAACTCGTTGTTGTTGTTGTCATTATTGTTGTCGTCGTTGAGGTTGCTGCTGCCACTTTTATTGTTGTTATTATTGTTGTCGTCCTCGTCTCTTTGCTGCACTTTGCGTTCGAGTGATTTGTTGATTGCATTAATGAGCGCTGCGTTTTTGTTAGTCTCATTGTTGTTATTGTTGTTGTTGTCAGTGTTGAGTTCATTGCTGCTGCTGCTGCTGTTGTTGGTGTTGTTGTTATCGTCGGTCACATATTTACGCAGCAATTTTTGTTGTAGCTGCTGTTGCTCATCATCACGTGCATTGCTGCCACCACCGCAATCGCCACTGCTGCTGTTTATGTTGTTGTTCTCACTGTCCTCTTGTGTTAATTTGTGCAACAGCAGTTTTTTGTGCAGTTCCGTTTCCGTTTTGTTGTTGCCATTATTATTGCCACCCAGTTCCACTTCCAAGTGTTCTGCAGCGCTACGTTCGTCACTCTTAGATACATGATAGTCATGTGGCGCTGCATTCTGCACCAGATTCAAAGCCTCATCCTCGCTGCTATTATTGCGTTGATTTTCCAGCAAGCGTATCTTGAAGTTGTTGTGTTGCTGCAGCTGTTGTTGTTGTTGTTGCTGTTGTTGTGTTGTTTGTGGCACTATTGTTGTCGATAGGTTAGCTGCTATTGTCAGCGCTGCCGCTGCTTCTGCCTCCTCTTGCAGCAAACTGTTGCTCGTGTTGCTGCTGCTTTTATTGTTGTTATTGTTATCATGTTGATCCCCATAGCTGCTGCCACGTTCCATTTCCTTCATCCGTTTCTCATTCAATTCCTCATTATAGTGCATCAGTATTTTTCGTTTAGCCAAATATTTATGTTGTTGCTTTCTAGTGTCTAGCAATTTTTTGCTATTTGCCTGTAATATTGCAAAATTGTCCGAGTTTCCCAGTGTCTCCGGCATGTTGTTGCTGTTCGTTAGCTGATTATAGTTGTTGCTGTTGCTGTTATTATTGTTGTTCCGGCTGAGATTCTTCATAAAACTCTCCGTTAAAGAAGCCTTTGTCTTGATGTGATCGCGGAATGTGGTGAAACTTTGAACTGGTAACGGTGTATTGCTGTTGTTATTGTTGCTATTCTGACTGCCACTGCTGCTGCTGCTGCTAATGCCATTGATGCTGGGTTCCAATTGTTGTTGTAGCTGAGTTTGTCCGTATGCCTGTCCGGTTATATTGACGCTGTGTGTTGAACGATCGAAACGACATTCGGTAGATTCGGCCTCGTGCGGGGAGCTCATTTCCTTACTGTCATCGTCCATGTTTTTCTGTGGACGAGAGAAATTTTTACTGAAGGGGTTACATGACATTGGCAGTTTTTTGAATTCTTTTTTTTAATAATTTTGTATTTTATTAAATATTCTTAAGATTCTAAGAAAAAAATTTCATGAAAAAATTCTTACGGGTTCAAAAGTTACAGCCGGATTAGTGAGAGCGCATTTTTAATTTTTGCGCTACCTACGTACGGCAGCTGGTATATACTTGTTTTTCTTGCTACCTGACTTTTGGTAGTTGTTATTTCGTACCTAATTGAAGGGTGAAGTCCGAATTGCTAAACGATTGCAAAAAACTATAAGAAACAGCACAACACAAGATAACGAAGGCATACAGTACGAAGCAGGGATGATATTGGCTTTACAGTAAAAGGGCCAAAATCCATATAAAAATAGGGCCAATTTGACATTAATAGGGCTTTAAGATTTAAAAAATTGTAACTCAATATCAGAAACCGTACCAGTTATGCATTTTATAATAAAAAGCAAAAAATAATAATTATATTTTGACTTTTAAAATTTTGAGCAAAAAGTAATAATTATTGCTGCTTTTTATTTGTTAAGGCAAAAATTAAAAACAAAATCTAACCGATAATTTTTGAATACTAAATAACTGGTAAGATTTGATTTTTATTTTTTAAGGCAAAAATTAAAAGCAAAATGTGTATCTAAGGTTACGGTTGAACCAAAGTTTTACTAATTTGAACTAATTTTAAGGCAGAATGATGATGATGATGATTCATTTAGAACTGTTATTAAAATGATTAAATGAAATCACTTCCATCTTAAATCAAAAATTTTGGGTGAAAGTGATATGGTTTAAGGTTATACTTTCAAAAAGATTTTATTTCACGCTTTGTTTGTTAAAGTTAAAAAGACGCCAAATATAATCTATAGATAAAGTGTTTCTACAAGAAAATTTTTAACAAAAACATTATTCTGATAAGTCAATCCTAAATTTGATAAATAAAAACTGTAAAGCTTTTCCACAAAAACCACACACCAGATATTTCCATCTTGAAATAGTCGTAGAATGGCAGAACTGAATAAGCAATTTAATGCAGACTCTCTGTTAAGTCTTGCAAGAATTCTAATTAATGAAGCGGGACTAGGGTTCACTCTTTTCATCTAAACTCAACTTGGGAAATAAACTAAGCTTGTTGAAATTACTAAAAAGTATGCTCTTAATGGGGCAATGACTGTATATAACAAAACTTGTTTTACTGAGAACATTTTTAAAGGCGATAGGAAATATCGCCTTTACATAAAATACAAACAATAAAAATTAACATAAGAAATGAAATGAAAAATCACCCAACATTTCTCATACAAAATTGGGGTGAATGAAATAAAAAATAAATGGGATATTCAAAAGAAAAATCACCGAAAAAATTGGACTTTTGCTGAGGGTTTTTTTATACAAAAATCACCTACTTTTTTGGATGCAATTTCGATTTCTGATTTCTTTTAACTGATAGTTCACATTGGCCACTAGTGAAATGGTAATTATAGCTCTTTTTTATTTTTATCACTCGATTATCATGTTTTTTCAAAGTTTCAAATAATTAACTAAAATCGGTCGAGGGCTATCCGGCACCTCTCTCCCCCCGCGGTCGTCTTACCTTTTCATGATCTCTAAAAGATAATCTTTTTTCTTTCTCCAGATATTTCTATTTACGAAATAAATCATAGATAGCTTACAATTGGCTTCTAGAAATTACGAACGAAAAAAAATTACAAAAAACCCGAAATTTTCCATACAAAATCGGGCTTAATTCGTCGAAAGACAATGACCGAAATTTCTACCGATTATGTAATTTTCTCGGGTGTTTATACCAATTAAATTAGGATCTTTTTTGCAAATACTAAAAAAGAAAGAAAGGCCCAAAAAATAAGCTTGGAATTTAGGAACGAAAAAAATCGGGCATTTTTGCCAAACTAAAAATAAAAAAACGCCCGAATTTTTGTGTACCGGAAAGTTAGGAAATTTTTAAATTCGTTACGATAAAATGGTTCGCCCTTGTAGGGAAGTTAAAAAACATTATTACGTAAAAGAGCAAATTATTTTATCATAAAAAAAACACCATCTGGACCTTATCCGTACATAATGTCCATGCACCCCTTGTTCATAAATTACATCAAAAAACAAATAAAATTAATGAAATCTTTGCAGATATTTTTACAGGGGAATATTAATTTACTACTAAATTATACCCGAAAAATTATACCCTTCGTGACGGCTAGTTTGTTTTATTTCATTTTTGTCAAGCACTAAAACGCCGCTGAATTGCTTTTTGGAACATTTTTCCAAAAAAATGTTGGACATTTTTTCGTTTTTATTGTGTAAAAAATTTCATTCTTTTCGTTTGGGGGACTTTTAATTTTATTTTTCCGGCGATTTTTCTTTGGCATATTTAAATCATATACTTTAACCAATCATATTATTTTCTTTTAAAAAATTTCGATTTTTTTTTTGGTAGAATTTTCCAAAAGGGCCTAAAATGAATAACAAGGGCCTCAGGGCTTTTGAAATGAAAAAGGGCCCAATAAAGCCCTAAAAGCCCCCAAATATAATCCCTGGTACGAAGCAGGCATGGCAGATTGAAGGTAACCTCTTTTTTCTTTGTTCACAAACCTTGAACGCGTTTATCTCGAAACCATGTTTTTCGTACTGGTTGCGGCGCTAGCGGGTTCATTTTTTGACGAAATTTGTTTTTTTTTTTTTTTGTATTTTTTTAAACTTGATTCGCTATTGTATGACACGAGCTTATTTTTAAAAAATTTTTTTTCGATTTGTTATGAATTTTAAAAGTCAATATTTTTTTTTTAAAAACACACTTTCAAATTTCGAACATCACCATAAATTGAAAAAAACATTTAAAAAAAAGCTCATGTCATACGATAACCAATTTTGTTAAGATTTATAAAAGTCATGATTTTTCCAGATCGGACAATTTTTGTAACTCCCAGCGCTGCAACCACGAGGCCCCGTTTTTTTCTCTGCCACCAGTTTGGAGCTCTTTAAAACCATGTTGGAGTGCAAAATATATTTTTTTTTCTTGCAATTTGTTCAATTCTCTACAATTTTGGAAAAATGTTTGTTTTTGACTGATTTATGAATTTTTAAAAAAAGGTCTGTTTTCTCTGCCGCGAGTGTCATGTCCCTCCTTAAAATATAACTCTTATTGTTTTGGCAAAAAAAAAAACGTTAAAATGATTTCCTGAGTTATAAAAATACTTGGTCGCCACAGTGGCTAGCCAGGCTTATACTAAGCTAGCAGCAACTCCGTGGTCCCGGACTTTTTAAGTCCCGGAACTAGTCCGAAAGCATGTGAAATAGAAAGTTGATTATTAAACACAAGTATTAAAGGCCGTCCAACGACGTGTTGGAAGCATTAACGCTAAACTGTAATTATTTTTTGCCATTATTACAATGCTTTTACAACATACTGTTCTAAAAAATGTTCAACCTGAAAGTATGCACATACATAAAAGGCAAGCATGTCACTTATAAGTATCAAATACATTTTCTGTGCATACTTTTAAGATGGTCGCAAAAAATAATTACAGCTCATACAATTTCCAGCGCAAAGCGACAGCATCACCGTCATCGAACGACTGAATTCTATTCTTCTGTGTTGTGAGCTTTGTGTACAACATTTTCTCCTGTGTTTCTCAACCGATTTTGATGATTTTTTTTTTTAATGAATCAGAATAGGGAGAAGGAGTGCACCGAATAGTTTTAAAGAAAATTGCTAGCTGGAATACCCGGCGTCGTTCGGGGGTGGTATGGCGAAACGTTCGAATTTCGACCACTGGCGTACTCTAGTACAAATACACACACATAAATGTCAAGTTTGCGGTTGTGTAAGAATGCCAACCACCTAGTGGCGAAAATAGTCTCCGAAGACAATGTTGGGTACTACGGAGTAACAATGCTGATGTTTTACTGGATATGTCGCTATTAATTCAGCAATAAAACAAAATGTAGGATATTTTTTATCTCCCCAAGAGCGAGAGAATAGAGATTAAAGAGAAGAAGTCTAGTTATTTTTCCATGTCACGTTATTGCTGATATTACTGCTACATGTCTTGATAGAAGTCATCAAATCGGACTTCTTGTAGCACTTCAGTTCTTTTCTCATTTTGAGAGAAATAATAAAACTTCCTAGTGGCGAAAATAGTGCCAAAGACAACATCTTCGAAGACGTCGTTGACGACAACGGAGTAACAATGATGATGTTTTACTGGACATGTCACTAGTAATTCAGTAATAACACAAAACGTAGAAAATTTGTAGGAGAGAACACGAACGAGAAAAATCGTACAACAAGAGCAGCAATTTTGAACGAATGCTGACACTTGGCAAAACGTGTATTGGAGCTGTATTTGAGCAGGTGGCACACGCTTGCCTTGCAAGTCGTTTGGCTAATTTGTTCGGAATAGTTTTCGAGCACAGCTATAATATTGGAGCGATCTGCCCTCGAAGACTGAGTGGTGTCTGGAAAGACGTCTCGGAAGACGGATGCATTCGTTCGCTACTGGGCACTATCATAAAATAATTTCTATTATCATACTTTTTAAAGTGTACAGAAGGATTTCTTGTTCAACGGCAACACTGCTCAGTAAAAACAGCTGATTTAATTTACTTGGAGCGAAATCTAAACTGACGATAGAGGCATTTATGATTTGAATTTCGTACACAAAAATTTCTTCTATATTAAAATTTTCGTTTATCAAAAAGATCGTATTTTTATCAATACAGAATATTTAATGAGTATTTAATTTAAAAAAATAAGTTTAATTATATATATATTTTTCTTCCTAACAAAATGGGTTGCATAAATAAATTCTATTTTTTGGCAAGGAAGATGCTCTTGTACAAAATAAACTTTAAGGTACAACAACAAAAACTTTACATCGTCGAAAGTGGGTCTTGCTTCTCTTAGTCCAAATAACTTAGTCTAAAATAACAACTATTGCCTTTTATTATCATTTAATTTGTCGGAAGATGTGTCTCACATGTTCAATTTCGATGTTGTTATCGTTGAACGATTTATTGCTGGAAAAAGCTGCTATCAACATTATGTCAGTTTGTCAACAGGGTACGGAAAGGTCCGCTCATGTACGTACATGAGCTAGTACACAGTTCATTCCCTGTAGGAAAATCAACTAATTTAAAAGTAGTTGATAAAGTAGTTTTTTGTCAACCACAACTAGTTGAAATTCTGACTTTTTTCCATAGAACGAACTAACTTATTTTGTATGGTGATGTCCGCTAAATAAGTCAATTGACTTTCGTCTGCATATATTTTCAACTACTTGTTAAATTAGTTACAATTAAATTATTTTTTTAATTGCTTTTAAATAACCAATTGAAAACTTAAGTTAATAATATTTGATGAAATAACATGGTTAATTATATATAAACTTGTAATCTAATAAAAATTTGCAATTTAAACATGTCAACATCAGAGTAGTTGCCGCCTTAATATAATTAAAAGTAGTTCATATACTGGTTTATTTTAAATTAGTTTTTTAATTAGTTGTTTTTAAAAACAAGTTAGTTTGTTCCTATAGGGTTTTTATAACGTCTCACGTCCGTGTATATGAGCCGAATTTTCAAAGCAATAGAACTAGCTCGTGTACTTTAACGACTCACTTTGGACTTATTATACTAAAGTCGATGTAGATATTTTCGGCAATTGGGTTCCATTGGAACTTTTTTTGGGTTTTGTAGACTCCTTGGACAAACATTTTTTGACAAATAGTTTGCATTTTAAATATTTTTGGGAACGTTGAATCAGTGGAACATTTTTGGTTTTGTGAACTCTTTGGGCAAAGATCTTGGTTTCTTAGTCAATTATGTTCCACTTTCAATTTTGTATTGGACTCCTTAGACAAAAATTTAGGATTTTTTGATAAAAAGCTTCCACTTACACATGCACAATATTTTTGAAACTAGTTGGGTAATTTTTTGCTTTGGTTTACTCCTAAGACAAAACTATATGGTGCTATGGCCAATAGGTTCCACTTGGGTTAATTATGATATTAATGGGATCACTGTAACTATTTTTAGGTTTTGTATACTTCTTGGACAAAAATCTAGATTTTTTTGGCAAATAGGTCCCACGTGGGGAATAGGTTCCACTTCCACTTTTGGAAGTAGTTGGGGTGATAGATCAAAAATTCATGTTTTTTGTCCGAGAAGTTCACTAATCCCATTAAAGTTCGGATTATTATTTCCAATTATTTCAAAAAATATAACAAGTGAAACCTATTTGTCAATAAATTCAATATTTTGTTCAATTAGTCCTTTTAAAACAAAAAAGTTACAATCACTCAACTAGTTCAAATAAAGAGTGTAACTGAATCTATTTGTCCAAGTAGCTCCTATTTTATAAAAATTTATTGTCCAAGGTATCCACTAAGCACAAAACAGTTCAAATGACTCAACTAGCTGTAAAATTATTAAAAGTGGAATCCATTTGAACAAGTGGAACATATTTGCCAAGAAGAATTTTAACCATCAATTACCCAACTAGTTCCAAAAATATTGCAATTGAAACCCATCTGCCCAAGTGGTACGCATTTGACATAATGTCACAGATTTTAGTCCAAGGAGTTTATTGGGGAGACCCAAATAAAGTTATTTATCAAGAAAATTTTATTCAAGGAGTCCACTAAGCCCAAAAAGTTTCAGTGACCTAACAACTTCCAAAAATACTTCAATTGGAACCTATTGCCTAAAAATCCAAAATTTTTGTCCAAGGAGTCCATATATAATAAATGTGAAACCTATATCTTTGTCCACAGTCTACAGAAATCATAAAAGCTGCAATGAATTCTTCTGGGAGCTAAATTTTTCTCTAAACTCCTTCGATTTCATTCCCACCCTCCATTTTCGTGAGCGGCTCATGAGCTGCCTCATGAGCATTAAAAGTCTCATTTACATTCTCATCCATGAGCGCGTACGTTTTGGTAGGCACGCGTAATGAGATCTTATTTCAAAGTGTCATCAAAACGTAAGCGCTCGTGGACAAGAGTGATAAAATATTTTCTAGGGTTCAAGTCCGCGAGCGCGTTCGATTTCTTGTGTACCTTTTTAAATGGTACGCTCATAAAGGTACGTGAGCGGACCTTTTCGTACCCTGGTTTCCAAGACATCGGGACCAGAAGCGTAGCTAGAAGGCCGACTTCTAAGTTTGCCGTTCCTATTTATAAAAAATTATTATAAAACAATGAAATATATACACAAGAGAGTGTGAAGTGGGTTAAAAATATAAAATTTTGATTAGTTCACACCTTTTTTTAAAGCTGATCTCGAGAACTTTTCACCCCCATCCAAATTCATTACTTTGGAACACAGAAAAATCACCAAAACGATCTTTTTGTTCTATCTTTGTTCTTGGTATTAGATTGTCAAGGTGCATTGTTTTAAAGACTCAAAACTTCAACACTATTTTTAACACCTATTGTAAAGCTATAAAAAATAAGATAACTTTTGCGTAGAAAGTATCAAGTTCTTAACAAAAAATATAACTTGTGACAAAAAGACAATTTTAAATGTTTTTGCTTTGGTCCAAAATAAAAAAGAATAGGTAGTGGGGGGACCGCCGACAGAAGTGAAAACTAAAAGCATTGAATAATTTTAAGCTATGAAATAACATTTTTTTTTTACATTTCAAATTAATTGTAGTTTCAAATCAGTCATATTTCAATCATTTCATTATATTCCAAAAAGGAGACAATATGTTTATGGCAACTAAAGTCAGAATGAAATTGATCAGCTATGAAATGGGTCTACACTATGATGGTTAGACCTATCATAACGTATGCTTCAGTGATTTGGTGGACAAAAGTCATCCAGAAAACCATTAAGAAGCGACTAGACAGAGTTCAACGGCTTAGAATAATAGGTGCAATACGCACCACTCAAACAAGCGCAATGGAGGTTCTGTTAGGTATGCTGCCGGGATTTAGAAATAAGGAAAACGGTGCTGCTAACATCCTTCAGGATGTTGCGAAATGCTACGTGGCATGGATCAACGGCCCTACATGGTAATATGCGCATCTTTGATATTATACAGAGAGATGTCAGGGAGACGTGTATGCCTATGGACGGGAGGCAGAGAGTAAGAATAACAGAAAAATGTTATAAAACTCTTGACAGATAGAGCCGTTTGTGAAGAAATCGCTGGTAACGATATCAGTATATGCACAGACGTCTCTCTGATGAATGGCAGAGCCGGAGCAGGCGTTTACTCTGAACAGTTGAGTCTATCCTGTGTATTGAGGCTAGGGAGGTTTGAGTCTGTATACCAGGTGGAAATGCTTGGTGTAGTGCATGCATTGGAACAACTGATAGATGACCGGGTCAATGGCATTAAAATTGTCATTGCCCTTGACAAACTGTCAATGATTAGGTGCATGCAACGGGCAGACACTACTTCCAGGTTGGCCATAGAATGTCTTATCAAACGCAATAGGTGCGCTCAGAGAAATGAGCGCAAGGATCATCACAAGAAGAACCACGTATCGCGATAGGCGACAACATGGCGGCAGGCCTTATTAAGCAATGGACGAACTTGGAACACCGTACAAGGTGGGAAGAAGCTGTTAATTGCAGGCAATCAAAGGCGTCCGTGAAGTGGTCTCGTCGTAGCTTACTGCACTGGTCACAGGACACGGTCCCTACATGTGCCATCTCAGAAAGATGACTCTGACCGAGGACGATACGTGTAGGTTATGCCTAGAGGGGCCGAAAACAGCAGCACACATTCTGTGCCAGTGTCCGGCAGTGGAAAGCATTTGATTGACCATTCTGGGACGTCCGTTTATTGGCGAAGCCTGGATTGGTCGACTGACCTACAAGGATATGCTTGAGGTGACAAAGGATGCTTATATGAGGAGCATGCTCACATATGAGTGCTCCGAGCAGTAGCATCTTTTGTCCAATAGGGGACGAAAAGGGACCCACTATTGTCCGCTTCGGCTAGTCCCCGATTTAATATATATAAAGTCAGAAACAAAATTGTTTGTTTGGAATTTCTAAAAGTATGGTGTAAAAACCGTAGCGATCGTCGCTTTATATTTAGTAGTACTGAGTTTTCTATTATTGGACATAGTAAAATCTAATGCTTCATTCAAAAATTCAACTAGGGGGAAATATTAAAGTCTCCACTTAGTATCATAGATATTTCGTTAAATTTTTCGGTACATTTTTTCGAATGTATTACAATCTTCTTTGGAAAAGATTATCAAATTTTCGAATTAAAATAAATCTCTGCCGAATTGGCCCCTAGTTGAGTAAAATATATGGGTTTGCCCTATTAGTTTTTGCCTTTCAAAATTTCTTCTGAACACACTATCTGCCACCTTTATGGGGGTCTCCATACTAAAAACACAAGAACTGTCGATTATACTTCATAACTCTCCCGATTTGACCCCTAGAGTGGTGAACTATATGAACTGCTCCTATTATTTTTGCCCTTTAACATTTCTTCTGACTCCATCTGCCACCCTTCTGGTTATCTCCATACAAAAAAAAAACACAAAAGTTATCGATTATAGCTCATTTCACTCCTGGATTGACCCCTAGAGAGGTCTAATTTTTTAAGCTAGTTCAATTATTTTTTACTGTTTAACATTTCTTCTGAACACTTCTCTCCCTTATTTGTCACCCTTCCGGGGGTCTTCATACAAAAAACACAAAACCGCTGCTATGTTTTCTACGTGCCTCGTAGCTGAATCAAAAGTGCAGGCATTAACAGTGCAAGCCTTAATAGTGCTAATGTTTACAGTGATGACATTAACAGTGGTGGCAATATAACATTGCTGACATTAACATTGCTGACGTTAACATTGCTGTTGTTAACATTACTGACACGAATTCATAACTTTTATCGCTAGCAAAAAATACTGAACGCGCCTTAAACTCCGCCAGGTTAGCAACTAAGTTGCACCTGCCGGTCCAAAGCCAGGATAAAGGAAGATGGTTGTAGGTAGGATTTTACCCAAGTAAAAACTAAGGGCCCACCAAGAGGCCGGCGTTGGCGGCCATTGTGGGAGTAGGTAAAAATGGTATTATAATTTTTTAACCAAGTAAGCCTGCGAAGGAATTGTCCATAAAACTTGTTAGCACTGGGATAGTCAAAGCTGCTTAATGGGGATGACCTATTCTATCCACTGATATCCGTGGCAATGAGATCCGTGGAAATAGAAAATGGTTTATGTATATGGGTAGGCATATATTCCTTGATCCAGGCTCTGTAGGTGAAGTCGGGTATAGCAGGTACCCCTTGTTTCTGGTAATGGATTGTCAATCCTGATCCTTTAACTTGGAGGAACGCCAGCCAAGCGCGATTTAGTGCACAAACTGGACACGGATAGTTACAGAAATTTCATACGTTAATTTTTCATCTCTTTGCGGGGATGTTGTAGAACCTCATTGGCAGGACCCAAGGCCCAGGGTGTCTACCGTGGTCTCGCCCATTGGGTAGTGTCGTGCTGGTTGTGGTTGTGCGTATGTTGTGCAGGTCTTGATTGACTGGCGGGAGCTGTGCAGTGGTACGATCGGGTTGGCATATCCCTCAATATGCAAGAGATTGGATGGGTCACGTCTTGACCTACTACTGATAGTTTAACGGGTACTACTTTTGGGAGCAGTGTGCAATTTATTGCCTAATGCTTTTACATAGTAGGGCACTGGGTGATGCTTTGTGTTTGTGGAATGGAAAACCGGTGCGTGTTTGCTCTTCCGGCTATCCTGTATGCTTTACTGGCTTGGGCTGTATTGCATAAACAGCCCTATGTAAGGATATTAAACATTATGTGCTGGTTGTCTGTTCCATGAACTATTACACTAGGTCTTAAGACTGGAGAAATTATGTCTACACAACAGGAGTTCTCCTTTAAACCGCAATGCATCTGAATGCACCTAAATAAGTTTTCACTTCAATAAAAGAAAACAAACCTCGGTATGCAATCCTTTAATTTTCATTGCTTCAGCCACTTTAAGGAAAACTGGAAGATCTTCATATTTGACATTGACCTAAGAGAAATTAAGGTGTTAAAAAACCATCTAGTAAAGATAGAAACTCCAAAATTTCTTACCTGACCACTATACATGAAATCCAATAGACCAGCCATGTGGCTAGCTTCAACATCGGCCATCAACAAAATTGGATGACTTGAAGGATTCTCCAAAAATATCTGCTGAAAGTACGGACTGCAAACTGACAAAACCTAAAAAGTATAGATTCATTGATAAGTTATACACACTGTAAGACCAGTAAGAGTTGCTTGTGAAAATTACCAATTTGTGAGCTTTGAAGATTTTCCCGCCAGCAGCAATGGTCACGTCTACCATTTTCTCATCTTTCTGAAGGGTGTGAAAACCGCGACACATGTTGCCATGGAAATTATTCCAGGAGAGTAGATACTGATCAATAGTATTGGGATCGGTTAGCTGTTGCTGTTGTTGTTGCTGCTGTTGCTGTTGCTGCTGTTGCTGTTGCATGTGTAGCTGATGTTGTTGTGCCTGATGTTGTGCTGTATGTAAATGTATTTGTTGTGCGGTTGTTGGTGGTGTTGGTGGCGGTGCTGGTTGATGGTGCAGTTGTTGTTGCTGCTGTTGTTGCTGACGCTGTGTTTGTTGCTGCTGCTGCTGTTGCTGTTGTTGCTGTTGATGATGATGTTGCTGTTGCTGCTGCTGCAAATGATGCTGTTGCAAGGCATGCAAGCCTGGTGGTGGTGTTGCCAAGTGTTGTAGATGTCCATGTGAATGTTGTTGTTGCTGCTGCTGTTGTTGTTGAAAGCGTTGTTGTTGCTGACGTGCATGCTGTTTGATTTTGACAATATTTTCCTGTTGTTCCTGTTCGCGCTGCCGCATAATTTCCTCTTTGATCTTTTGCTGCTGCATGCTTATATCATCAACGCTTTTGGAAAGCTTGACAACATCGCTGTTACTATTATTGTTGCTGTTGAACTTACTATTGGCCAACATCGGCTTGATGTCATTAAACTTATAATCATCGACTGCGAATTTCTTCTCATTGGCGCGCTCCTTTTGACGCCTGATCAGCTCTTCGATGTCCATATAGGCACCAGAGGTGGCGGCTGCAATTGCAGACGCTATAATAGGATCATCCTCAAAGACGCTATCATCGATGGTTTCCTTCAGGGTCTTCGTAGAAGAGAAGAGACGCAGTGAGGGATCGTTGACCTGATCGCTGAAGTAGACATCCATGAGTGTGAAGAATGGCCATTCGCGCCGTTTGGGCTCCTCGGACATTTTGATTGCCTGTTAAAGTGTTTTTTTGTTTTTGTCAAAATATGGAATGGATGGTTGAGGGAGTGATGCAAAAAAAAAACCAAAAATATTGAAAACATTATTTAGTGAAATGCTTCTAAAAAGTCAACTGTCAATTGGATTTTAAGCTCACCTTATATTCCTGTAGTAAATTGTTCCATTTCTTAATGATCTTTGACAGAGGAAGTGGAACATTGAGCTCGCGTTCAACGACGCTATAGCAAAGAGAGCGTGTTTAACAGAGAGAGAGATAGAAAGAGAGAGAGAGAGATATAAAAAACAGAAATTTTGTGAGTTAATAATTAAAATGTGCTTGAAAATTTTTGGTGACATGTCGGTTGCCTTGACTTTGTATGACTTACGCCCATGCATATTTCGAAGCATTACGTTTGCCTGTGAAGAGCGGTGACAGCTCAGCGCGCAGTCTTATCAAGGATTTGACTTTATCGGCTTCCCCTGAAAGTAGAAAAAGAGATGTTAATTGGTATTTAAAATCAATTTATAACTTTTTTAAAAAGATTCAATATATTAAAGAATTCATTAACTGCTAAAAAATATTAGTATGGAATGGAGCTGCGGCAGGGTATTGAATCTAAAATACCCCTTCGCGGTCGTATTGAAGTATATTCGAAGTCTTTAGCCATCTATAAAATGTTTATGTATAATCTAAAAAAATATTTGTGTCATACCCCAATAAACACCAAATCGTAATCGGATTCGTTACGATTTAGAAACGAATACGAGTTCTCGGTTTCGCCATTCGCGGATTCGAAACGAATTTGAAACAAGTTTGAAAAAATTCAAATTAGCGAATCCGAGAATTTTTCGTGAAGACATTTCCATATAAAAAACTTGAAAAAACTACGTCTATATAAAAAACAGACACGCAATAATATAATACAGGATTAAAATATTTACAACAAATTTTTTTTCTAAAAAGTTTTGAAAAAAGACAAAAAAACGCTCCGATTGTTCCAAATATCTTGTTTCGAAAACAATGCGATTATTTTAAAAATCTCGTTTCGAAAACGAAGTGTGAATTTCTTCCGCTCGCGGATTCGAAAACGAAACGAAATCGAGTTTTTGTTTTCGCCTCGAACTTGAAATCAATAAGTTTGGTTTATTGGGATGCTTAATACAATTTTACCTTTAGCTACCACATTGTGTAATTTGTAGTCTGCTTATTATGCTATAACTGTAATAACTATACACAGAGAAAACAAAACTTAATGCATGCAGCATGTAGAAATCTTACTAATGCTACACGGCACGTGCAGTAAAAGTATTCTTCTTGCAAAATTTCTACATCCGACATGTGGAAATATGAAACCTAAACGTATTTGTAGAAAAACCACTTAATCGTGATGAAACTAAAAAGTCGCATGCAGTGTTGAAACTTATATCTGACTCTCATATCTCGCGAATTGAAATCCCCAACCTACACGAACTTTTAGATTTTCTGCACGAAGTTTTTGAAATTCACAAGCTACATGCCCGTGTTGAAAAATTGCACGAAAAATTAAGCTTTATGTTGTATAGAAATTTAGCTGATTGACTGTATTTATGCATTGGGCTGGGCCGATGCTATATGGATTTATTTTGTTTGTTTTTCGAAACACAATAGGAGCTAAAAGTTGCGTAGTTTTACGTAGTTTCAAAAGAAGCTAACGATCTTCTAATTCCATATAACTTTTGGCCCTCTACCAGAGCTTTTGTGGCTGAAACTTCTCTTATTTGTTCTGACTTTCCACTTCAACAGAGGTATACAGCAATTCTATTAAAGTTCAGTCTGGTTGCGAACTTTTTTCTTAAGACTTTTAAATTGTTTAGTCCGAAAATCATCATTAAAATTATCTTTGCTTAAAATTATACACAATAAACAAAATAATTTAACAAAATAAACTACGATGCAAAAAATAATCACTCATACGCCTCGATAACAAAATATACCGAATTCCGCAAAAACTGTGATTTTTATGTTGCTTATTGAATTTAGTGACTCAAAATAGTAAGTTGGATGCAAATATGGGCGAAATTTCTCTACAAAATACCTCATAAAAATTGTTAAAAATTTCAGCTAGAAAAGCTCTTGTAGAGAGCTAAAAGCTATTTTCATTTCAGAAATGGTAAGTGTATTTCAAATCAGCGCAAAAATACGCAACTTTTGATAACTATTGCGTATTAAAATAAAAAAAAATATATATATGTCCTGCCTAATGTGCAAGTGTTCCTTCGAAGTTTTACTGTTCATATTATTCCAATTTGAAACTATAATTCACATATGGTTTTCCATTAATTTTTCGTTTAATATTCTGTTCTGTCCTTCCTTTCGATCCAAGACCAAACATTGGTTATTTTATGTATTATGGTTTGTATAATTATTATTTTACTTGAACGTTTACAGGACAATGAATTTCTATAGATTTCTTTATATTTTTTTGGTGCGCTAGAGATCTACAACGTACGTATAGAAAAGCTAAATGTAGATGCAGAAATGTACGTGTAGAAAAGCTGCACTAACGTGATGGGTGCAAAGTCCCGGGCAAAACGTGTAGAAAAGCTGCATGTACGTTTAGCTTTTCCTGATTTTGTATTCTCTGTGTATGTTTCCAAAGGTTTTCGGCATTCTTTTGAAAGAGAATAGATGACATTACTAAATAATCTCAAATATTACTAAGAACAGTGTTTTTAGCACTATGTATTAGGTTAGGATATCTCGAAAACCTGATGGGATAGAGCTGATCTAGCGTCGCGGCATGAAATCATATACAGTATACTCAACTACTGTAGTATATACTCAAATGTAAGCCGTAGACATTTACGTGTCTTAAAAAGGTCATATGTATATTTTGTTATGACTTCGAAACAACATTTCTTTTCCATTTCGTAACTCTATTTCGTTACACAGTGTCGCGGCTTTATAAAGGAAATAAGTTTTACGACAAGAGATCTATTCACACAAAAGTTCGTTGAAATAGGATGAATGAAAAGCCCCCCTCCCATATAACTGAAATCTGGTATATTTTCCAAAAAGTTATCCCAGAACAATAAAATTTGGTATGCATAATTATTTTATAGCAAGAAATAGTTGGTGTAAGAATAAACTAAATCGATGCCTACCTCCCATAAAACCATATCTAGCATTGGGTACCCAGACAGCAATTTCACCTTAATAAGCCTTGAATAAAGCTTTTTATAAGGAATTCATGTAGGGAAGAGAATTTAAATTTCTTTGAACAATCCTTAAAAGAAGTTTTATACAAGGTCTATACATGGAAAAAAGGCGTATTAAATTAATTCCTTTATGCAAAAACTTATATAAAGTTTGATATAAAGTTTTTATTCAAGGCTTATTCAAGAACTCGGAAACTAAACAAACATTTTTTTTTATGTATTAACTATATCTTCCGCAGTGCATTTAATTTAATTTCATTACGAATCATGTACATTTTAAAAATTTCTGTATTTTACCATGGCAACACCTACAGCGGATTGAATTTGGATCTTTTGTATAGACAGCCGAACACTCTATCCACTCGACTAATCAGGAATTTGTTCACTCGACGTTAAAACTCAATTACTATTTTCTTTCAATTTCCACAATTAAGGCTTTATAAAGGCCTCAACTGCAACCATTTCATATACTGTATGCACCTTATTTGAAAGCCATAAGTTGCCCCCATAGCCCTGCGATCTAAGGAGAAAGTTTATCAGTCGAGGTATCCGTGGTTCGATTCCGGGCTCAAATACATTTCTTTTTTTTTATTATTGAAATAGTTTTTTTTTTAGTTTTTTTTTTATGATAAAGAGTGTTTTTGTATTTAATTCAGGAATTTATAATGTTATTGTTATCCCAAACCAAAGCTTTGTCTATCTAAAAATATCGAAGCTTGTGTAAAAATCTTCTTGAATACTTTTTAAAATATATCATTGAATAAAGCTTAATATAAGAAATTATACAAGTTTTTATACAAATTAAAAATTATACAATTATACAAGAGAATGGAATTTTTAAGGCGCTTGCAAGGCTCTTTTAAGAAAAGCATTAATAATTACTTTTATACAAGGCCTTTTCAAGTTGAGCATGAATAACTTCAAATATTTAGGTGAAATGGCCATTTCAGCCCCTTGCTATGACTTTGACCGAGCTTTTTATGATCAATTGTGTTGTGCGTGTTGTGAAATGTTTGAACACAAAATATCAAGAACTGGACGATATTTAATGCTAAATGATGCAGTCATGTATATATATTAGGCCGGGTCAATTTGTTCGGAACAAAGAGTATATCAAAAAATAAATCTACGGGCAATTCTAAGAAACTCTGTCCAAGAAACCATTGGTCTGAAGTCAATATCGAGCTGCCGGAAAACTCGTTTAAGTTCGCAAGTCGGAAAAAATGTATGAGAATATATACAAATGAGATTACAACTTTTTTAAATTTTTATAAAAACTGGCCAGGGGGTTTTTTGGACGAGGAATCTATTTTATTTATTAAATATTTTCCAAGTCAACCACCAGAGGCCACTACAATAGAATTTGTTGGTTTTTTCTTTTTGAAAGGAAAAATTCGCTTATAATTAATGAATACCTGTTAGCAAGACTCCACATGAAGAAGTTCATTTAAAAGTTTGTTGTTTGATAAAAGAATTGAAAATCATCAAGCACCTATATGAAAAATAGTTCATATAAGAGAGAATTTGTGGAACCCAAACGAAGTTAGACCGTATAAAAAACCAATTTTTCAATTTTAATTGCAAAGATTATTTCGATATGATTAATTTGGTACAGTACATTGGCTTTCCAGATCTACCGTTTCTTAACCCCTATATTGCTTGCCTTTTAAGTAGCGTTTCACGATGTGTTACCGACAAAAAATCGTGAATCGTTATGGCATTGATATTAGAAAGTCAATGTAAAGTATCCAAAATGGAAAGTAAGAAAGATTTACAAAACTTAAGAAATTCTTTAAAGAAATATTTTTTTTTTATTTTAAAAAAATTAAAATTGGTGGTATTTATGTTATGATAAATTAAAATTTCTTTTTTTATTGTATTTTATTTGCATAAAAATAAATTTTTAAAAATGAAACAATAAACCATTTTTTTCTTGAAATGGAGAAAAAACCAAAAAATTCTACTTTTGCGACCTCTGGTGGTTGCTCTAGAAAAAAAATAAATAAATAACTTAGATTCCTCATCGAAAAAATCTCATGACCAGTTTGTAAAGGAAAATTAATAAAATTTTTAATCTCATTTATATGAGAATGTATTTTTTTCCGACTTGCAAACATAATCGAATTTTCCGGCAGCTCGATATTGACATCAGACCAATGGTTTATTCGTCAAAGTTTCTTAGAATTGCCTCAAAATTTCAATTTTGAGTGCAAATTTCTCAGAATTTCGCGTAATAAATGAAATTTTTTTTTAGATTCAATTTTGTAAGTTATTCAATTTCCTTTTCAATGAAACCAAAAACATAAACAAATCTCAAAAAACAAAAATGTTGGCTGTACTAAAAAAATTATACTTATTAGAAAACAATGATATTATCTACTGCATAACTAGTTGTAATATCATTATTAATCATTATTTTCTAATAAGTATAACTTTTTAAGTACAGCCAACTTTTTTATTTTTAAAGACGTGCTTATGTTTATGGTATCATTCAAATGAAAATTTAATAAATTACAAAATTGATCTTAAAAAAAAATTTCATTTATTACGTAAAATTCTGAGAAATTTGCACTCAAATTTGAAATTTGGTAGTTTCAACCGATTGATTTCATCTTCACACGATCACAGCTCGGTAACGGTTAAGTTGGTGGGGTTTGTTGATATACCGTTGGAAAGGTGATCATTGCCTTTAAAATGAGCTATCAAAATAAGTTATGTATGTAAGTTAGTTTTTCTGCTAGAAACAATAACGTGAATCAAAGTCGTGAAATATTAATTAACCCTGTAGCTCCTATGAATGTGAAAATAGTCCCACCACTCCCATACGATTTTTTGCTCAGCTCGACATAACCTTTCAGCTCCGTAAATAGTTGCACTCAATTGCGGGACACCCTGTATATAGAAGAAACTCCATTATCACAAAAAGTCTGCTATTTCCCACAGGACACAAGATCCGACTTCGATATCGAATATTTAAAAATTTACGAATAGTTCGCGATGATATAAATTGAATTCGATATCGATTACGATTCAAAATAGATAAGTTTTGAGGACGTAACGGTTACTTAGTAAACCAAGGTTTGCTTATGTTTCGAAAAATTATTCCTTTGCAATTCCAAGGCAATTAATTCTTCAACACAAATGCGAAGATAATTGTATTTTCTCCTTTTTTACTGTAAGGATAACTTTTTTGGCACTTTCAGGCTTACTTTTATTATTACTGACGCGATAACACTGGTATGAAATTATTTTCGATTTTTGATAGCCAATTAGGGAAAAATACGGAATTTATCTTTGATAAAAGCGCATTGCAAACGAACTTTCACCGGGTGGGTTATATATGCGTTGCACAAGTGTTAATTTTCGGCACAATATTTAAGTGCTTCTTATGTTTTAGTTTCGATCAACATAGCGTAGGTAATCTGACAGCTCATTAATCAGTTGTAATCAGTATTTTGTGTGTTGAAATACCGCAGCATGCGAATATTTTTTTATTCCGATATAAATGTGAATTAAGAACTATATTTGAATTGTATGAAAGATACGATATTTATATGGAAATTCCCAGATCTTAGAACGAAACAAATTTTAGAGTCAAAGTTGCATTCGTTAATATTGCAGCATGTGATGTATCCAAATCAATCAATGCAATCATTCTGAATTTATCAAAACTCAATTTTTGAAATGCTTAAAAGTATGTTAATGTTCTGAAAAAAAGCCACGTATCAGAGTATTGAACGAAGACTCAATTCAACCATAAAAGAAAGAGAGCAGTACTGATTGTTGATTTAACATAAGCTTGACTTTTGTTCCAGCAGAACGCCTTTCTTCCAAAGCCGGAGCAACAGCAACTGAAAAAGGAAACCGGCTTACAACGAAACGACGTTCAAAATTATTGTTTTTGATTTCGTGGTTGAAAACGTGTGTTGAACATATCGCACCCTAAATACAAAACAGTCACAACTCAAAATTTATAAATTTTTACTTTTTTATGTAAAACAATTCGTAGTTTTAAAAAGGAAATGATTTCTTTGACTGTCAAAATTTTGTACACATCTTCTTTCTTTATAGTTTTAAAAAAAGTTGTACCTCATTGTTTTGTATGAAGTTCTTTCAAAAATAAAATAGTTTTATGCTTCTCCTAGAAATTTAAAAGTTTTGAGTGGTGACTGTATTGCATATAGTGTGCGATATGTTTTTGTGTAATGTGTTATAGTTATTTAGTTTAAACGCAAAAATTGAAATATAATTTTTGATAGAATAAAAACCACAAATAAATTTTTTTAGATTTTTATTTTTTATTATAAAAATCGATTAATCGTTTTTTTCTTTCAATTTAATTGCAATACAATTATTTTCTTTCGATTAATCATTTGATGCGTAAATCGATTTTTTTATTTATTTTTGCCATCACTAGTGACACATTATTGAACTTCAGATCAGACATTTAAAAAATTTAAGCTTACATAAATATTTACCTACTGATGAGTGTGTTGCCTACTAATGCTGTTTTGGATTATATTTTATCTGAATGTGAGTGTAAAAATCTTATGATTCGCCTTACAACTTTTGATTAAAGTTTTTAAATTTCTTTTTTTTTTTTTTATTGTACTAGTCATCAAACAAAATTTCGATTCCATGTCTTCTTTTTATAACTCATTTATTTTTTTCCGTTGGTATAGGTTAAAATAACAAATAACGGCGAATAAACTTTGATAACCATAACTATTCAACGTTGAAGAATTCATTAACAGATTTTCACTTTCGCTCATGACGTCGGCATGTTTTTTTTTTCAAGTAGTATTCATCCACTCGTCAATACGTATGCAGATGCGAAAGCGTAAAAAGTAAAGAAAAAAAACGAGGAAAAAAAAGAAAAAAAAAACAAAATAACACCAATGAAATAAACAAAATTAATAAACAAACAAATCAGCATACTCGTACATACATATATACATTGAATCATATGTTAAAATATGTGCGTATCTTACTATCTCAGGTATTTATTTGTATATATATTTTGAATGCTCTATATGAGATATTTTATGTAGTATTTGAATAATATATGATATATATTACTAGCTTTAATCTAAAACTTAGCTTTTAATGAGCTTTAAAGCAAAAATCCTTAAGATAAAATCTCATTGATTAGTGTAACACCCACAAATTATAAACTTAAGCCGGATCTAGGAAGGAAGCAAATAAGAAAAAAAAAGAAATCTGCTTCAAGAAAAAAAAACAAGCGTAAAAGCAATGAAAGTATCTCATTACCAAAAACAAAGAGTAAAGAGAACTTTTCACCTAAAGTATTATAATGAAATAAAGATTTAAAGCCCACACTTCTTATTATCCGCTGAGAGTATGTGTATGTATCTGTGGCAGGCACACAAATCCATAGACACAGATACAGATACAGATCCATATACAAAAGTATTAAGCGAAAGCGCACAATCAACACGAAGATCAATATCACCTTCGAACCAGCATATAACAAGAAAAACAACAGCAACAACCAAAACAAAGAAGCCAGCATATAACAAAAACAACAAGACAAAATACAGCAACAACTTTTTAGCTAGAGAAGCCCGTTAAAAATTTACACAAAACTTGAAATGCGAATCTTTTTATATCTCAGAAGAAATGCGAAGCCAACAAAATGTAGAAACAAACATATTACAACAACAACAATAACAACAACAACATCATGAGTTATGCTAGTACCAGATACTTCGCTATGCATGTATTTACTTTCATGCACGTGCCTGCGTTTGTGTGCATCGAATTATTCATTTCGCTGTGTATGTGTATGTGTTTGTGTGTGTGTTTGTGTGTGTGTTTGTGTGTGTGTGTGCACCTTAAAGCCAAGCTTTTAAGCAGTAATGATGATGAACATGTTGATGAACCACAAAGTTCGTCATACAAACGTCGCAATGACAGCCAGCAGCTATCATCCGTCAATCAGCTCAGACACCAACCTAAGCACAGCCCAGCCCAGCCCACATTCATAAAAATCAACTAAGTAGTAAAAGCTGCCAAAGTCACAGCAAGAAGCAAAGCAAAGCAAAGCAAAGCAAAGCAAAACAAAGCAAATAAGCCGCTGTACGTTCGCTCGTTCCTTCGCGCTACGTGATCGTGTTCTGCGTCAATTTCACTTTCTTTTAACTTGTTGTCGTAGCCAGCAGCTAACAGCTTCGCCTTTACCGCGACTGTTTCTGCTGCTGACCAAAAGCTGCTTGTTGTTATTATTGCTGTTGTTTTCCCTGCTGCGTTTCTCTGCAGCGCAACTCATCATCACCTCGCTGGGGAAAAAAAAATTACGAAAAGATCACGACTTGATCGCCCTTTATGTAACCTAAATATGGGCCAGCAGATCAGAGAACCAAACCAAGCAGAATATACAACAGCAACAACAACAGCTGCATCAGTTGTAGAATGCTGCTTAAACTTGTTGCTGTTGTTGTTGTTGTTGTCGGTGTTGCTGTCGTTCGTTGCGGTCTGCGCGTAGAAGAATGAAAGTTTCTCTTTTGACCCATATTTGCTGTCTGTATGCTTGTGTTAGTATTTTGTGTGAGCGTTCGTTCCTCTGAGTAAAAGTCGCCGAAGAAGAGCGCAAGAATCAAGATACTTTTATATATTTTTTACTAATTCTTTGTATGAAAATTCAGACAGTAATCTTTTCAAGGAGCAGTCAGGCATGTCGTGATACCAGCTTAGCCCAGCAAACCTATTCTTGGAAATTCTAACTACTTTAAGCGGTTAAATCTTTAAGTTTTTGTTTTATATTTTTTTTTATTTTTATCTGACAATATAGCCTTATATTACTTTTGCCAAAAGATTTTACTTTAAGAGAGCTCAGCTCTTTTTTTTTCTAATTCCAAAAACTATAATAATAACAATAACAATAAAGATTTTTTAAAAAAAAGATTTGTTGTTTTTCAAAATTTCTTTTTATTTTTGCTAAATGATTATATTTGCTAAAGTGGTGGCCGTGGCGTAGTGAGTAGAGTGTGTGGTCCATACGCCAGAGAAACCTGGTTCAAATACCACTTGACTCAGAGAGTTTTATCAATTGAATTAATTTTTCTGTGCACCCGTCACCTCTCTGCAATATAATGGCAAATCTCAGAGAGTAAAAACTGCCATGAAAGGCTTCTGAGAGAACATAAGCCGTTCGGAGTCGGCATAAGACTTATAGGTCCACTTTTCGATCATTTGTGTTCAAACATTTCACAACACGCACAACACAATTGATCATAAGAAGCTCGGTCAAAGTCCTTTCAAGGGCTGAAGCGGCCATTTTGTTTTTTAAATTTAAATAAGTCTTTCAAGAATCTATTCGGAAGAAAATGAATTCAATATAATAGGCTTCGATAACTTCGACCAGACCTTGATACACATAAACAATTGAATTATTTAAGAAGAATTGATTAATAAAAAAGGAGATCATCTTCAGAAAAAGTTGACTCAATTTTAGCATATTTAATAGTGCTCGACGGAATGCGAATTTTCTGCCGAAGCCGAATTTTCGGCAAAGTGGAAATAATCGGCCGAAAACTGATGCCGAAGCCAAATTTTTTTCAAATCAATTTTTTTCAAAACAATAAATGATAAAATTTAGTCCTTTTCTTTTATGTTGATATTGAATAAAACGCTTATTAAACTTCTCATTTATTAATCAGCAACTCAAGATTGATAAAATGCAAGATCACGCCTTAATGTGATTTCCTACTGCACATTACGTCACAATCAGAGCTGGGAATGTAATCGATTAAATTCGTCATTTAAGCTTTGAAAAAAATAAGGATTACGATTACTGTAATAGTAGTCGGTATACTGCGTGTATAACGATTTCAATAATTGTTATAATATTTTCTTTGGATTAAAATTACAGTAATAATAATCGTTAATTTTTTTAGATTACGATAACAGTAATTGTAATCGCAAAATGCCCAGCTCTCGTTACAATAGACCCTTGGTTTGAGCAAAGACATGGCAGAAGAAAACAAAAGGTAGCATCGCGGCTGATCATGCTCTCTTTGCCCGCTACCATAACTGTCAAAATCAATGCAAATAATTTTCTGTCACTTGGCAAAGTGAGTCTTCGAGTAGTGTTGTTTTTTTTTTTTTTTTTTTTTTTTTTTGACTGTTATGGTAGTTGGTGCTCAACCGTGCGACTACTTTAATATATTCTTCCATGAGCAAAGCATGATTTATGATAGCAAAGGCAGGTGAAAAATATATCAACCCACATTTAAAAGCAAAAATGTGCGGCAAAAATATTCGGCTAGTTTGGGCCGAAGCCAAAGCCGAATGTCAGTCAATTATGTCGGATACCGAAGCCGAATATTCGGTCGGACACTAATATCCAATCTAATCTAAAACAGTTAAAGTCTATGACGTCAGATGGCGCAAAACTCCACTTTTTATAAAATTTATAAAGAGAAGGCTTAAAGATCAAGTTGCTGCATAAAAGTAGTTCATTAGGCAGGTACAGATAAAAAGTATGACGAACGAAAAAAAAAAAAAAACGAAATGGCCATTTCAGCCCTTGAAAGGACTTTGACCGAGCTTCTTATGATCAATTGTGTTGTGTGTGTTGTGAAATGTTTGCACACAAATGATCGAGAACTGGACCTACATGTTTTACGCCGACTCCGAACGGCTTATGTTCTCAAGAAGCTTTTCAGGGCAGTTTTTACTCTCTGAGGTTTGCCATTGTTTGCAGAGAGGTGACGGCCGAACAGAAAAATTAATTCAATTGAAAAAATTTTCTGTGTCAGATGAAGATTCGAACCTGGGTTCTCTGGCGTAAGAGTCACACACTCTACCCACTACGCCACGGCCGCCACAAAAAGTATGACAGGTACAGATAAAAAAGTTGAATAAAGTATAAAAAGTATGAATAAGAAAATTGTTCCACAGATATGCTCGGAAACGTGTTGTAACCGAGATTCCGCATTTAAAAGTTTTCAGGCTATATTGGTTATCTTTAGCTCGATAGAAAGACGAAATGGGCTCTTCAGAGGAAATTTACGATTTATAGGCAAGAGTACACCATTTTACAAAAAACTAACGAATTTTTTTCTAATCTTAAATGGATGAATGGATACACGGCAGAAAATATTACTTAGTTTTCTTAACTTTTAAGGTTGACGTATGTATCCTTACTTTTTTAGTTGAAAAATTTCCATCTTTGTAGGTTGAAAAATTAAACTGAAATGATTGGATAATTTCTCTTCAAAGTTAAAAAATTGGTGAAATAGTTGAATAAATCAACCAATAAGTTTAAAGTTTCAACTAATAAAGATGTAAGTCTGGCATAAAGTTGAAATTTTCAATTTATGAAGTTGGAAATGTGTACCATGATGTTGAATATATTAGCTTTTAAGGTTGGACAGTTTCAACCTTTTTAGATAAGGAAGTCTACCACAAAGTTGAAACTGACAACCTTTTACGTTGAAATTTGCGCACTACTAAGTTGACAGTTTCAACCTTTTTAGATGAAGAAGTCAACCACTTGAAGGTTGAAGAAAACTTTTCAAGCAGCACAAAACATTTTATATTTTCCAAAATGAAATTAACTTTAACATAACGTCCACGTAAATCCATGTTGTCTCTTCAATGATTGTTACAAAACTGAAGAATCGCCATACACTTCAAAAATGTAAGCAAATACTCGTACGAGTAGCTTTTTTAAAATTGCAGTAGGCGCCGCGATTAATAATTTTTTTCCAAATTTTACTCAAATATATTTTGAATAATGGCAGCAGTCTACGCAAACAGAAACAATTGTAATGTTGATAATTTCATCGTTCAAGGTCAAAAAACATTCTCAACCAAGTAAGTTAACTTTTTCAACCAATTGGTTTAATTTTTGAGCAGCATTTTTGAAATAGATAAGTTTTTCAACCTAATTCAGGCGAAAAATTGGACTTAAATAATTGAAAATGTAAATTTGGTTCAAATAATTTTTCAACTTAGCAATGACGGAAAATTTGGCCAAAATAGTTGAAAAGTCAAATAACAAAAGTGAAAAAATTAGATCCTTAAGTTCAAATAATGTTTTTACTAAAGAAAGTTGAAAAATTCAACACAAATAGTTGAAATATTGAACTTAGAAGTTGAAAATTAATTTCTTAGGTTTAAATAATTATTCAACTAAACAAAGACGAAATACTCAGCCAAAATAATTGAAGAAATAAGCTAAAAAACTAAAAAAGTTGAAAAATTCTTCTCTTTGGTTTTAATAATTTGTCAACTTAAAAAAGTTAGAAAACTTGGCTCAAAAAGACGAAACATTTAACTGAAAAGTTGAAAAAATCGTCTCTTAGGGGCTTAAATTGGAAATATATAATGATTTCAACCAATGATAAGTTCAAAAGTTGAATATTAAAATTGAAATTAGAATTTTATATAGGAAATATTGTAGTTTCAACCACAAAATTTTTAGTAAGGTTGAACATTTAAACCTAAATTTTTAACCGTGTAATTGAAGAGTGCTCTTATGTTTTTCCATCGAGCTAAAGACGACCGATGTAGCTTGGTCGGTTTTCATACTTTTTCTTTGTGACTGTCTAAGATTCTACTATTCATTTCATTGTTCTATTTAAATTGAAGGTTTGGATCTCTATAATTTTTTATCTGTAATTATGATAGAAGACCTGTTGATAAAACTGAACATAGTCCACAAAAGTAAAAAAAAATAATATTTATCTTAGGCTGAGAAGTTATATCTATAATAACTAGTTATATGTAGTACCTACTATCATAGCTAAAAATATTTAATAAAACTTTCTAATCTCACAAAGCAGTTATGCTCGCTATGTAACATAAGCTTAAGCCTCATTATAATTATGCTATGTAATGAAGTTTGCTGTTTACTGGGTTTGGTTTAAAGAATTTTTCTCAACAATGCTGGTCTGTAGTTTCTTTGTTTGTTCTTACGAGTAAGTTTATCTTTGTGTGTCACAGGAAGTTGCTGTCTTCAAATGATGTTAACATGTACAAGTATTGGCTAAAACTGTAATGTGAGAAAGTAATTTAGGGCAGGAACTTCAATTAATGGTTGAGTGGTTAACATGTTCTATTCATCCCGAGAAACTTGCAGTTTTGTATAGCTAATTTGAATAGATAATAAGATATTATGACAAAAATTAAATTAAAGTAATTTTAGAGTTGACAAAATATTTATTTCAAAATAATTCGATTTCTTGAAATGTTTCTTGAAATACTTAAATATGAATATTCTTTTCCGAAACTTACATTTTTGCTGTATTTTCACCGAGCCTGAACCTGTTATAAATAGGTTGTTACAATTTTGTAAGTTATGGCAATATTTTGACTAGCTGAATACCTGGCTTAACTCGGGAGTTGATATAAATAATTTTCGATTTCATTCGTCAATTTGAAAAAAATTTTCACAAACTTTAGAAGGAATTTTGCGTGCATCTTTCAAACTGGTTACTTCGGCGAAATGAACAAAATGTAGCTTCAGCATCTGAAAATTATGAGAAAATGTTGGGGAAATCGTGATTTGTGTGTACGTGCCGCCGATCGCTTGCAAAATATGTTTTTAAGTTTAATATTGTATTCGATAGATTGCACATTTTAGATTGCACAAAAAATCAGAGCATGTACGCATCAAACTCAAGTACCACAGAATTCGGCATCAGTTGTCCTGATTTGCGGAAAAAGAAAGTGGTTTATAAATACACATAAAGAAGAAAAGAAGATATTTATCACCCTTCGCGCTTTGCTACGACTTACAGTGTTTTGTAGTACAGCGCCCTCTGTGGTTCAAGATATAGCAAAATACATAGCGCCAAAAGACTCACCGCACCCGAAAACCACTTATAAAAATTATATTTATCGGATGAGTTGTTTTGAGTTTTTTGCGGTATTTGTACAACAGCGCCCTCTGGTTTTCGAGATACAATAAAAAAATAACGCCAGAGCCCTTTACGTACTCGATAATCAAGTCCTATTTATCCGATATATAAATTTTTATCTAAATTGGATGAGCGGTTTTTGAGTGTTTCACGATTTCGTAAGTGATTTGTACTATAGCACCATCTGGTGTTTAAGATAGCACAGAAAAGAAATTCCAAGATACCCACCGTATCCGAAATGTTATATCCGAAATATTACCCACCGTATGTAAAAATGTTCATACAAATCGGATGTACAGCTAGAAGTTTTTCTACATTTTTAAAACATTTGTACTGCAGTTCGCTATGGTGTTCAATACAGAACATAGATAAGTCATAAAAATCGGATTTTCTTGTAAATCGGATGAATATTTCCGGGAATAAGCCATAAAAATAAAATTCGTAGAACCCGATCATAGCGCCACCTACTGGGTTCAATTGTAAATCTGAACCATCTAGGGATCCACTTAAGCACACACAAAAAATTTCATCAAAATCGGTGCAGCCGTGTAGGAACAGTTCAATAAGATGCACACGTACAAATTATACAACAGCGCCTTCTAGTTTTCGAAGCAGAGCAACAGGATAACGCCAAAACAGTTGCCCTAAACGAAAAGCTTTAGTAAAATTTTTCATCCAAATCGGATAAGCGGCTTTCTACTTTTTCACGATTTCTTAAGAGATTTGTACTACAGTGCCCTCTGGTCTTCAAGATAGAACAGAGTAGATAAGTCATAAAAACTCACCGAATCCGAAAACCTCTACATACAAATTTTCATGTAAATCGGATGAACGGTTTCGGAGATAAGCTATAAAAACAAAATGCAGCGCCACCTACCGGGTCCAATTGTGAATATGTACCATCAAGGGATCCACTCAAACACACATAAAAAATTTCATCAAAATAAGTGAAGCCGTTAAGGAACAGTTTAATAACATACACACGTACAAATTGTATAACAGCGCCCTCTAGTTTCGAGAAAGAGCAAAAAAGATAGCACCAAACCCCTTGCCGTGCTCGAAATCGTTATTTACAAATTTTCATCCAAATCGGATGAGCAGTTTTGGAGTTTTTCACGATTTCCTAAGATTTGTACTAAAGCGCCCTCTGGTGTTCAAGATAGCACAAAAAAGATAAGTCCAAAGCACTCACCGTATCAGAAAACCCCTAGATTCCAATTTTCATGCAAATCGGTGTAGGAATTTTTCGAGGTTTTTTAAGATATTTGTACTACAGTACCCTCTGGTGTTCGAGGTAGAACAGAGTAAATAAGTTATAAAAACTCATCGTATCCGAAAAACTCTACTTACAAATTTTCATGCAAATATGATGAACGGTTTCGGAGATAAGCTAAAAAAAAGAATGCCTGGAACCCGATCGCAGCGCCCCCTACAGGGGACCTTTTACCTTTTTTACTCTATAAAAAGTAGCCTATGTTATGACCGGGGATATAAGGAACCTAGATGTCAAGTTTCATTTAAATCCATCCAGTGGTTTTCGCGTGATGCTTTAACAGACAGACAGACAGACAGACAGACAGACAACAATTTTAAAAATGCGATTTTCGGACTCCCCGTCATTCAAAATGTCCAACGCAAAAAGAATTTCAAAAAAATATGTCATGTACAGATTTTTTTTTACAATTTTATATATATATATGTATAGATTACTTGGGCCAACTTCAATATTGATATTAATATACTGTAAAGAGGTTTTTGGCCAATGTTTTTTAAACTGCAATTTGTATATAAAAAACAAAAATTAAATTTTTTCTCTCAACTTTTAATTTTAAATTTTTTCTACAAAACGCAACAATTTTTTAATGCCAACAATTATTCAAGCAATAAGATATTTAAAGATGCCTTTCTTTATCTTCTAATTAGTGTTGGAGAACTATCGATGGTACTATCGATAATATCGATGGTGAGACACTATCGGCACTACCGATTGGCGAAACTATCGAAAAACTCTATACTATCGTCGACGATAGTATCGTCGCTAACGGAAAGAAATTGAAAACTTAATACATATTTTTGTCAATACCATTTTGAAGTATGTAACTACTTTTTTTAATTTTTTGTTCTTATGGTCACCATTTCTTGAGTCACTTGACAAACAGCCAATTAAATAGTGAATAGTAAGCGATACTTTTTTATAAACCATCGATAACTATCGATATTTTTTGATAGTCTTTTAAACTTACAGTTTTGCTATAATTTAGCTTGGTATTTGTAAAAAAAAAATATTTCGTACAAAATCAGTGAATGTATCAATAAGAGACTTATATCAAATAAATTTGCATACATTTATAAAAATTACAAAACTCTTTTACATTCCAATTTAATGAAGACATATTTATATATTTTGTTTTGTTTTAATTATTTAAATTCCAGCCATTTTTGTACAGAAAAATTTGCTTATTTAAGGGGGTCTTCTCATTGAGCAACTTTTTTTTCAACTTTTTTTTTGCATTTATTTATAGCTTGGGTAGTTGTGAATATGCCCCTAAAAGGATTTTTAGAAATTCGAAATACTTTAGAAGATACAGCCTTTTTTGTGAAGCAAGAAGGTGATGGAGGTAATAAAACCAGCTTACGAAGCGCTGTCGGCAGATAATTTGCTTGAAAGATGCCTTGGATCTGAAACTCAGAATTCCAATGAGTCCTACAATTCTGTTCTTTGGTCACTTTCGCCCAAACACATCAACTCAGGCGCACGCACCATCGAAGTGGCCAATTTAATTGCAACGTGCCTCTTCAACGACGGTTTTATACCCATACTTAAAATTATGGGTTTGATGGGTATTGCGATTGGCAAAAACGCATACGAATACGCACTATCTCGCAATGAAGACAGATTGAACCGATCAGAGACTCGAGCTGCGGCATCATCAAAAGCTGGCAGAACGGCTCGCATAGCAGAGAGGGCAGCAGAAAGCAGTTTCTACGAAAAAGAGGAAGGTGGCCTGTATGGAGCTGGCATCGCCGACTAATATTTGTAAGTAAAAATTGTCAGCTCTTTAAAACTGCATTTAAACATTTTTGATTTTTTTTTTTTCCTCAAAAAAATTACTTCAAACTTTAAACGCGTTTATCTCGAACCCACGTTTTTCGAACTGGCGGCCATGATATCTCCAGTTCAACTGAACCGATTTTCATGAAACAAAATGGAATCGACGCAGAATTGTCACCATTCTCGGGTGAACCTCGACCATAATTTTAAAAAATTTTTTACTATTTTTTTTTTACACTAAACTACAAAAAAAAACCCGAAATTGAAATTTTTTTTTGAATGGCCGCCATTTTGTCAAAAAAATCACAAAATTAAGCTTGAGGTTCACCCGAGAATTACATCTATACTGATTATAACCCCGTTTCTTTTTTCATTTCAGACGCTCCGGAGACCCGGAATCGTGGCCGCCGTGACGACACCTTTTTTTTTCACCACCAACTTTGAAGTCTCATTACTTTTTGAACAGCCCACGTATCGAGGCAAAAAAAATTTTTTTATTTACTTTGAACCTTTTGTAATACAATAAATAAAAAAAGTTTTCAATTATTCTTTGCGTTTTCAAATAAGAATTTTTTTAAAAAGGGTCCAAAAAACGGGTTTTGAATGAGAAGACCGCCTTAAGTTCTTCGGCTTTAGTCAGCTTCTCCTGTTTGAAATAATCAGTCCAGTTGTACTAAAAGTTCTTTCGAATTCCGTTGAACTTGTCGGTATACAAAAATATTTTTAGGCTTACACCTAAATGTCGAACTATTAAATGGAGGAAGAGTTTTATTAAATTTAGAAATAGTTGCCTTCCAATATAGAAAAGGATCAGCATCGTAAGCAATGTTCACCCTCTCTATGAATTGTCGAATTGTGATAATTGCGTCGGATCTGGAAGATTTACTTTTTTAATTTATTTTATGCTCCAGAAAGCCAAATAGTGATTTTCAGAACTATAAAATTTGCTGTCAACAGCTTAATGGCTGCTTGTGCCGCATTACTCGCCGATTTAAAACCCTTTTTTTTTAAACCGGGATTCAAAATAGTTCTCATTTGTGTTACCGTACGTGTTTCATACGGTGTCAGCCGTTTTCGCACCGAATCTATTAGGCTGCTGCACACAATCAAACCGTCAGATGTATTCAAGTCTTTTTGTTTGTGACACAGTTGCTCATATATTCCATACGTAATAGGAATGATAAGTGAAACAGTTACGTAGTAATTGTCGTCAATGTGTTTAGGCTATAACACTACCATATTAATTAAACTAATTAAAACTAACTAATTAAAAACATATTAAAAACTATCGATGGTGATGCGACAGTCAAAAACCATCGATAGTGCCATCGATTGTTTCAGACCAATACTATTAATCACGGTAACTGCCTATTTTCCTACAAACCCAAAATAATCGTATGTGCTTTTAAATTTATTTCTTTAACCCTGGATGGTTATACTTCGTCGAATCGACGAAGCAATAGTATTATATTTTTTGTATTGTATCTAATCGTCGCACGTTTCCGTTTTATCTTTTAGTGCTAGTTATTGCTAAGCTGCTAATCATCGTTGTTGCAAAAAAAAATATCTATAAATAGGAGATTTGCGGATTTGTTTGAAAGTATGTCAAATAAGTATAACCATCCAGGGTTAACTCCAAAATTTAGTTGTTGTTTGCAATTTGCAAAAAATTAGATTGGTGAGTATTTGAACTCCCTTGTGTTAATTTATTTTAAAACAAGATGGATCGGAAAAGATGCATTTACATGAAAAAGCTGATAGTGAATCAAGTAACTATTCATGCAACGAAGACGATGAATCTACGAAACCAGATGGATCTACTTGTTCATTTAAAAGCGTTAAGCATAAAACGAAATTTCGTTTGTGTTCCTCAGATAAGAAACTAGCCAAATGTGTATCGTGTGGCAAGGAGTACAAAACATGCGCCCATATTACAAATTTTCAAAACCATTTGAAAAGTTTTCAAATTTAATCAGATTTTTTAAAAAATGTTCTGTTTATAACAAAGAGTCATGTATAGTAACTGATACCGCGCGCAGCCATGGATCTCGAAAAAAACTCTTTGAAAGGACAAATGCAGCATTCGATAACGATCCTTTACTATTTTGAAGGTAAGATATGGCAAAATTACATATATTGACAGATAAATAATATACAAACTTTTCACAGATTAATGGAATGGACCTGCCTTTTTGCAAGAACTGGCCTTACAATATTTGTGTATTTCGGCTTTCTCGATTTAGTCTGATTTTTAGTAAAACAGGACGCACTATTACAAAACAACGTTCTCTATTTTAAAATGAAACAGTGGATATGTTAATATTTTTAAATAAAAACACATTTTTGTGGAAAATTATTAACAGAGGTAGGATTTTAAGGCACTTCAAAGAAATGTAGTTCTTTTTTTTTGGCCGAATGAAAAATGGATTTTGTAAAAATGGCATTGAAAAATAGTTTTTCAGAATATTTTTTTAGTGCCCATTTTTTTTAAAATAGATATTTGTATAATATGAAATTTGTCAAAAATTAAAGTAATTAAGAACTTTAAAACTCGCTTAAAGCTCTAAATTCTAATGAAGTACTTTCAATGTATATTCGTCATTATAATACAAAAAATCTTTCTGGATAATGGTCGATAATTAGGTAGTAAATAAATCGCTTAATGCTCGTGATCTCAAAAATTGCTTTGAACTTACAGTAGGTGGTCAAGCTAATAGAACGCTTTTGTTTTTAAACAAAATTTGGCCGAGTATGTAATTTTTCAACCAGTGGATGAATTTGAAAAAATTTTTCACCAACATTTTGTTGAATAATTCCATAATGAAAACTAAAGGGGGCTTTCTCTTTCGAGGGAGTTTTTAAGCTTATTTGTAGATTGTTTGTTAGTTTCTCTAGGAACTTTGAACAGTGCGGTTGAGTTATACTCATAATTTAAATATTTTTTTTTATTGCGGTTAAGTGTTATTTTGTTTTGTTTGGTTTCTTATGAAAAGCTACATATAAAGAAACAAAAAAAAAAAAAAAACACAGGTGCGTCGTTGGACACACGAGAGAAGCGAAGCTTTTTCGCAGTTACATAGATTTGATAGCTTAATGATTTTTTTCTTTTTAAAAAATTAACTTTTAAATTCAAAAATTTAAAATAACATAAAATAAATTGCATATATACAGAAAGCATATTTACTACTTATTTTTTGCTGTTGAATGTCAAAATTCTACGCCAATTACATATACGGGCATATAATGCCAACGACTCTCCATTTTAACTCTCCACACATGATTGTGAACTTGGCTGCACTGAACAAATTTTTTCCATCAACAGAGTACTACGTAGCAAAAAAATCTGTCGAAAATTTTTCAGATTTCACTCCAAGCAAATCACAGAACAAGGAGTAAAAAACTTCGTTTCAAAAATATATATTAAAGAACGCACACGAAGCAAAATTTAACAAACATTTTAGATACCTTGCCGATGTCATGCATGCGTTTGTTAATTCCATATTTATTGATATCATCTATTTTTTTGACACTTAAAAACGCACTTGTGGGCATTGTTAATTTTCTTCATACACCACAAACGCATTTACAATACAAACACACCGATGCTAAAGACACCTTGTGGCAAATAAAAGCAAATGTTTGTAAGTTGTAGCATAGCGAATACACAATCCTCTACCTATTGATAGATGGTGACGATCTACAGCAGCATAGCTTCTATTATAACTAATATTGAATTAACAACTGGTTCTAACAAGTCTGTGTGGCGTGGTAGATAGTGTGTTGGACTATCATTAAGGAGGACACGGGTTCGATCTCAACGAGGTCCAAAACATATTTTTAGTATTTAATATTAAGTATTAAATTTTCTTATTGTAATAAGCGCTAGCAACAAAGATACCATCAAATTTCCAAGAAAAAGTCTGTCGAAAATTTTTCAAATTTCACTTTAAGCAAATCACAGAAGGAGGAGTAAAAAGCTTCGCTTCAAAAAAAAAAAAAAAAAAATATGTATAAAGATTTCATCTATGATATTGGTACGAGTGATTCTTAATTATTTGCACCAAAATCCTTTCATTATTTGACAATGCGACGCAAAAAAAAGACATTCTAAGACAATCTAATCATTTCTTGATTTTATTAATACATCTATTGAATTTTATATTAATTATTATATGTTAAAAAGTTAATAAATTTTTAAAGATGTTATTTCATTTTGTTTTTATTTTAACCTATTTGTATTAGTATAAATAAGTACGCTTTTGAATGAAGAAAAATTTATTGTATTGGAATACTGATTTGCAGTATATGACGATTTTGACGATTTTTTTTCATCCCATCACTGCTTTTCCTCACTTTCCTGGTTGTTCAGAAATAGGCAATACTCCAATTCAGGAGGAGTACCCACCCACTGTAAGCAACTCCCTCGATCTAAGCTCACAATCAAAGCTCAAATGGGCAATTGAAAGCTTCAAACCGTTTAAGTCACCAGGACCAGACGGCGTAGCTCTCATACAACTACAAAAAGCTTATGATATCATAAAGCAATGGCTTATGATGATCTACCAAGGCTGCCGGGACATCAATCACATCCCCACACTTTGGCGACATGTGAGGGTTATTTTCATACCTAAGGCGGGCAAAAGCTCACACGTAAACCCAAAAGACCTTAGACCAATTAGTCTCTCATCCTTTCTGCTAAAAACTCTCGAGAGATTAATAGAAATTCATTTGAGACAAAGGAAAGTAGAAAACCCATTGTCATCGGCACAACACGTTTACACCAAAGGCAAATCCGTGGAAATAGCTATCCATTGCATAGTCTTCATCATTGAAAAATCTTTCTTCAAAAGAATATACAATGATAGCTTTTATTGATATAGAAGGTGCCTTTAACAAAGTCAAAGCAGAGACTAACACAAATGCGCTAACGGAGCTTGGGGTGGATGCTAAGTTGGGAGCACTTATAAATCAAATGCTAGTGGGCAGGATTATAAGTGCAAGTCTCGGTGTGGCATCTACGCTAACATCTGTACCAAGGGGAACTCCTCAAGGAGGGGTTCTCTCGCCTCTACTCTGGAACCTAGCGGTTAATGAACTGCTGGTGAAACTGGAACGGTAGGGGTGCAAGGTGATAGCTTATACAGATGACATTGCTATTGTCACTTCTGGAAAATATATATCCACACTTCGAGACATTATGCAAAACGGCCTTAACACTCTCATAAAATGGGTTAATAGCTGTGGACTCGGCGTCAACCCTGAAAAAACGGATTTAGAGATTTTCACTAGAAAACACAATCCACCAACTATCAGTCCTCCAAAACTGGGAAGCATAAGACTTAGCTTCTCAGATCAAGCAAAATACCTGGGCCTTATCCTGGATAGAAAACTTAACTGGAAACCCAATCTGCTCGAGAGAATCAAAAAGCCTATAAAGCCCTCTACTCATGCCATAAGGCAGTGGGTAACAAATGGGGCTTACAACCAAGTGTTACTCACTGACTTTACATGGCAGTAGTAAGTCCAATATTGCTATATGGTGCCATTGTCTGGTGGCAAGCAATAGACGAACAAACACACCTCAACATACTTCGCAAAGTTCAAAGATCAGCTGAACTGTGTATTAGTGTAGCATTAAGAACCAATCTTACAGACGCATTAGATACTATGCTACACCTTATACCACTTGATATCCTAGTAAAACAGATGGCTACCAATATAGCCATCCGTCTAGAGGCCACCTCACAATGGAGGGAGGGCACATAAGGACACTCTAGCATTAGGAAGTTCCTTGCTCCGATACCCAAATCCGTAGACTACATCACACAAAAACTTTTATTTTTAAATTAAAACCAATTTTATTATTAAAACCAATACAGTGATTCGCTGCCGCAGATGGCAGAGCAGCTAAAAGTACACCTTTGCTAGATTCCCGGACATAGAGACTTTCTAGGAAACTGCAAAGCAGATGAACTCACTCGCCACCTTCACTTAGGTAAATGGTTCTATAAAGATCTCGATGATCTCTCAGAGTCTTCGGTCTACCGAATCCTTAGCTTTACCAACAGGTCAAACTGGTTTAAATAGAGAGAGAAATTAACTCATGGTATCACAATGGGCGTCATTGGCCTAAGTGTGTCTCAAAGGAGACAGCCGCTTCAACCTAACCTAACCCTCATTTTCAAAAAATATTAACAAAATGAGAAAAATACATTCGTAGAAACATGTCGCTTCATG
Source organism: Coremacera marginata (assembly GCA_914767935.1). Taxonomy (NCBI): domain Eukaryota; kingdom Metazoa; phylum Arthropoda; class Insecta; order Diptera; family Sciomyzidae; genus Coremacera; species Coremacera marginata. The sequence continues at coordinate 21,838,111 of OU612043.1, forward strand.
AATTTAAACGTCTGATAGCTCAAAGGATTTGAGCTGACCTGCATCATTATAGAGGACTGAGTGTGATACTCTGCTTGCGTTAGTGTCAGATAATCCATAAATTTATCAGTTTGATATAGCAATAACTTTACAAATACATCTCAATTGGACCGTACTTAGTCATAAAAAAAAAAAAAAAAAAAAAAAAACAAAAAAAAAAAAATGGGTATTCCATATGTCGAACGTGACCGTCGCACACACATTTAAAGTGAGAAAAAGGCAAAGGAAAGCATATTTGCATTACCTTTTTAGCTTACACGAATGCTTTTAGGTAGCACTTTCATTATTGTCAAGGTTTATAGTAGGCACTCGTATAACCTGGTTCCAAAGAAAAAAAAAAAAAAAATGCAAAAAAAGAAGGAATTCGAACGTGACAAAAGTACAAGTAGTTTTCGTGTCCATATAGAGAAAGTCAGAATTCAGCGAAATCTGCCCCAATTTTTTAGTGCAACTAGTTTTAGAATATTATAAAATAATGTTACTTTATAATGTATTTTGTTTGATTAAAATAGCTTTTGTACTTTTTTTTTTAATCATAATCTGAGTCGATACGTATCATTTTGAACGTGACATTTTTTCCATTATGATTCAATGGAGTAATTAAGGAATTAGGTAATTAAGTAATTAAAAAAAAAAATAAATATATTGTTCTCTCCTCGCCTTAACCATTTTATTATTATCTTTAGCCAATATCTTTCATTTTGACTGAAACAAAAACGCTTACGAAATATTTACTAAACATTTACTTAAAAAAAACTACATTTGTGAACCAATGCATACGATTTGATCATCATGATGAATGAATTTGTATATATAAACTGCTTAAATTAATAAAATTAAAATTTTTTTCTAAGATGAAAGCATAAAATAATACGTTTTTAATAACTTATAAGTAAATTAAAAAAAAAAAATTGTTTGTTCAGGGTGGACTGGATCTTTCGGCGGAAATGCCCATATACATTTTTATACCCCAACGCGTACTGCGTAAGGGGTATATTAACTTTGTCATTCCGTTTGTAACGCCAAGCAGGAGGCGTGGCAGGTATAGAAAAATATATTTTTGATCAGCATCATCTCCTGAGTCGATTTCCGTATGTCCGCCTGTCTGTCCGTCTGTCTGTCCGTCTGTCGACACGATAACAGCCGTTATTTTAAAGCTATCGCGATGAAATTTAAAATAAAAGATTATTTATTTTAAAAAAAGGAAGATCAAGTTCGAAAATTGGCCAAATCGGATGAAAATCACGCCTACCTCCCATACAAAGAGACTTTATTTTAACCGTAAAATGTTTTTAAAATCCACAAAAATTAAAGAAATGCCTTTGAAATTTGAAACGCAAGCTTTGATCGCCAATATAAATACTGGCTATGAAATTTAGAGAAATCGGATGAAAACCACGCCTACCTGTCATACAAAGTGTCTTTAATTTAAAAGTAAAACCTCTTAAAAATCCACAAAATATAAAGAAATGTCTTGCACATTTTGCACATTAGCTTTGATATATAATATAAACCATCTCTATGATATTTGCCAAAATCGGATCAAAACCACGCCTACCTCCCATACAAAGTGACTTTATTTTAACCGAAAAATCTCTTCAAAATCCACAAACATTAATGAAATGCCTTGAAATTTTGTATGTAAGGTTTGATCTTCAATATAAATCAGAGCAATGAAATTTGAAAAAAAATCGGATGAAAACCACGCCTACCTCCCATACAAAGTAGTTTTATATTTACCGTAAAATCCCTTTAAAATCTGCTCAAATTGCAGAAATGTCTTGAAATTTTGCACATAGGTTTTTATATATAATAAAGACTATCACTATAACATTTAGCCAAATCGGATGAAAACCACGCCTACCTCCCACACAAAGTGGCTTTATTTGAAACGTTAAATCGCTTAAAAATCTGCAAAAATTACAGAAATGTTTTGAAATTTTGCATGCAAACTTTGATATTTAACATAAGCCACTCTTTGATATTTGGCAAAATCGGATGAAAACCACGCCTACCTTCAATACAAAGTGTCGTCATCAAAATTGAAAAACTTTCGTAAATATATAAAACTGAATGACAACGTGACTGTATGTACCCAAGTTCCGCCTACGTCGTTTATCCAACCCATACATATATTCTTCGGTAGAATGTGGCACCTTTATACTAGAAAAGTGGGTGCGGCATTTTACTTTGTTTACAAATTACTCTATGTGGCAGCTAAGGGTACAATTAAATTAAGCGTATGACACAAATATTTTTGCAGATTATACATAAAAACTTTTCAGACGTCTAAAGACTTCGAATATACTTTAATTCGACCGCGGGGGGGGGGGTATTTTAGCTTCGGTACCCTGCCGAAGATCCATGCCTTACTTGTTTTTTTTATTAATGAAAAATTAATGCAATATAATGCGTCGTTAGACACACGAGGGAGGCGAAGCTTTTTCGCAGTTTCATAGATATGATAATTTCATGGTTTTTTTTAATAGAATAATTTTTAAATTAAAAAATTTAAAATAACAAAGTATATTAAAAACGAACTTTAATATTCACACAAATTTCCATTTGTATTAAAATAAAAAATATTTCCATTTGTTCATTCGTTCGTAGAAAAAAATTCTGCCAACAAACAAAATTTTAATTTTTATTTTCATTTTAGCAATTCTTAAAAAAATGAATTTTTAAGAATTACACTTAGAGCTTTATGCCAAGTAATTTCATGAAGCAACAGGTTGCCACAACAACAATGTTCTTTACAGAACAACCACCAGCAGACTAGACAGCTGTTTCGTTGGTCGCTACACCAACTCATCAGTAATCTTCTGTGGCTCATGCAGTCCACTAACTTTGAAAATCCTATAAGCACACCATCTGCTAAAACCAAAGCGGAATTGCAGTCTATTTTCTATGAACGAACGAACGAAGAAACTTTTATTTATATTTATATTGTTTCCCTACAAAAGAGAAAAAGGGATAGCGAACAAACATACCGACATAATTCGCAAATTGACTGTTATAAATCATACGGATTTAGAAATTATTTCTGATTGTACTTCTGGAACATCTATTTCATACGAACTAACGAACGAAAGAAAGTCTATTTTCTACGAACGAACAAAGTATTTATTTTGTTTTTCTACGAATGAACGAACAAACAAAATATTTTTATTTTTTTACGAACAAACGAACGAACGAACGTTCGTGCAAGGATCTGTATTTAACATTCATTATTATTCAACGCACAACAAAAAAAAAGAACATTTACCAACAACAACACAAACGCATTCTCATAAAAAAAAACATCGACTCTGATGACATCTTGTAGCAACTAGAAGCAACATTTTTGTTAGTTTTTGTTGTTTGGATAGCTGCTAAATATGTTTGATATGTAGGATAGCCAATACACAAATCTTTTAATAGATAGATTATTGTGATCTACAGCAGCATAATTTCTGTTATACTTAAGGGGCTGTTCATAAATTACGTAAAATGTTATTGACCAACTGTAGACCACACCCCACATTTAACTCACATTTTAACTTTTTAAATTTTTTGGGTTTTTTTTTCTAATTTAGCAGGTTGTTATGAAAAAAGCATAGAACACTTTATATTTATTATATGTTTTATTGTTGTGGAAACTACATAAAAATTTTACGTTGTTCTACTCTATTTGACCAACAATTTTATGAAAACTTTGACCATGTGAACTGAGTTAAACACAATGAAACAAACTAAAAACAAACTAAAAACAATGAAAGCTTTTCTGCCGTTAACAAGAACACCAACAAGTGGCGATACGTTATAACTTGGATGTTCGATAATTGTGAAAATTGTTGTTTATTTTAATTATTTTGTAACTTGTGTTGTATGTGAAGTTAAAACAGCTGTTTTCGATGCCTGCTTTAGAGCAAGAGTTCCTACTTCAGTTCAGAAAAAAACATTACTTTAGCTCTGTTAGCTGCTCTTACTTGCTCTTAATCTTTGTTTTAGAAGCTACTACACTTGTTGAAGGTGTTTCAAATGCCTTTTACACCTTTTCTCGTTTTAGCATGTCTCTTTTGGTTTATTAGGTGTATTTTTTGTTGATAAAAAAGGAAAGCAATATTTACAATAAAATGAAATTTTAAGAAAATAGAAAATTTTAAAAAATTGAATTCAAAAATTTTTTGTTACTTAAAGCACGATTAACCTCCTTCCTCCTCCTCCTCCCTCCCCTAACCCCCAAGTTACACTTCATCACAAATGTGCCATAACAATGGTTGAAAGTTAAGAACAAGAGTTGCTACCAACAACGCTATGACTCTTTTTTACATAAAAAATTAACTCAAGATATTTTCCTTTCTTCTCTATCCAGCTTTTACCACTACAAAATTTTAACAAAACACAAAAAAAAAAAATTAAAACAAACAGAAACCAACCACAAACTGCAATCGCGCAACATAAACGTTTCTTAAGAAGCTTCACTTTCAAATAAAAACTAAAAAAATTTTATGGCTTCATTCTACATTCCTATCCGATCAATCATTTCGTTCAACACAGTGTTTGTTCGTGTTTTTGAAATTTGTAATTCGAACAGAATCAATCAACGATAACAGCTGATCAGCCAGCGAACGATGCCGTAGTACAGTTACATATTTGCGTTATGTATTTCTAACAATCACTGAAACCACGAATCCGAACGTCAAAATCAAACGAACAGTCGTTAATAGAATGGTTAAAAAATGGAAAATTCTGAACCTAAAGGTAAATAAATTATGAAATATATAAATATATACAGTGTCTGAAGGCTGTGAAGCACTGCATACATTTTATTTTGATATGTCAAAAGCAATCACTAAAAACAATAAAAATAAAAAACCAATCCGCAAGCCAATTAATTGCTCAAACTATATTTATTGAATACACAAACCGAACAAAAGCACTGCCAACATATAAGAAACAAAGCAACATATTTTAAAAAATCTTTGAAGTAAGTAGAGAAAATACAGAAAACTTCCCTAGTGTTTGATATGGCAGCGCCACATTTGACAATTGCTTGTGTATAACAGTTTGAGTGTACATATCAAACAAAAGCTTGTCGAATGAGCTAACGATAAGCTTCGTTCGAAATACATATTTCAGTTTGAATTCAACATCGTTCCCACAGCCATCGTTCGTTGAATGCTTCGTTAGGAATACAAACTAGTTAGGTAACCCGAAAGTTCGAAACTACCCGAGTAGCTCGAAACTGCCCGGGTATTGATTATCAAATTACCCGCTAATGTCCGAATATCCGGGCTTTCAAGCTACCTGTAGCAGGATTCCCAAAAAGTTAACGATAATAATAGTTGTCGTTATCAGTCATTGTGCATGCACAGTTTGATAGTAAATAGCAGTTTTCGCTAGTTAACTACAGCGACAATCATCGTTAAGGCGTTTGGGAATCCCGCAACTGGACTTTTTTCGAGTATCGAGTAATAAAGCTCGAAAAAATCGAGAGCCCTAATTATAATTCATATCTCTTACGAGTTGACTCTTTGAGGGATCATATATATGAGTTGGTCCCATTTTTTTTTACCCATCAACATTTCTTCTGTGGGTCTCCATACAAAAAACACAGAAACTGTCGATTATAATTCATACCCCCCTCAAATCGATGTCGTCAGAGGGGTCAAATATATAAATTGTCCTATTATTTGTAACCCTAGAATATTTATTTTGAACACATCTAACTCGTATATGCCACCCTTCTGGAGTCTCCATGAAAGAAACACAAAAACTGTTGATTATAATTCATATCTCTCAAGAATTGACCCTTAGACGGATCAAATATATGAGTTGGTGCTATTATTTTTTACCCTTCTTTCATTTCCTCCGGAGGTCCCCATACAAAAAACACAAAAACTGTCGATTATAGTACACATCTCTCAAATTGACCAATAGAATGACCAAAATTATGAGCAAGTCCTATTATTTTTAGCCTTCTACATTTCTTCTAAGCACACTGTACAAAAAACACAAAGGCGTTGCTACGTTTTCTGCTTGCCTGATAGCTAAATCAGAAATGCAGGCATTAACAGTGCCAGCCTCAACAGTGCTGACGTCAACAGCAATGTCATTAACAGTGGTGACGATATAGCATTACTCACGTTAATATTGCTGACGCGAATTCACAAGGTTAACCCCTACCAAAAAGTGCTCAACGCGCCTAAAGAAGTTTTCACTTCAAAAATCTGAACTAGTTAAATATGAGTTCACAAGTACAGAGCTTTAAAATGTAGTTGAAATAATCTTACTCCATTGAAAGTAATTGAAATTTGGTTAGAATATGATTCCTTAAGTAATTACAACCATCTCTAATTGCGGCAAAATTAAAGAATAAAGTGAAGAAAGCAAAGCATTTTGGTACAACCATTGTCACTACATCTAGTTGCATTATTTTAAGTGTGGCGCTATCTGAACTCTGCAACTTGCTCTGCGCAGCGTCATTGGGACTCAAGCTCATGAAAATTTCCCAAAAATTATGGCTGATAATAATGATGATTGCTAGGAATTTCCAATCTAAGAGCGATCATCAAACGCTGAGCTTGGATTTAGTTGTCGTCGTCGTCAGACAAGCAACTTGTTTTAGATACGCGCCTGTAGCTTACAGCTGTGTATCTCTAAGTGTCTCTTGAATGTATCTTATATTTGTAGCTATATAAAATATTTATGTTTTTTTTTTTCACTGCTGAACGAATCACAACTTGTTGCTTCTATTTACAACAACAAAGAAAAAATAAACTTATTTCTTTCTTTCTATGCGCCGCTCGCTCATTGGAGAAAGTAAAAATGAGAATTTAATGTATCTGCTGGATGAATGTTAGCATCTGCAGATATGTTAACTTTATGCTTTTCTGCTGCTGTTTTTGTTTCTTTTAATGTTTATAGCTTCAACTATAGTGCAAGACGCGTTTTTCAAAGCCGTTGACTTCACAAATGAATATAACTACGCTGGTGCTAGAGTTATGATGCAGGGGGAGTTGAGATGGTGGTTAATGAAAGATGTATGAGGAGTTAGGTTTTGAGCATGCCGAAGTGTGAGGAGTGTAGGGGACTTTAAAGCAAAGGTGTGGCTGTGTTGGTACAATGTGAGCATCAGCGTGGTGCAGCGTTGAGCAGCGTTGTTAACTTTGTTGCGGTGAAAACGCGTTTTTCGTCTTTTCGTCTTGCTTTCATCATTATCACTTTTGTTGTTGTTGTTGCTGCTTAAGCTTTTCTTGCTAGCCACAGCAGCAAAGCAGAAGAAGTAGAAATGCGTTGTTGAATTAAATTGAATGAAATTGAATTGCATTGACTTTCTATGCTGCATTTTCTGCCAGATGCATCCGTGCGATGCTATGTCTCCTTACTTTGTTTGTCCATACAACGCATGTGCTTGATGTGATTTATGCAGCGTAGCTTGTTGTGCGTTGTTGCTACTACTGTCTGCCAGATATTCTTGTTTTTCTTTAGCTTTTAACTTGGCTAAAACTTGAATTCTTTTGCATGCTCTTTCATTTCATTTGTATTAAGTGATGTGATATCATTTGTTGTTGTTGTTGTTGGTGTTTAAGGGAAAAGTTGTGCATTCAGGAAAGCTTCATGCATGTTTTTGGATTTTCTTGACTCGTCGCTTGGTTTTTCCCACCTTTAAGCAGCAGTTGTTGATGCCGTTTAAACGTTTTTTCAAACAACTTTTAGTTTGTGTAAATTTAAAAAAAAAGTTTTTGCAACTTCCTGGCTTGTTTTTACGGCTCCACGAAATAATCCTCAACTGAAATAACCCCCCAATGAAATAGAACCAAATGAAATAAGCCCCAAAGAAAATGAAATTAGCTCCAAACTGCTAAAATGAAATAATGCCCAAATACAATGAAATAATGCTCAAGTGCAATGAAAGAACACACAAATGAAAAATGAAATAAGCCCCAACATTTGGCCCCAATAACCTATATTAAAGTAACAAAAATATATATATATACTAAATATACTAAAATAGCCCCCAAATAAAATGAAATAACCCCCAAACTTATGGAGCGGAGTAAACCCCAAACCGAATGAAACAATCCCTAAAAAGAACCAAAATTAATTAATCCCCAAATAAAATTTGATTGGGGATTTGATTTCATATGAAATAGCCTTCAAGAAAAAAAACAAAAAATATTTCCCAAAACAGATGAAATAACCCCCAAAAATTTTGGCTTATGTCATATGAAACAAGCCCCAAAATTGTATGGGCATTTTTTTGGGCTCTCCGCAAAATCACCAAAAAAAAAAATCGCAAAAAAATAAATTAACCCAAATGAAAAATTACCCAAATATTAATGAAAAATCGCCTAAAACGAAATTTCAACCAAGAAAACGAAAAATTTGGAAAAATTTTTTGGAAAAATTACCCAAAAACAAAAACGAAAATGAACAAAAAAAAAAAAAAATGAAAAATCGTCCAATTTTTTGCATTGTGTTCTTACACGAGATACGTAATTCCCTTGTACGAAATGAGCATTTTCACAAACAATGTTTTATTTTTTTTAATTCAATCATTTACATTTAAAAATTTCATTAATTTTAATTTTAAATAATATTGTGCTTAAAAAATCTATGAAAACATTTTGTACAAGGAAAAAATCACACCAATATTACAAGAAATAACAAGAAGAACAAACGAAACACTGCTTGTTTTACTTTATATCTTTTGTCAAATATTGTCAAATATTTAAAACGAAAGATCACAAAAAAAAAAAAAAAAAACAACAAATTACCCAAAAACAGGAAGTTTGCCAAAAAAAAAAAACGAAATTTTACCCAATAAAAATGCAAAATCGCCCAATTTTTTTTCGTATAAAAAAAATTATCCAAATTCGTATGGAAAAAATTCGGAGATTTTTATTTTTTTTTGTTTTTTTGCGATTTTGCGGAGATAATTTATTGGGTACGTATTTAATTTTTTTTGGGGCTTATTTACTTTTTGTGTTAATTCGTGGAGCCCTAAATTAACAACCCCAAATTTATGGAATTAAATAAACCCCAAACCGAATGAAATAATAAAAAAAAAAAAAAAAAACAAAATGAAATAAGACCCAAATTAAATTGCATTGAGGGTTTTTTCTTCGGGTGTTATTTAATAAGGAAATAGCCTCAAAAAATAAATTAAATATTGCCCAAAAGAGATGAAATAACCCCCACAGAGTTTAAACATATAAAATAAGCCCCAAAAATGTATGGGCATTTTTATACCCCAACGCTACTGCGTAAGGGGTATATGAACTTTGTCATTCCGTTTGTAACGCCAAGAAGGAGGCGTGGCAGGTATAGAAAAATATATATATTTTTGATCAGCATCATCTCCCGAGTCGATTTCCGTGTGTCCGTATGTCTGTCCGTCTGTCCGTCTGACGACACGATTACAGCCGCAATTTTAAAGCTATCGCGATGAAATCCAAAATATAAGTTTTTTTTTAAAAAAGGAAGATCAAATTCGAAAATGGGCAGAATCGGATGAAAACCACGTCTACCTCCCATACAGCATTGCCATATGTTTTTTTGAAAATCCTGTAATTTTCAAAAAAAAATCCTGTATTTTTAGAGAAAATACTGCTCTAATAAAAGGACTAAAAACAAATATTTAAAAATTTTCTTATTATAACATTTTTAATATTCCTTATCTTACCAGTTTTTGTTAAGTATTCGTCCATTTGTAATTTGCAAAAGACTAGCGAAAAGAAATTAAAAAAAAACGATGACAGCAACAATGACAGGAAAAGCGCTGCCACATGGTCAAATTTTTGAAAGGATGTAAAAAGTAGTAGCAACTTTATTTGCTACTTTTATATAAGTACTTACATATAATTTATAAACATAAAATTTCTATTTTTTTTATTCAACGAAAATTAAAAAACTGTATTAAAAAAAAACCTGCCCAAATCCTGGGAGAAATATGATCCTGTCTACCTGCTCAAAATACTGCCCAAAACAGGATTAACTGCCCATATGGTAACGCTGCTCCCATACAAAGTGGCTTTATATTAACGGTAAAATGTCTTTAAAATTCACAAAAATTACAGAAAGGACTTGAAATTTAGCAGGTGAGCTATGTTCTTCAGTCTCAATCCTGGCTATGAAATTTGGAAAAATCGGATGAAAACCACGCCTACCTTCCATACAAAGAGGCTTTATTTTAAGAGTAAAATCTCTTAAAAATCTGCTCAAATTAAAGAAATGTCTTGAAATTTGGCAAATAGGCTTTGCTATATAACATAGACCACCACTACGATATTTGGCAAAATCGAATGAAAACCACGCCTACCTCCCATACAAATTGGCTTTATTTTAAACGTTAAATCTCTTAAAAATCCACAAAAATTAATGAAATGTCTTGAAATTTTGCACTTTAGCTTTGATTTATAATATGAACCATCTCTATGATATATAGAAAAATCGGATCAAAACCACGCCTACTTCCCATACAAAGTGACGTCATCAAAATAGGAAACCTTTCGTTAATATATAAAACTGAATGTCATCGTGTATGTCGTGGCTAAAGACTTCGAATATACTTCAATATGGCCGCGGGGTGTATTTTAGCTTCGGTACCCGGCCGAAGCTCCACCCTTACTAGTTTGGATTTATTTCATTTATTTTTTGGGGCTTATTTAATTTTTGGGTTTTTTCGTGGAGTTGCATTACTTAGATTTGCAAAAACTAGCTCCACGAAATAACTCCCAATTGAATTAAGCCCAAAAAAAAAAATAAAAAAAGCCCCAAAAAAAAATCCCATACATTTTCATATAAAATATATACCCCAAATTTTGGGCTTACTTCATTTTCCATTTGAGTGTTATTTCATTGCATTTGGGCATTATTTCATTTAAGTAGTTTGGGGCTTATTTCATTTTCGTTGGGTGTTATTTCAGTGGATGTTATTTCATTTGTGGGTTATATCATTTGTGGGTTATTTCATAGAGTCAAGTAATGCATGTTATACATGGCCTATAACCAAGCGCAAAATTTTCAAGTTTTTTGCTTAAGTTCATGGTTCTCTTAAAGTACCATAAGCTGGCGAATTTTTTTAATTTGTTGTATTAATTTGCTTATACGCAGCCATAAAAACATATTAAATTGAATTTTAAAAGCAATTTTGCCCAGCAGCAAACTCCCTTAGCCCTCTAATAGTCAGACTGGAATTCAGGATTTAATTTCTAAGCATAATCATACCTCTATTATTTAGTTCAGATTTCAAGTCTGAAATTAAAAGGAAAAATCAGGCTTCCTTTTTACACTACTACCTGTATTCTAACCTACTGAAATTAAACTAAAAATGAGTCCTCCTTTATTTCAGGCCAGATTTCATATCTGAATTTGAAATATAAATTGATATTCATACCAGAAATCATAGATTAATATTTAAAATAAGTAATACCAAATTTCAGGTCTAAAGAAGCGGACACTTGTATGAAAAAATCAGGGCTGTTTTCAAGGAATGGTCAGGCCTCAGTCATGCCTGTCAGATCTGAAATCTTGCCTAATTAAGCATGACATTTTCTGCTGGGTATTTAAAAACAACAACAACAACTTAATTAAGTCTTCTTTTAATTGAACACTATTCAAAACTAGCTGAATACCCGGCTTAACTCGGGAGTTGATATAAATAATTTTCGATTTCATTCGTCGATTTGAAAAAACTTTTCACAAACTTAAGAACGAATTTTGTGTGCATCTTTCAAACCGGTAACTTTGGCAAAATGAGCAAAATGTTGCTTCAACATCTGAAAATTATGAGAAAATGTTAGGGAAATCGCGATTTGTGTGTGCGTGCCACCAATCGCTTGCAAAAATATATTTTCAAGTTTTATATTGTATTCGATAGATTGCACATTTTTGAAAAAAATCAGAGCAAAAACGAATTTTTGGCAATTCGCGAGGAAACTGGATAATAATTAAATAAGAATTGAAAATAGAAATTGAAATGTCAAAACAACGCCAACTTACGGCGCAACTGACTTCGCATGTGTTGATGCGTACTCAAATACCACAGAATTCGTCATCAGAGAAGAAGAGAAGATATTTATCACCCTTCGCGCTTTGCTACCCCTTACTGTATTTTGTAGTACAGCGCCCTCCGGGGTTCAAGATATAGCAAAATAAATAGCGCCAAAAGACTCACCCCACCCGAAAATCACTTATAAAAATCAAACTTATCGGCTGAGTTGTTTTGAGTTTTTTGCGGTATTTGTACAAAAGCGCCTTCTGGTTTTAGAGATAGAATACAAAAATAACGCCAAAGCCCTTTCCATACTGGATATCAAATCCTATATATCCGATATACAAATTTTTATCTAAATCGGATGAGCGGTTTTTGAGTGTTTTACGATTTCGTAAGTGATTTGTACTATAGCACCATCTGGTGTTTAAGATAGCGCAGAAAAAAAAAAGTCCAAGATACCCACTGTATCCGAAAACTCCTATGTAAAAATTTTCACGCAAATCGGATGTACAGCTAGGAGTTTTTCGACATTTTATAAATGAAAATAGATAAGTCATAAAAATCGGATTTTCTTGTAAATCGGATGAATATTTCCGGGAATAAGCCATAAAAATAAGGGTTCAATTGTGAATCTGAACCATCTAGGGATCCACTTAAGCACACACAAAAAATTTCATCAAAATCGGTGCAGCCGTGTAGGAACAGTTCAATAAGATGCACACGTACAAATTGTACAACAGCGCCTTCTAGTTTTCGAAGCAGAGCAACAGGATAACGCCAAAACTGTTGCCCTACACGAAAAGCCTTTAGTAAAAATTTTCATCCAAATCGGCTTTCTACTTTTTCTCGATTTCTTAAGAGATTTGTACTACAGCGCCCTCTGGTGTTCAAGATAGAACAGAGTAGATAAGTCATAAAAACTCACCGTATCCGAAAACCTCTATATACAAATTTTCATGTAAATCGGATAAACTGTTTCGGAGATAAGCTATAAAAACAAAATGCAGCGCCACCTACCGGGTCCAATTGTGAATCTGAACCATCAAGGGATCCACTAAAACACACACAAAAAATTTCATTAAAATCAGTGCAGCCATTAAGGAACAGTTTAATAACATACACACTTATAAGTATTAAAACAGCGCCCTCTAGTTTCGAGAAATAGCAAAAAAGATACCATGACCGTTGACGTACTCGAAAATCGCTATATACAAATTTTCATCCAAATCGGTTGAGCAGTTTTGGAGTATTTCACGATTTCCTAAGATATTTTCCAATTTTTATACAAGCCGGTTTAGGAGTTTTTCGCGGTTTTTCAAAATATTTGTACTACAGCGCCCCCTGGTGTTCAAGATAGAACAGGGTAGATAAGTCAAAAAAACTCAGCGTGTTCGAGAACCTCTACATACAAATATTCATGCAAATCGGATGAAGGGTTTTGGACTTTTTGGACTTTTTTAAAATATTTGTACTACAGCGACATCTGGTGTTCAAGAAAGAACAAAGTATATAAGCCATAAAAACTTACTGTTTCCAAAAACCTCTATATACCAATTTTCATGCAAATCGGATAAACGGCTTAGGAGTTTTTCGACGATTTTTAAAATATTGGTACTACAGCGCCCTCTGGTGTTCAAGATAGCACAAAAAAGTTAATCCAAAACACTCATCGTATCAGAAAACCCCTAGACTCTTTTTCTTTTTGAAAACCCAATTTTCATGCAAATCAGATGCACGGTGTAGGAGTTTTTCGAGGTTTTTCAAAAGATTTGTACTACAGCACCCTCTGGTGTTTAAGATAGAACAGAGTATATAAGTCATAAAAACTCAACGTTTTCGAAAGCTTCTGTATACCAACTTTCATGCAAATCGGATGAACGGTTTCGGAGATAAGCAAAAAAAAAAGAATGCCTGAAACCCGATCGCAGCGCCTCCAATCTTTTATACTGGATAAAAAGTAGCCTATGTTATGACCGGGGATATAAGGAACCTAGATCCCAAGTTTCATTTAAATCCATCAAGTGGTTTTCGCGTGATGCTTTAACAGACAGACAGACAGACAAAAATTTAAAAAAATGCGATTTTCGGGCTCAGCGTCATTGAAAATGTCCATCGCAAAAGGAATTTCAAGAAAATATTTCATGTTCCAATTTTTTTTTTTTACAATTTTATATATATATAGATAATTACTTTTTTACAAAATGCATTTAGAAAATTTTTTCCGCCCTTGCATTTAGCCGCCCAGACGCAGCTGCCCACGCTTTCCCCCTGCGTAATGTGGCTCTGTATGTAGCTAAAAAAAGTACTACTACTACGTAGGTTTTAAAAGAAGAATGTATATTTCCAATTAAATATGAAATATAACATACCATATATACCTAAGTTTTTTCTGCAGGAAATATAATAATTAATATTTTTCGAAATATTAAATTCGATACATAATATTAGATTCGAAATTTTATTTATTTCGATTTATTAAACATAATATGGAATTACATTTATTTTTAACTAACATAAAAATTAACAAAAACAACAAATTTATCTCCCAATATTTACAACAAAAATATTCAACGTCCGCACTTACGATACCATTGTAATTGTCTTTTTTTTAATTTAATTAAGTTATGTTATTCATCTTTTGCCTTAAAATAAAATAAATATATTTATTGTTGGATATAAATTTTAGGCCTTAAATTAAAGTAAATTGTATTAAGCTTGCCTAAAAAACTAAATACATTAACAGTGCTGCTGCGAACTTATAACTTTTACTTAACAAAAAATGCTTAACGTGCCTTAAGAAGTTTTCAATTAAAAAAACAACTTTTAAATCTTCGTGGCGTATGAGTGATATATGTGATGGCTGTTAAAGTTTTTTGAATTAAAGTAGCCATTTTGTACAAACGTATATTTTAAAAAAATTAATTATAATAAAACATAATAATAAATTAACAATCGCTCAATAATTTCACAGAGAATTATAACTAATGAACTAGGCTAGGCACTAGGCTTAATATTTGCCCTGTAATAGCTGGTAAAATTGTGAAAATAAAATTTGCTCATTTAATTGCTTAATAGGGTTTGTTTTTATAAATAATTCATTTCTACACCAAAATCATAACAATAGCAGCTACACTTTGATTTACTTGAACTTACGAGTACAACACTGCGTATGCGCAACATTAATTAAATCGCAATAGTCGGCTGCAGTTTGTGCTCTAAAGTTGAATAAGGAAGCAGTTTAATATCATTTTAATATAAATTTCACTATTTTACTATTTCAACTATCATTAAAATTCTTCATAGCATGTGCTATTATTTCCAAAGCAAGACAAATATAGTAATAAAAATTACAGAAATAAAAGAAATAAAACAAAAATTTACGTTGAAAATTATGCAATTGCAAAGCTTATTCTTATGGTGGATGGTTGATGGCCATTTTAATATGGTTTATGTGCTAACAGAAAAAAAAATATTGCTATATTTTTGTGAGTTCTTTTATAGGTTGTCAATGAGGTTTAAAGCGGAACAACATAATTAATTGAACGTTAGACAAACAAAATTTACAAAACTAACAAATAAACTCTTTAATTATTGGTCAAAAGATATAATAAAAGAAGGGAAAACATTACGATAATATAAAAAAGAAATATAAAAAAAAAAATCAACAAATAAAAAAAGCATTATTTTTAGCTACGAACAATTTAAAACTACAAAAAGAAAAAAAAACTTAAAATTTGCTCACTTGCTTACTATGGATACTTATGGCTCATATCTGAAGATACATAATTTTAAGCTTTCTTTTAAAAATCTTGAAGAAAACTGAAAGATTTTAAAGCTTGTTGCTTTGTATAAAAGCAGCAGATAAAAACTAACAACAACAACAACAACGACAACAACAGCATCAACAATCAATCTCAATTTCTGAAATGATTACAATTATAAAGAAAAAGAAAAAAGCAACTTAAATAAAATATTTTATCTGGTGAAAGATGTAAAAAAAAAGAGAGAGTGAATTTGACAGATTTTTGGCAGATGATGAAGCGAATAAAGTTTGGTTGGAGTCGAAGAACTTTAAAGCAAACAACTTGTTATCAGTCACTGTAGACTGAGTCACAAAGCAACATTTACAATGAGAACAACAACAACAGCGCACTTTAAATGCACTGAACTGCAGCAAACAAATTTTAGAGTTCAACAACAACAATAACAGCACTAATAAAGTGCAACAACAACTACAACAACAACAACAAAAACAGCAGAGCATAAGCATAAGCAACAACGAGAGCTGCATACACATACAAGTTTAGCTGCAGCACGCACGCACACAAGCATAGACTGTATCAATGGCTCTTTTGCGCTGCTGTATGAGTTAAAGTTACTTACAGTTGTATTTGTAAAAAAGCTAAAATTTTTATAAAATATCAGTATGAAAGTGCATTAATCTCATATAACTCTTAAACTCTACCACTGAAAAAGTTCTTCCAGAAAAAGTTCGCCTTTATAAAGTGCTATTTTTTTCCATCAACTGCAAACGCTCCTGAACAAGCTGGTTAAAAATTTTACTGTGCTTCAAAGAAATGCTTAGTTTTGTGCTTTTCTACTTTTTCTACGCCGCCATTTTCTTTTTTTTTTTAATTATCTTTTTTTATTTTTTAAAATATTTTTTATGTTTGTTGTTGCTGTTAAGCAGCAACAATGCTTAATTGCTTGAATTTTTGCTGTTAGGCTACGTATTTTTTTTGTTTTTTGTTGGTGTCGTTTGGAATTTTCAAGCATTTATTATCATCATCATCGTAACCATCACCAACAGATAATGAGTGAGTTGAAAGAATGGTGGCGGGGGAGGGGATCATGTTACGGCTGCTAGCTGCATGCAGGGAGGGAAAAGCCGGCTCAGTTCAGTTAAGCCAGCTCAGTTATTTAAGCCATCATTTAGAACTTTCACTTTAGTTTGCAAACGCATTGGTTTTCTTTAAAGGCAGCAACAATATTGTTTGTATGAGTGTGTGTGTGTGTGAATATATGCTTGCGTTGACATGTGTGTGTGTTTGCCAGTATGCTGCTGTTTTTGTTACCCGTGGCTCAACTCAGTGGGACGCACTTTAACACAAGCAATCTTAATTTGATGGTAGAAAAATATTTTTTTTTTTAATATTAAAACACTAAGTTTGACCAAATGAGGGTAAAACAAAGTATATGCTGTCTACAAACAAGGGAGCGCGGCGTTTAGACTCCCACGTTTAATCCGGCAGCTATAACTTTGAAGTAGTCAAGGAGTTTGTATACCTTGGCACCTCCAGTAATACTAACAACGAAATCAGCCTGGAGATAAAGCGAAGAACAATAATTGCTAATAGGTGCTACTACGGTCTCAGTAAGCAACTAAGTTCCAGAGCCCTCTCTCGATCGACAAAACTAACACTCTACAAGACGCTCGTTCTACCTGTGCTGCTTTATGGCGCTGAGGAATGGGTAGTTTCGCAAACTAAGCCGCCGCTCTGGGGGTGTTCGAGAGAAAAGTTCTTCACACTATCGCATCCGCATCCGAATGAGCCACGAGCTGTATGAGCTCTACGAAGACATTGACGTAGTTCGGCGTATAACTGTGCAGCGACTACGCTGGCTGGGTCATGTCCATCGTATGGACGACGAAGCTCCAGCGAGTTGTTACGGCCACCTAAGTAAGTAAGTAAGTAAGTTTGAGCAAATATCAAAATTGTCATTATATAAAATTTTGCTTAAATTTTTTCCAAAGTTTATATAAGTCTGCATATTAACTGATTCTGGTAGAATGGAAAAAAAATCAAAATCAAAAAACTTAACACGGTGCACAGTGTAACGAGCCCATATAGCGAGTGGTCAAAAATGTGGAGTGGAGTTGTCCTAGGATTATGAAATTTTGTGAGAATCAGTTTTACGACAAGGGAATTACTATCACAAAATTTCATTCAAATTTAATGAGTGGTACGCCCACCTCCCATATAAGCGAACTCGGTAATCTGGAATAGTTCCCCAAAAAATAATCCTAGATCAATAAAATTTGGTACACATAGTTACTTTATAGCTATAAATAGATAGGTAACCGAAATCGGTAATATGGTAAAAAACCTCTAATAAAAATCATACCTATCGGATGAATGGTTTGGAGCTTTTTTGGCAGTATTTGTACAACAGCGCCCTCTGGTTTTCGAGATAGAAAAAAAAAAAAAAAATAGCGCAAAACATTTTCTATACTCTAAAATCTCTATACACAAATTTTCATCCTAATCAGATTATCGATTTTGGAGTTTTTTAAAAATTTTTTAAGAGGTTTGATCCTACAGCGCCCTCTGGTGTTTAACAAAGCGCATACAAAAATAAGAGTGTGCTTTAGACCACACGACTGAAGTAAAACTTCTTTAGCTCCATTTATATTTATATATACATGTATACATGTGTATGTTATACACATGCATACACATAAACATTTCAGGAGGGCACTGCCCTCCCTTGCCCTACATTCGCTATGCCCATGTATATGTATATATGTATAATATATGCATGTATATACATAAGCATATCAAGGGGGACTCTGCACTGCCCTCTCTACGCCCATAAATTTGTATATATATGTTTATATATGTAAAATATATACATGTATACACATATACATACCAGGAGGCAACTGCCCCCTTTCTTACCCTAACTACGCACATGCTTAAGTATATATGTTCATATATGCATAATATAAACATGCATAAACATGTCCATATAAGGGGGAACAACTCTCCTCCCCTTCTCTACCTTCGCTACGCCCATGTATATGTATATATGTTTATATGTGTAATTATGTATAATATATACATACATAAACATTTACAGATCAGGGGGGACCACTTTCCTCCTCTTCCCTACCCTAACTACGCCCATTTCCCCTGACCTACCCTCTCTTCGCCCATGTATATGTATATATGTTTATGTATGTATATATGTATATATGTATAATATAAACATGTATATACATATACATATATGGGGGTCAACCGCCTTACCCTTGCTACGCCAATTCGAAAACCTCTACACACAAATTTTCATGCAAATCGGATGAACGGTTTCGAAGAAAAGCTAAAAAAAACAATGCCTGGAACCCGATCGCAGCGCCCCCTACCGGGTCCAACCATTTTTACTGGATAAAAGGTAGCCTATATGTTGACCGAGGATATAAGGAACCTGGATGTCAAGTTTCATTTAAATCTATCCAGTGGTTTTCGCGTGATGCTTTAACAGACAGACAGGCAGACAGACAACAATTTTAAAAATGCGATTTTTGGACTTAGCGTCATCCAAAATGTCAAACGCAAAAAGAATTTCAAAAAAATATTACATGAACGGTTTTTTTTTTTTACAATTTTATATATATATATAGATAGAAGATTATAAGACGTATTGCAATAGTGTCAGTTCAAATCTAGTTCCATATATTTGTGGTCACTTAACACGAAATAACTTGAGCACGGGATCTCTAAGTTAATGAACGTATCTAATATGAAATTATTAGATACAGAAATTGTCTTTCATTTTGTACAAACATTTTCTAGGTTTCTAAGGAACTTCTTGAAGCAAAAACCAGATCGTTTTTCTACGATAGTTTAGTATAGTCGGTTTTCCTTGTAACCACAGATTTGTCAAAGCAAATCTCGATTACAATAAATTGCTAGATAATATTTAAATTAATGCCAACTCTGTGCAAAGTTTAAATATTTTCTTTTTTCTTGAATAAACAATTGGTTTTTGTTTTAAATACCTACTTACTTACTTAGGTGGCCGTCACAACCCGTGTTCGGGTTTCGGCCGACCTCATCAGATCTCACCAGGCACCTGTGCTTTGCGCCCGCCTTCTCCAATCGGATACACTTAGTGCGGTTAGGGCTTCCTCAGCCTGGTCCATCCATCGAAGACATGGTCTCCCTCGTCGTCGTTAACCAGCGACCCTCGCCTCGAGCACCTTTTTCGCTGGAGCTTCGTCGTCCATACGATGGACATGACCCAGCCAGCGTAGTTATACGCAGTTATACGCCGAACTAATTCAATGTCTTCGTAGAGCTCATACGTGGTTCATTCGGATGCGATAGTCATCGCCGACTCGAACAGGACCGAAGATTTTGCGAAGAACTTTTCTGTCGAACACTCCCAGAGCAGCTGCGTCAGTTTGCGAAACTACCCATGCCTCAAGGGCATAAAGAAGCACAGGTAGAACAAGCGTCTTGTAGAGTGTTAGTTTTGTCGATCGAGAGAGGGCTCTGGAACTTAGTTGCTTACTGAGCCCGTAGTAGCACCTATTAGCAATTATTGTTCTTCGCTTTATCTCCAGGCTGATTTCGTTTTTGGTATTAATGGCGGTGCCAAGGTAAACGAACTCCTTGACTACTTCAAAGTTATAGCTGCCGGATGAAACGTGGGAGTCTAGACGCCGCGCTTGTTCGTAGACAGCATATACTTTGTATCTCTTTACAAATATCTTTACAAATAAATGTTTTATCGTAATAAAGCGAGTAGACTATATTTCTATAATAATTAATAAAGGTGCTTTGA
The DNA here is from genome assembly GCA_914767935.1 of Coremacera marginata. Taxonomy (NCBI): domain Eukaryota; kingdom Metazoa; phylum Arthropoda; class Insecta; order Diptera; family Sciomyzidae; genus Coremacera; species Coremacera marginata. The sequence goes on from OU612043.1 coordinate 21,858,704, forward strand.
GTTAATGAAAAAATAATTGAAGTTCCAACTTCCACACTCAAAATAAAAATTGAGTATTCCGTACTTAAATCAATCATCATTAATCATCATTTGCAATCAATGATGTAACTCACATCATCGAACACTCTCATCTGCTTATTTATGCAGATGATATGAAAATATACAGAACGGTTGATTCTAAAGACAGTTCAGATCTACTCCAGTCTGATTTGAAATCCTTTGAAGTTTTGTGTTCTAAAAATAATATATTTCTAAATCCAGAAAAATGTCAAACTATGACCTATTCGCGAAAAAGAAATAATTTTATTTTTGATTATAAGATAAAAGATACTGCCTTAAGTCGTGTAGACACCGTCAAAGACCTAGGTATATGCATGGCTTCTAAGCTGTCGTTTAACATTCATATTGATAATATTTGTAAAAAAGCATCTTCAATGCTTGGTTTTATAAAATGCTGGGCCAAAGAATTTAATAGCATGATTACAACTACAACGTTGTATTATGCAATCGTACGTCCTCACTTAGAGTATGCAAGTCAAGTTTGGTCCCCAAGTTACAATGTGCATGTTGATCGAATAGAAAGAATCCAAAAACGTTTTGTTCGGTTTGCTCTAAGGGGCTTAAGTGGGACGGGCATATTAGACCTCCGTCCTTATGAGGATCGTTTGAAGCTGTTAAAAATGCAGTCTTTAAGTGACCGAAGGAAGTCTGCAGATATTGTCTATTTACACCAACTCATAGCAGGTGTATCCGATTCTCCAGAACATCTTTCCCATATAAATTTAAACATTAACCGTAGAAGCAGTAGAAACGCTAACAACTTAATTTATTTACCATTTAATGGAACAAATTATATGGCTACTGCTCCTTTAAACCGCATGAGTTCCTTTGTTAACAATTGTAGCGTTTTTGATGTTAATTTGTCAAAAGGTCAACTCAAAAGTAGATTAAAAATAGTTCTGTAATTAGATCTATGTATACGCATGGTTAGTTGTTACGTCTTGTGTTGTCCCTGAGCCCAACCCATTCATTGGTGGGTAAATTTTTCCCACATTAACTTGTTTGTGGTCACTTGTATCCATAGCATTGATATTATTCAATGATTACTGGGTCGTGGCTTTAGATGGGTTAATGGTGAGGAAGTGCGAAAAAGTGTAGTAGCTGAACTCTATGCTGAACTACTATGGTGCTTGTGCCATATTCAGGACATAAGACTATCCCTTTCCCACAGTCTAAAATCGAAGTTACCTTTCTCTTTATCTCTGCTGATGCCAATGATCAGAAATCTGCTTGACCAGACTACAAAACAACCGATAAAGCGAACCAATAGTAGAAAATAATTTTAAGAGTAGCTAAGAGAGAAAATTTTATTCCGCTCAATTTTATTACTTCAAGACAAGATTACTTCTTCTCACTTCAAGTCAAATAAGACTTAATCCACATTGCAAGAATTTTTTACTTGACTTACCTGCAAGTTTGTACCTACTTGAAACTAGATCTTCTTACTTAATTCATGAATTTTATTCCTATTCTAACAGTTTCTGGCTTGATTTTTTGAATCTATTCCGTTTTCTACTTCCTTTAATAATAACTGAGAATAAACTTTACTTAAATTTTTAAGTACGATATCGGCCAAAAATAAGAATTTTAAGCTTCAATTTACAATTTAATTTTTCTTTCTGTGCATTTACAATTCTTGTGATGCAATTGAAAATTTTTTCAATATCATTCTTGAGGAATATGGATGTACAATTACAAATTACAATTCCTGTAATATTATTGGATATTTTTTATCAATAACCAATAAAAATTTCTATAATGGAGTTGACGTTTTTTTCCAACTCTATTCCTGAAGAATTGATATGTTCAATTACCAATTACACTTCCTGTAATGGAATTGACGATTTTTTCCAATTCCATTCCTGAGGAATTGAGATACCAATTACAAACTCCTAATTCCAATCAATTGGAATTGAGGCGGAATTAATTCCAAAAGGAATAATTGCAACTCTGCTCTGCCTGTCATCATGTCTGCCTATCTAGCAGTGCGCTGCGACAGCCACCAGCATGGCTAGATCTGCTTTTCGAAACGAGAGAAGGGCTCTTGATCGCCTTGAATCTAGAAACGGCCCGATAAGACTTAGTGCTTTATATGTAGATAGTCTCCATCTGGTGTTGGCTTTCGATGTAATGGTTTTATTGATCAGTAGCGTAAGAGTCGCTAACGGGATAACTGGTGGGTTATTAGGTTAAGGCTTAAGTTATTTGACATTTCCCCTCAAGAAGCACGGCTTTCTTTGGCTATCCTGAAGTTGATGGCTACTTGTTCCATCGATCTAATCTCAGCCTGGCTGCCCGAGAAGATATAAATTTCACGATTTGAGACAAATTTATTTGAAAGCCATAATGCGATCTCCCATATTATCATCATTTCGGCCTAAAACACACTACATTGGTCAGGAAGCCTACGAGCCAGGGACACCCTTTTGAGTAAACTTCGTACCCGACCTTATCATTCAATTTCGATTCATCTGTATTGAAGAATAGACACCCTCGTATCCATGGCACACCATTGTCCCCATAAGTCTTTGGTGGAATTAGCATGCCATAGCTTCTAGCGAAAGAAAGCAAGGTATTGTAGTAATCAGTCTTTGATGGAATGAAGTTCCAGCTGCTGAGTATGGATGACTGCCCCGTTTAATTCTATTAGTCTTACCACCGAGCAAGGTACTGTTTGTTTGACAACCATTTCCAGTAGTAGAAGATGAAGTATGGTCCCTAAGGCTGCATTCGGTGTTGTTTTCAGAGCACCACTGATGCATATAGATTCAATTCTTTGTACCTTTTAGAGCTGTTTCATATATGAGACTTTATCTAAGCAATATGATGACAACTCCATATAGAAGTATAGGCCCAATGACCCTAGTATACAACCAGTGAAAGATTAGTGGCGCGAACCTCCTCTTTATACCTATCGCCTTTTTCAAATCCATATATTTAATTCTTGTCTTGTATTTTTCATACTTTGAGTTGTAACATTTTGTGTTGTTGCGCTGTTCATAATTTTGCTGTAACTATTTTAATCAATTTTATTATTGCTATTATATCTTTTATAACTATTGTTATTGTTAGCTATTCATACCATAGCACCAAAGTTTAAACATAAAGCAACTTAATTCTCTTTCTCTGCATGCGAGTGTGTGTGTGTGTGTGTGTATGTTTGAATCTATGTGTTGCCTATGTTTTGCTATTTTCTTTAGAAGCACATCTGTATACGCGTAGCTGTGTTTAACGTAACGTTTTTTTTTCTTTTATTTTTTGCTTTCTGTTAGTGTATTGGTGTTAAATTAACTTGAATATAATTATTACAAAGTGAAAGTTAAGCTGACGAATGCGTTGCTCTTCTCGCTGTTGTTGTAGCAACTTGATTCAATATTGTTGTTGTTTTTGTGGTTGCTGCTGCTGCTGCTGCTTTTGTTGTTTGGCAGTGATAAGAATTATAATTTCGCTTTATTTCTTTTCATTGTGAATAATTTTTCTGTTGTCGGTATCTACTGTTATTTTTTGAACTTTTATTTTAATGAGCTTTTACAATTTTTAGAAAACAAAAGTGAGTTGTATTCAAATTAAGAGTTACATAGTCTTATGGCAGAGGGGGTAGGGAAAGGGGGGGGGTTTTGGGTTGGTGAGATGGTGAGTAGAAGCAAAGAACTGGTTTAAGTGGGCGCTGTAATGATATCAAATATCTTGTTCTTAATTAATTTATTTAAGTGAGTGTGTGTGTTGGCCTTTTTTCTTGTGCTAATTATTGTGTGTGAAAACTTACAACTTAAATTTTACCGTAATACTCCCAAAATCTGGTGTTCTACTTTACGAAAAAAAAGCATTGCGTTATTAGAAGCTAATTTTTAAGATATTGCATGTAAAAACCAATTATTAACTTTGGACGCTTCAACCTTTATGTCTTTATTTTAGCTGAATTATTTAATTGGATTTTTTTCCTTTGTCAGCAATGCTCATAAAGAGAGATGGACAAGCATTAGCATCTGTAAAACAACAAAGTGCTTTGTGAGAGAACCGAACAATAAAATGGCTGAATACTTACTCCGCTTAGGACGGAAGGATCTTCGCGCTATGGTTTATTTTATCATATGTTATATTGCCTGCGGTCAGCAACAATGGCAGTGATGTTAATACAACGTGCAAGATCTAACTGGTAGTCGCAGGCAGTCAAACCACCATTTTTGTGACAGTCGTGCATTTGCGAGATGCGAGGGCTTGGCTGTTGGGTTGTGATGTAATGAGCATGAATACGATTGCTGCTGTTAACATATCGAATCTTCTGCATTTAAACCTAGAATACTTACCATATCTAAAATTTTATCACTCCTAACGTGTAATATAACGTATAGTGAAATAAAGGTTAGTATTCTCGGTTTAATTAAGGTTATGAAGAATTTTTTACGGAGTTATGTACACTATCAGCCCTATTCTGAATGAAATTTCCCCGGGTAATTGAAAAAGGGAGCTTTTATTTTGTAGACAGGGATAAAGCTTATAAAACATTTTTTCTTGTAATCTTAAAAATTGTTAATGAATGCAAATATTTCAGTTCAAATTGTTTAAAAATTCTGTGAACATTGTTAAAAGTACGAAAATTTCCTTTATCAATTCCAGGGGAAATTTCATTCAGAATTGGGCTGTATTATTTCTTCTTATCTTTTACAAACTCTCTATTCTCTCTACTCACTATTCTCTTATTCTTTCGGGGCATGACACAAAGGACTGAGTTATGAAAGTCTGTAGAAGAATTTTCTTTGTTCTCTCCCACACCATCAAAAAATCTTATCATATTCTAAATCTTGTTGATATACAATGATAAACAAGCCATGAGTATTTGACTTTTTAGGGTTGCACTCTCGAACCTCTTCACCTTATATCTTTAAGTGCTTGCCTTATGTGTTATTGCTTATTTCAATCACATAAATGCATTCTTAAAAAAAAATCGAGCATCCACTGGCAAATAGCGAAATCTTAGTTCATTAAAGTAGATGATCCACGAGATCATTAAAAAGAGCTGTGTAAGCTGTACTTCTAATTATATGTTTGAAATCATAAAGTAAATTGATTATAATTGGAAAAATGCTGCATTTTTATTTTAAAATTCTTAGAAATGGGGGGGGGGGGGGGGGAGAGGTTCAATGGTAACTAATACAATTTTACATTAAAACATTTACTTAACCAAAAAAAAAAAAAATGTGATTTAGGCATTTCCACAGAAAGGTTCACCGTGACCCAAAAATTAAAAGTTATTAAAAACTTTTTATTTATGATATTATCTGAGAGAAATATTAAAATTTTATTGATTTAAGCATTTTCTACAGAACTGAATTTATGATGACCAAATCGTCTGCACTGTTTCATCAATGTAGTTTTTCTTTTTAGTAAATGTTTGGTAAATGTTTCGGAAACGTTTTTGTTTTATTATAAATTGAAAGCATTGGCTAAAGATAATGAAAAATGGTTGAGGTAAGAAAAGAAAGAAAATATTAGATTTGAGTTTTAATTACTAAATTACATAATTACCTAATTACTTAATTACCCAATTGAACTACAATGGAAATTTAGTAACGTAACGCCATGTCACTTAACGTATAATACTAAGCTTGGTAAAAAAAATCAGAAAAGATTTTTAAATTTGATAACTTAGAAAATAAACTTATATTATTTCAAATCCTTCTTAAAAAAGTTTTTTTACAAAAACTCTTGCCAATTTACAGAGGTTTGTAAATTTGTAATCCAATTCAAAAACCACTTCTTTCTTATGCTACGTAACGTGCCCATTTTTGTTTGTTTATATTTTGGAACCATGGCTTCGATCGATTCCATCACTTAAACTTACTTTAGTTCCTACTTGAGTGTTATCAAAAAATCAAACCAAGACAAAAAGTTTTTATATTTTTCTTTGCTTTTCTTCATTCTTAGTAAAATTAAAGGCGTACGAACGTTACTTGCACCACCACGGAAATGCCCATATTTGCTTTTACAAAAAAAAAATATTATTAAAGTGCATAACATAGCAAAAATTATTATGCAATTTAAAAATATTTCCGAACTCATAAAAAAAAAATAAAAAAAAAAAACTGAGATACTTTAAACTTGCATGAGTCTTTTCATTTATTTATTTATTTATTTAGCCAAACAAGGCAATATACTTATTCTAACTTATTTTTGTAACAGGTTGTTGTTGTATTTATTTTTTTTTTATTTTTTGTTTTTCTCTCCTCTTTCCTTGTTTTAGGTGTAGAAGATATGCAGTTCTCAGTGGTCGTAATCCGCCCACATGAATCGACACATTTTCAAAAACACGTCAAAAAGAAAAGACAAAAGATAAGAAGATCGAAGGGGGAACTTATATACTAAGCTTACATACTAACAGATTTTATACACATAGTAAAAATATGTACTAATTTTTAATACTATGCTAAAATATTATTAAGATGGAAAGCTAAATGGCAGAACAACTAAATTTTGTTTAGGTATGGGTGGTAGCCGGCAATGTAAGAAGAGGCAATTGGATATGGGAGAATAGAGGTAATATAACAATGCGGTGTTTTACTTATTTAACATTAAAATTTTTGATTTACAATTTTTCTACAAATTCTAGATCAAGGAAATAGAAGAGGGATCAGAATGGTGAAAAGGAATTGGAAGCCCATCTATCAATATATATTGAATTTTCTTATGTTTGCAAGAATGTGTCGAACTCACAGTGTGAAATTATCTCAATCTTAAGGAACAAAATAAAAAAAAATTTTTAAAAATATATTTTCTTTTGTTAAATATAAAACATAAACACACAAAGTCATGCCAAAAATTTCAGATTGATTGGTTGATCCGTTATATTTAAAACGGCACTCGAAAAACTGCTTTTTGTGTATTTTTAAACTATTTTTCAGCTAAGTAAGCATTTTTTGTCAATCACATTCAATAAAATAGGCTACTTAATAAGCCAAATTTAAAAAAATCGAAAAAATACAAATTTAAAAAAGTTGAAATGAAATCTATAACTAATGGAGATACAAAAAAAATTGTGTAGTTATGTTGAATAACTTGTTGAATAATTTGAAAATTTCGAGTTTGATTATTTTTACGAAAAACTCCCCAAAAATCCAAAAATACAAAATTCTAAAAATCAACATTTTCCAACCAGTGGTACTGTTCTCTGTTCACTGGCGGCCGTGGCGTAGTGGGTAGAATGTGTGACTCTTACGCCAGAGAACCCAGGTTCGAATCGTCCATCCGACACAGAAAGTTTTTTCAATTGAATTAATTTTTCTGTTCGGCCGTCACCTCTCTGCAGACAATGGCAAACCTCAGAGAGCAAAAACTGCCATGAAAAGCTTCTTGAGAACATAAGCCGTTCGGAGTCGGCGTAAAACATGTAAGTCCAGTTCTCGATCATTTGTGTGCAAACATTTCACATCACACACAACACAATTGATCATAAGAAGCTCGGTCAAAGTCCTTTCAAGGGCTGAAATGGCCATTTCGTTTTTTTTTTTTTTTGGTACTGTTCTCATTTTTCAATTGCTTTTATGACTGTTAATAGGCTTAAGATATTTATTTTTTAGAAATGGAGATAATATTTGAATAGTTATGTTGTTACCTTTTCAAGTTCAAATCAAGTGTCTATCGTTGACATTTGGTAAAGTGGCAGTGTTTTGTTTACAACAACTTTTTTCGTAGTTCGATTTTTACGATGGAAGAAAAAAATTGAGCCTGATTGACTCGCCTGGTGCCTGGTTTGCGTGTCATACTCATGTCTCCCATGTCTTCATGTATACCCATGTCTCATCACCAGTAATGATGGATTCGATGAATGATTCGTCGTTTTCGACCATTTCCAGCATGTCTTCCGCGATAGCAACTCGGTCTCTTTTTTGCATGAAATTGAGTTCTTTCGGTACCAACTTTGCAGCGACACGTCACAAGCCCCATTCATTCTTCAAAATGTTCTGAACGGATCCAATTGAAATGCCGACGCCCTCTGCTATCTCTCTAATCGTCAATTTGCGATTTTTGAACATCATTTCTTTGATATTTTCAACGTTTTCTTCGGTAGTCGAACACGATGGACGCCCGGTACGAGGGTCGTCTTCTACTTCGTCTTGGCCACTCACAAATCGGCTAAACCACTTGTTTGCCTTTTGATAGGATAGAGCAGAGTCGCCGTAATATTTCACCAACATTTTACGAGGGTCGTCTTCTACTTCGTCTTGGCCACTCACAAATCGGTTAAACCACTTGTTTGCCTTCTGATACGATAGAGCAGAGTCACCGTAACATTTCACCAACATTTTACGCGTATCAGCGCAGTTGAAACCATTTTTCACACAAAACTTGGTACAAACTCGTTGCTCAAAGAAGACACGAAAAAAGTTGTTGTAATCAAAACACTGTCACTTTACCAAATATCAACGAGAGACGCTGATATTTGGCAGCCTTGCCATAGACACATGTGGCAATATACTAAAAAAAAAAATATTTCGAATCGGATAGTTAAGTCCGGTTCACAGTGTGAATGAACCTTTCCTTTTGAAAAAGGTGGTATATTCAAGCCCATTAAATTTCTAGTTTAAGGTTGCTTATATCCATTTTTGTGAAAATTTAGGTGTGTTTTTTGAGAGGACTACGAAATAATGGTTAAAGATATTGATTTAAAAGTTATTGTACATTTTTGAAGAAGTGAAAAAAAACACTTTTTATGTGATGTCATTTCTTCGTTATAATTAGTTATTAATTAATTACTGGTTCACAAATAATGCAAAGTTTTACGTACAATGAATGCCACTATCGGGTTTTCATGTAAAATCGGTCGCTGATTCCGAAAAAATTTTTCTTTGTTTTTTCTGTCACTCTGTTTTCGAGATATTGCCCACTGTAGGTTCCGTACATGAAAAAAAAGAGTTGGTTCCACTTAATTGCATATATCTCCAGAACCAATACAAATACAAATGATAAATCAAATTAAAGCTAAGAAAATTTTCTACAACAGTGCTTGCATCATTTTTTGATCGAACTGTTAGTTTGGGCGTTATAAATTCAATTTTAGAGAATTTTTCTTGTTTTTCAGAAAAATTTAAAAAAAAAAAATAATTGCAAATTTTGTAAATGCAAAAAACAAAATAATTGCAAAAATAATTTGTTTTGATATTTCTTGCTAAAAGCCTGTATTTTTCAGAAAAAAATTAGCTATTGTTGAGGAAAATCTATTGAGAAATTAAAAAGTTGTAAGTTAATAAAAAAGTTTTATTTAAGTACGTTCTCAAAGAGTGGCGCATGTATATCGATGGCAGCAAACTGAGCTTGAAGGCGGTATTATTACACATAGGCAACAAAAAGCCCTCAATTCCAATCGCACATGCATTCAACACAAAGGAAACGTACGAAACAATGGTAAAGCTATTGATATGTATTTAATGTGAAGAACACGACTGGAGAAAACGAAAGTTGGAGAGAACAACGTCAAAAACGTTCCAGTCGTCAAAAAGAAAAACATAATTCTCCCACCGCTGCACACTAAATTTTGACTTATGAAAAAATTTGTCAAGGCGTTAGATAAAGTAGGCGAAGCATTCACATATTTGAAAAACCATTTTTCAAAATCTTTCTGATGCCAAGATAAAAGAAGGTGTCATCGTTGGACCGCACATAAAAAATGTGTTAAACGATCTTCAATTCGCAGCATTTTCATCATCAGTTGAGGCAGCGGCGTGGGGTTCGTTAGAGTTAGGACGACTGTTTCTAGTTTTCTAGGGAACAATAAAAGTGAATCTTACGAGAAAATAGTCAACGATGAAAATAGACGTAAATATGTCTTTGGAAATTCACTTTCAGCACTTCCATTTGAATTTTTTTCCGAAGAATCTCGGTGACAAGAGTGACGAACATGGGGAAAGATTAGACACCGAGAAAATTGAACGCCTTAAAATTAAAGAAAAAAAATTCTTGTAAAACTGTAACCAAAATATCTTTACCACAATAAAAAAATCGTTCCAATAATGATTTATCCTTTAACTATGCAAGTGCTGCATCATTGAAACAAAAGACTGAAGTTCTTTGAAGCTCAATCAATGAAACAATTTTTGCCGTGAAGATAAACTATTTACTATAACGATTTAGTTCTTTTGTTAACAATTGAAAAAAGTATGTAAAATCAAGAACTTTTCATTGTTTTTTTTAAGAGTAAGCTTCATTGTTTCAAAGACAAAGTCTTTTACTTTAAAGAATGTTTTCTTCAAAATCATATTTGTATACGAAGAATAAGAAAATCGTGTGCGAGTGCCAACATTGAATTGTAATTGTAAAAAACACACGTTTATATTCACACCAGTAAATTTTATTACATTTCATCAACAAAAAAAAAAGAAAAAAAGAAAAATACATTTCTTTTTTGGTGCCAGTCTATAGCTATACCCACTGATCCAAACAGACAACCTACTGTTTGCTGATATAACTGCAGCTATATTAACAGATGCTTTATTAACAGATGCAGCAACTTAAATCTATTAATAGATTTTTGTGTTATGCTGCAGCATAGCTTTAGTTGTAATTAATATTGGATCAATCACTCTGCGTAAAGAAGGAGTTTGGCTCGATGCGTAGTGTAGTGACTTCTCAATCGGTGGTATTGGTGGGTGTGGGTTCAAATACCCACGGCAGGTGAAGGTAAGATTTTTAATTTGTTATTTAATTTAATTTAATTTAATTTAATTTAATGTTCTTGTTGTAAAAGCAGCAAAGAGAAGTCGAGAGAAGCCATTAATTCCATGAAGCCCAGCCATGTACTTAAAATCAAGGATCTAACATTCTGCGTTATGCCGTAACGAATAAAAGTCTTTGTGCCAAAGTACATTTTCTTTACTTTGACGACTTTTCCATGCTTTTTTAAAGACGTACGTCTTTGCCACAAGAATTTTAGTTTTTGATTCAAAATATATTGTTCTTAGGAATCTAACAATCTTTGTGTCTTTGCCGTAACGATGTTTTGTCTTTAGGCACAATCTAATCAATAAAAGTCTTTGTGGCAAAGTGCATTTTATTTGGTTTTACGATTTTTTCTCGAATTTACTAATAACTAACTAACTAACTAACTAATACGCTGAAACTAATAACTCGATCAAAAAATGATGTAGCCATTGTTTGAAGGAAATTTTATTTGCTTTGATTTGATATATCACTTGTTTGATTACTTTTGTTGGTTCTGGAGATATATGCAATTGAGTGGAACCAACTTCTTTTTTGTAGAAAAACCTACAGTGGGCAATATCTCGAAAACGGAGTGATAGAAAAAAACGAAAAATATTTTCGGAATAAGTGACTGATTTTACATGAGAAATAGATAGTGACATTCATTGCATATATTGGCTGAAAACCAGTGTAATCCCTGACGCAACAAGAAATAAGTCTCCTTTGGTGGACAGGATATTTCCAAATATTTAGAAAATCTGAAAAACAAAAAAAAAAAAAGAATCCTATACACACTTTAGACTAGGGATTGTCAGTGAGTTTCTCAAAATTTTTGATTTGTACAGAAATGGTGACTCACGAAAGACAAAATTTGAAAAAATGCAGATAATTTTTTTGGGGTGAAAGTAGATGCATACAATTTCGTAGATATAAAAAAAAACGAAACTCGATGTCAATCACTGAAAAATAAGTTGCTTAAGGTTCACAAGAAATTTTAAATCAATCGGCCGATTAGTCGGCAATGAGATACCAATTTATTTTTGGTATCTCATTGATTTTATTATTACTAAGAAATGACATCACAAAAAAAAAAATTATATTTTTTTTAAAACTTAATACTTCTGTAAAAATAGAAAAATTTTTCAAATTAATATCTTTAACTGTTATTTCTTAATCCATCCACAAAACACATCGAAATTTTTCTAAAAAATGTATATAAGTCTCCTTAAACTGTTCAAATGTGATAAAATACAAACTGTTGATCTATTTTACGGTCAAGACTTAAATCACAGGGAGAAAATTTGATATAGAGTTACATTTTTCGAAATTAACTTTTTAATGCGAATCGATAGAACAATGAAGAAGTTGAAATAACTTAAAATATCTTATGTCTAAGATGAACCATAAAAAGTTTGATTTGTTTCGCTTCTATGTAATACCTATGCAGACAACGAGCAAAATATTTCCCATATAAAATTTGTTTTTTGGCGCTTACATTGTTCTTCTTAGAATAGCAAAGTAAAGGTTGTTAGTCATCCGGTGTTAGAAAATCATGTTAACAACTTTGGACTAGCTTTGGTTCAACCTTGTTCGCGTGACACTTTCCACCATTTTTTTTTTTTTAAAGCAATTCTGTCTTTTCACTTTACAGTGCATACTTTTGTCATTACCAGTCCCTGATTTGGTGCATATAAAATCAAACTGATATGTTTTGTTTTTAATTTTCGCTGCTTAAAGCATTTTTCTACGTCGCTAACGACGTCGCTTCAACTCAACAGTTATTACATAACATTTATTTATATCCAAAAAATGCAGCTTAACAAACAAATGGATGCGTCAATCCAAAAATATGCTTCGATGTAAACAAAAATTTACAAGCAACATTTAAATCACATAATATTTCAAGCTCATATAAAGCTCTAGATTAATCTTGAACAATATTTCTAGCAGCATTGACGAGATGTGAGATATTCGAGCAACAAGTTATTTTTGAGAAAACAAAATATAAGCAAAGAAAAAACAAATTAAAATAATACGAATTAAGGAGAGTAAAACTAATAACACAGTCTAACAGTGTTTATGCAACAGAGTAACGATGGTATATTTCGGAAAGAGGACGTCTTGCTTATTAGTTTTGCTGAAGAAAGTTATGGCCCGTCTGTGTTTTTTTATCCAGGTGCACTAGAGTGGAACGAATTTTTAATCTCATGGGCTTCATATATTTTTGGAAACTACGCATAAAAAAAAATGCTGCATCTTTAGTTTTTGTCTGCGACATAACTTTTGACTGCACCCGATATTTCTGAAAACCAAAAAAATTAGGAGCTAACTTCTTTTGATGCAAACCTCTTCATTAAAGCATGTCAATAGTTCCATATGATACCATGTATTCACTAGAAGATATTCAGATTCAAAGATCACCGAAATCGGTCATTGGCTTATATCTCCGCTCCTCTTTGCAGGACAGAAAATATGCTTAGGACAAAATTGTAGAACAGATCATTCTCTACAAAAATGCGCTTAACAGTTTTAACGTAAAACAAACAGTTTCCACTATGCGACTAGATATGTTTCAATAGCACAATGTAGAAATTTCATACATACATATAAAAAGAATCTGCTCAAAGTTAATTTGAAATTTCTACTTTGCGCTATTCAAACATATCTTTCAAAAAAAGATAGTCAAAAGTTATGTCGCAGAAAAAAAGTAAAGATGCAGAAATTTATTTTTTTATGCGTAATTTTCAAAAATATATGAAGCCCAGGCCCGTAGCCAGGATTTATCTTAGAGGGAGGTTTTGATAAAAAATCTATAAGTAGATACCAGTAAAAAACTATGTGCAAGGATATGGAAATTAAAAAAAAAAGATCTGTGTTCTTTTAAGACTATTTGTGAAGATGTCTGTCTTTAAATAACCATTATATAGATCACGAGAGCTTATTGATTTTTTTTTATCAAATCAATTCTGAGTACTAAGATTTTGATTTTTGATTTTTTAAAAATGGTCCAAATTAAGAATTTTAAATTATCTTTTAAAAAGTACAATTTCGAAAATTAGCACAATACAAATTTCTATGACAAAATTTTACTAATACAACTAATACGATTTGTAAGATTTCTTGCAGTTTCTTCATATCAAAACTAAAATTAGCTATGAAATATTGCAACTTTTTTTTATTAAGTTCATCAGTTGAAACTTGACTTCACAACTTTTATGGAACATACCACATAAACGGGAGAACAAAATATTTTAGTCTTTAGATTTGGTTTCTTTTTGGCATTTTTACGCTTTTATTGATCCCCATCTTGTGTACAAGTATTTGGAACTGTGTGAACCCTAGTACGAGTTATCGTTAAAGGCCAAAATATTACTGTATTCGATAACGATTTCAACAATTTAAATTTTATTCAAAAGAAAGTACTTTCAAATCTTTAAAAATTTAATGTTCCATTTCCTCATAAAAATTTGATATCATGACTGACAAAATCATTCAATTCCCAATGACAATAAATATATATAATTTTTTTTTTTTACTAACATTTTTTGAGTAGAAGAATTGACTCCGTTTAAAGTCAACTTTAAATTTTACATTATTTTTCAAAACTCGTAATGCAAAAACTGGTTTTTCCACAACAAAAATATGTTAAACACAACATATTATTTAAGTTATCACATCAAAATAAGACTTTCTTTGAAAACCATTACGCTGCTGTTTAAATTTTTATAAAAAGAATTAAACAGTAACTGTTTTTTGAATATTTGAGAATTTAATCATTCGCGGTTTTAAATTAAAATTATTTGCAAATTGGAAAATGGAAAAAAAATTATAATACAATTTTTTGAACTTCCAAAAGTTGGACTTCCAATAATAAAAAATAGCTTTAAAATGGCTTTATTTAATGTTCATTTTTCTAATGGAAATTTGGTAATATGATTAAAAACATCAGGAAATCCCCATAGAATTGGATTGTATAAAATGTTTAAAAATGTTTTTGTTTTATTGAGAATTTTTTTTTGACAAAAAGCATATTTAAATTGTACGTGATTTTCCGAAACCTGTTACTTGTGAAAGACTTTGCACACGTCTAAATTCTTGAGCCAATTTGGAGATTTTAGATGTGTTATAACTAAAAAAATTGTTGGCATAAAAGAATGTCTTACACAGTATAACACATAATTTTAGGACTCAATTCTGACAACTGCACGTGAAAGTAGGCCTAAAATAAGTAACTTGTGCGTCATTAGTTTTGTCTTCTTGCCTGCCAAAATATTTTTAATATCGATTTGAAGTTAGTAACTATCGTAAAGGGGTATTTTTCAAGTTTTAGGCTCTTTTGTTTGACATAACTCGAGAACCACTGGTCCGATTTAGCTGAAACAAATTTAGAAAAATTAAAAATTACAATTCCTCTAATCTGTTCTTATACCGTTTTCCTATGTGTGCAACACTTTCGAAGTTAAAAATGAATGTATGCAGGGATAAAAGTATTTTTTGCCTAAAAATTAATTTTTTTTTTTTTTTTTTTAAATTCATAAAAAATTCAAAATGGAAAAAAGTGTCAAATCTAATGTGTTTCACGTAACGTCACATAACTTATGAGCAAAATAAGGCATAGATCATGAAAATCGATGCACGCGTTTCTCATTTATTCACAATTAAGTAAATGTATGAATTTCAAAAATTTGCTCGAGATATGCACAACATTATTTAGAGAAAACATTGACACCTTTTTTATGATTCTGAGAATTAAAAAAAAGGAATAAACAAAAGGTTATTTGATTCTTATGACTGCGGAGCAATAAGCAATAAATAAATTTTTTCATTTCGATATATTCGCATTACCAATAATTTTTTTGTTTTTTTTTTTTTTTTTTGTTTAAAACAGGTATTCTCAATGGACCAGATATAAGGAAATTAATGAAAAGCGAATCTTTCACAAATGTGCTTTCGAACCATAGTAACCACCTACATGCATGGAACGCACTGAAAGATGTCATCGAAGGCGTTTTAGGAAAGAACCGAGTTCAGCGAGATGACACACAGAAACGAGTGGACAAGTTGCTGTATTATTTTTAAAAAATCAATGCATCCATGACATTAAAATTACATTTCCTGCATTTCCACCTTGATACCATTTTGGCACAATTACCTCAGGAATCAGAGGAACAAGGAGAGAGGTTCCACCAGGTGACCATGCCAATGGAAGAGCGATTCAAAGGCAAAAAATTAGATGCGATGCTGGCGGAGGTTTGTTGGTGGAGTTCGAAAATTATGCAGTATGAAGATGAAAGCACCGAAGAAGAAGATGACACTGAAATTGGTGGACCCATGGGAAAAAACGTGCCCTTGAATATTATGGATTCCTCGGATGACGACGCAAACTCAGACCACGAATATCAACAACCTACGAAGAAAAGAAGATCATCAGAACCACAAGCGTCAACTTCAACGAGAATGGATATTGACAATAATTATAATTATAATTGAAAATGTTCTAAATTTTGTTTTTATGCATAGATTCCATAAATTCCATATTTTCTGTGTAAGAATAGCTGCAATACAAATCGGAATTTTTATTTTAAGTTTTGTCTATATTCATTCATAACTTTATTGGAATTGAAATAAATTTATTCATCGATTTTCTCAAAAAATGTCTCACTTTACTCACAGGTTACGTGGCTTTATTTATACATTTACTTAATTGTGAATAAATTGGGAAACGCGTGCATCGATTTTCATGATCTATGCTGTATTTTGCTCATAGGTTATGTGACTTTACGTGAAAGTAATTAGATTTGACACTTTTTTCCATTTTGGATTTTTTATGAATTTTTAAAAAAAAACTGTAAATTTTTAGGCAAAAAATACTTTTTTCCCTTCATACATTAATTTTTAACTTCGAAAGTGTTGCAGACATAGGAAAACGGTATAAAAACAGATTAGAGGAATTGTAATTTTTAATTTTTTATGTCAATTTATGTCAATCAAAAGAGCCTAAAACGTGAAAAAATCCCCTATACGATAGTTACTAACTTCAAAACGATATTAAAAATATTTTGGCAGGCAAGAATACAAAACGAATGATGCACAAGTTCTTCATTTTGGGCCTTCTTTCACGTGCAATTGTCAGAATTGAGTCCTTAAATTATGTTTTCAAAAATGTTGGACTGTGTTATATACCAATTCTATATAAGAATGTCTTATATACGAAGTGTTAAATTTCATGGTTCATGTATTTTTTGCATATACAGCTTTTAAGAATTTAAAAAAAAATTTTTTGGGTCCAATAAGCTTAGATATTGCATAAAAAATGTCAATATAATTTTCTACAATTTATAAAATTGTATTCGTTCTAAGAATAATTTCAAATATATATTTTTCTGGATATCAGAGGCTTTTTGAGCATCAAAATCCACAAGTGAAATGGTTCCTAAAAATATACGAATTCCTTGCAGTTAAATTCCAATATAATGATTTTGACTTTTTTCAAAAAATTGTTCATTAATTAAGCGAAGTTTTTCAAAGTTGCTTTGAAAATGTTTAAACTTTTACATCTGCAAGTAAATTAACATCATTATCTCAGTTCATCTTACAAAAAGCCATATTTTGAATTTAATAGTCTCATTTGGTTTATTTTTTCATACTTTCTGGACCCTTAGGGGGGCAGGTTTGAACACCTACAACTCCCCCTTGGCTAAGGGCCTGATGAAGCCCATGAAGATTTTTTGCTTCCATACACTTCGCTCCACTCTAATGTGCACTGAGAGTTTGAGATAAAGGGCACTTTGAGCTTTTACACCAAAAAAAAAAAAAAAAGTGAAAAAATATCATAGCTAGAGCTTCTTGTCTTAAGCAATGTTGTTTCTTATAAAAAGCTGAAGCTGAAAACATTTTTTGTTGCTTCTACTTCTAAATTTTTTTTTTTTTTTGGAAAAAGTTTTTCAAAAAATATTCATGCTAGCCATAGCTAACCAAAATTTTTTAAAAAAAGAGTTAGAGATGTGGAGGGCATTAGTTTATATTAAAACAAAAAATGTTTTCAGCTTCAGCTATTTATAAGATATAATATTTACAGACAAAAAAGCTATGATATTTTTTCTTTTTTTGGTGTAAAAACTCAAAGTGCCAAATATAATTTTTTAGTGCATATAAAAAAAAGGCACAGAAATACTGGACCATACTGGAAATACTGGAATACATTCTTCATTAGAAATAATCAGCAAGATATCCATTTTCCACAATATACCATCTTTATTTTGTTGTATGCAAAAAGTCTTGAATTGTTGGACTGTGTAATTGAAAAAAGAGCAGCAGAGAATATTGATGAAAGTTGATTTCAAGTTAGCAGGTTTGAAAGAACATTAAAACAAGATGTAACGATGTGGTCGTAGTTGAAGGCCATAAGTGGAGAATACCCAAGGTATATCAGAATACCAGTAGCAGAATTCCCAAACAGTTAGCGAAAATCATAGTTGTCGTTATCGGTTATTATGCATGCACAGTTTCATAGTAAATGACAGTTTTCGCTGATTAACTACAGCGACAATTATCGTTAAGGCGTTTGGGAATCCCGCAGCTCGTGAGTCTTAAGGAGCTCCTGTTTAAGGGGTTACATGACATTGGCAGTTTTTTGAAATCGATTTTTTTTTAATAATTTTGTATTTTAGTAAATATTCTTAAGATTCTAAGAAAAATTTCATGGAAAAATTCCTACGGGCTCAAAAGTTACAGCCGGATTAGTGAGAGCGCATTTTTAATTTTTGCGCTAGCTACGTACGGCAGCTGGTATATACTTGTTTTACTTGTTACCTGACTTTTGGTGGTTGTTATTTCGTACCTACTTGAAGGGTGAAGGGTGAAGGGTGAAGCCCGAATTGCTAAGTGATTGCAAAAAACTATAAGAAACAGCACAACACAAGATAACGAAGTCATACAGTACGAAGCAGGCATGGCAGATTGAAGGTAACCTTTTTTTGTTTGTTCACAAGCTTTGAACGCGTTTATCTCGAAACCATGTTTTTCGTACTAGTTGCGGCACTAGCGGGTTCATTTTTTGACGAAATTTTTTTTTTTTGTATTTTTGTAAACTTGATTCGCTATCGTATGACACGAGCTTTTTTTTCAAATTTTTTTATGAATTTTTAAAGTCAATATTTTTTTCGAAATAACACACTTTCAAATTTGGAACATCACCAAAAATTGAAAAAAAAATTAAAAAAAAAAACTCGTGTCATACGATAACCAATTTTGTTAAGATTTAAAAAAGTCATTTTTTTCCAGATCGGACAATTTTGGAAAAATGTTTGTTTTTGACTGAGTTATGAATTTTTAAAACAAGGTCTTTTTTCTCTGCCGCGAATGTCATGTCCCGCCTTAAGTTCGGATATGTTTGGACTTTAATTCAAACAAAGTACTAAGCATAAGTCATAAAAAGAAAATCATAACTCCAAAAAAACTTCACTTAAACTCAAATAATTTTAGTATTTCAAATACTTTTATTTTCAATTTTATAAAGAAAACTTAAGATTAAAGTGAACTTGATCGCAGCAATTAAAATGATTTTTAAAAAATTACAAAAGCGTCAGTAGCTGTTCAAAAGTCTAGATTCTAGATTAAATGGGTTTCAGCTAGTTTGATCATAAAAAGTAAATATTAAAGATGTTTCTAGGTAATAAAAAACATAAAAAAATTAGGTAAATTACTGAAAAAACGCATTTGCCCCTCCAACGTTATACTAGGTCAACGAAAACTCAAAAGACAACCTTCAACAGGATTTAGAGAGATTTGCACTTAGAAATGTATAAAAAAAAAATAAAAAATAAAAAGACAAGCAGTCAACCACCCACAAAAATTACAGGCCAATTAAAAAACCAAATTCACAACAACAACAACAAAATTAAGCACTTCTGCAAGCAAACCAAAGAAAAAAAACAAATATGAAGAAAAAAACATAAAAGATACCAACAGAGGAAGAAACTCTGGCCAAGTGCTCTTCCACTCCCGTGCAAGCAATTTAAAGAAGGGTCTCCACCAAACACAAAACATCAGAAGAAACAACTTTCACCTATTAATATTCGTGTCGCTCTGTGCTACGACTGCTACGACCTACGAGTGTAGCTCAGCGCTAAGCGCGCTGCAATAAAATACTACAAAAACAACAACAATAACACTTCAAGTTTTTCAAACATCACCAGTGTCGAGGCTCCAAACATCAGATAACCAGAGAACCGAACGCAAGAGAGAATCATACATAAATTGAAGAAACAGAAACTTTCTACGGATTTTAAGCTTACAGGTTGTGGTAATAGCGTTCATTGCATTCAGTGCGCTAGCTGCTGGCGGACTACGTAGCTGACTGTTGTTGGGTTTGCTTGTTCCGCAGCCGGTCTGTTAACTAAAGCAGTCAGAAATTCAAGCTGCGGGTTCTCACTTCAGTTGAATTGAACTAGATACAAGATATGTAGATTGATTTAATTACTTGTCGCAGAAGAGTTAAGGTTCTATATCACAATAAAATGCTGGTTTATATCAAGAAGCTTAAAGGGAGGTTCACCTAAAAGTGACCAAAAAATAAGACAAATTTTGGAAAAAAAAATTTTTTAGTGAAATTTTTGAATGAAAGCATATATGAAGGATTTGTTTCAGTGTATTCTGAATTTAATTTACAAATTTTGGTTAATGTAGTCGATTTTTGATTTCATACCAATCTTGGAGGCGCTATGCCTCACTGAACCGAGTCAACTTGTATGCACCTACATTAATCAAAACCAGTGTCGCAAAAATCAAAACGCAAAAAAAAATAACTACAAATTTGAGAACATGGTGCAAGCTCAGACTTTGAGAGCAATTTTTTATGGTTTTTTTAAATGGTCGTACTAAAGAAAAGTATTTAAAATTATAATTTTTTATATATAACAGATATTAAAATCAAGAAAAGTGTCACTCAGAAAAAAGATCCTAAAATCAAAGAAATTTTATTAAATTCTAAAAAAATTTTACTTGACTTAGCGATAAAGAAATTTTTCTTTATACTAAAGGGAAGTTTTTCTTTGAAAGGAAAAACTAAATTATTTTTGAAATTTAAAGAAATATTTTAAAATAAAAAAAAATTTCGTAAAAACTGAATGTATCAAAAATTTTATTGAAGCTAGTGGTATTCTGCTTCCGGAAATTTGACATATTTGTTTGTATTTAGTAACGAAGAGTTTATTATAAATATTATTATTTTATATTCAATTTGAATGTTACCATCGCGGGAATTGAACCTGGGCAGCTCGTGTGCCAGTCTGTCTATTTGTCTACGCACCAGCTCAGCTATTACCGATAAGTGCGTAATATAGCATTTATTCTAACATTCAAAATCATGAGAATACATATGCAAAAACAATTATTTTGCGGCTGCTCACACCATCGACGAGTAAGGAGGGTTTTTCTTTGGTTTCATTAAAATTAAGAAAAAAACCAGCCGAAAAAAATAGAAACAAAAATTCTGCCGCCATGAGGTTTCGAACACATGTGCGAGAATGTCGAGGGTCTGACGCTCTATGCTGTAGGCTATGGAAATGCTGTCGACAAGCAAGCAAAGAATAAATAAGCCAAAGTAGCTATTTTTCGCTTACTCGAAAAGCATATGCTTTAAAGAAAATTTGATTTTTAAATTAAAATTCTTAGTTTCTTAAGAAAAATCTCAATTTTAATGTTTTATATATAAATTTACTTATAACTAAGGAAATTTTAAATTTTCAAAACAAAAACTGGTGCTTTTTGATTTTAAAATTGAATTTTTTCTGAGTGTAGATTTAATTGTTTTAATTTTATATTACAAGTAGTTTCGAAAAATTCTGTTTGACTTTAATAATTTGTAGTGCAAATCACTGAATTGTAAAAACTTTCGTAATGCGCAGTCAAAAAAAAAAAAATAAAATATTTTCACACAAACACTGTAGACACAAAAAAAAGTTTGAAATTTGTTTGGAGATGCTCCCCTTAAACACTGTAAGCTGAAGCAGCTTTTATTGTATAAAAATGACGGCGAACACTGACCATTTTTCCAAACCGTAAAATCTCGGCTGATGCGCTGACCAGATTATAGCAGTTTTCCGATTATTTAAATGTAATATATGGAAACTTTCCTTCATACATAAAATCGTACTTACCCACCGGATTATGAGTATTTCGTATAACAAATTTTATAAAAAAGTATCTTTGCATCGAAGCCTTCTTAGGGAGTAGAGCTCACACTAAGGGGGAAAAAATATTAAATTTATCCAAAAACGTTTGCATAAAGCAAATAAGTAAATATTTAAAATTACAAAAAAAAAGGAAAACAATGTCTCAGCCGTGGACTCGAACCTGAGCTTAATCGTTTATAAGGCCAGCACCTCAACCAGTATACCACAACTCCATTGAACAATTTGGCTTTTAATAAAAAATGACAGCAATTTTATTAAAAATCAAATCATATTTTGCTGACGATAATTTAAATACGCAGAAAAAACGTATTTTAAGAAAAATATTTAATTTATTCACGTAAACATTTAAATACAATTTATGCGGATAGTTTTAATATTTGTCATTTCCCTTAGTGTAGGCGTGGTTACGTTCGAAAGAAAATATTGCGGGAGAAAATTAATAGGGTTCAGTCTTACATGTTACCCTTCTAGGGGCGACTCCTGCACTTAGAAAAAAACACCCATGTTTTTGTAATAAAAAATTTCTCTATTTTCGATCGTAGCAATTTTATCTATGGTATTTGAAATAAAATTTTCTTCTATTAGAGTACGTTTTCACATATTCGAAGAAATTTTTCTCCACTTATGGGAAATAAAAAATTTCATGTCTCTAATAATGATAAGTACTTTGCTCGCACTAAAAAATTCTTATATTTAGAGAAAAATTTATAGAAATTAAAAAATTTCTGTGGCGTTCTGTGGGGTAAAAGGGTAATTGTCAAATTTGGAAATATTCAAGATTGCAATTAAAAAATTTAAGTCCAAGTTCTAGACCACATTTTGACATTGAGCCAGAACTAGGCTAATACTTCATAAGGGTGTTTACCCTTGGTGCCTAGTTTTTGTGAGGTTAACTTTGTTGTGATGTACTTGTTATAGTTCCATTTTGGCTACATCGCCAAGGACAGCAACTACAATACGTGTCAGAGCCTATGTTTCCAAACTTCAACATTAAGACCAAAATAAAGCTTTTTATGTAATACCTTAAGAGGCATAAAATTCCTAATTCAAACTTCTCATAATAGAGTCTGGTGATATAAGGCATTTCTAGTTTTCAGTGATGGATTTGTTTATCCTGATCTCTTTAGTCACGCTATTGTGTGTTTATGGAAGCAATATCCAGTACGTTTGCTTTTCTGGATGTCATGGATCGGATGAAAGGCCGATGAATCTTGTAGATTACATATTAGCATAGTGCATTATGCTTATTTGAGCATAAGCCAGAACTAGCTAGTCTAATCTTCAAAAAATAGCTCTTCACCAAAAAATAATTTTAAAAAACTGTTTGGTCTTATTGGAGCGGGGATAATTTTTTGAGGTAACTAGAATTGATTTATGTTTGTAATTTTTATTGCAAAAATCTGTAAAGTGGAGTCTGTCTACAAGAAAAATTGGGCGTCAGTGAGCTTTTGTGTTGATATATATAATTATAAGCCCTCATGAATTTTCAAAACAAACTGAAAGCTCTAGCAGTTTACGTGTGCTTAATTACGTGTGGTGGCAGAGAAAGATCTTTACCTACGCTGCCCTGACTGACTTATACCCTTCTACCCAAACCGAACGGTCTAATTTCTCAATTGTATCTCTTTTCACTTATTTTTTCTCACTAACGTCACAAAAAAATTAATTTTTTCTCTTTACCCAAACACGGATATCACCTAACTGAAGTCATCTATGAATATATATGGAAATCACAAAAAATTGACATTTACCCTTTTAAGCTCAGTATGCTGTAGAAACGAAAACAAAATTCCCATAAGAAGTACACTGAGTTTTTGACAGCGAACAGGCAGCGGAATCTTTTATCGCTAGGCTGTATGCTGTTGAAGCAAAAAATTTATTCAGTGTAGCCAAGTTCACAACCATGTGTGGAGAGTTAAAATGACAAAATTTCGCTGGCATTTATATGCCCGTACATTTAATTGCCACGGAGTTTTAACATTTAACAATAATCAAAACAGTAAGTATGTGTTAGTGTTGAATTTGTTATTAAACAAATTTATTTAGTTTATTAGGTGCTTTTTCTCCACACAAAAAATGTTGACTCTACACCATAATTTCGCGTGTAGTTTCGTAAAAAATTTTCGTTTCTACAGCATACTAAGCTTTACCCAAACACCACAGAATTCACTATGCGAAATATTTTCTTCAATAAAAAACAAATGCTTTCTGAAGAAGAAAAAGAAGTAGAAGTCGAAAGCGTGAGAGCGAGTGAATGATGTTGTGAAAAGCAAGTGTTGCATATTCTGCATATTAGCTGCGTTTTTTTTCATAAGAGATCAGGATCCTAACATCGAATTTGTAAGCAAAGCAAAAACAACACATGATCCAGCAAGTGAGCTGGATCATTTCCATTGATGCAATTCTATGTTTTTAAGTGTTGAGGGCCCAACTGTAAAAGTAGGCAACACTTTTGTCTGTTTGTTGATAGCTAGATGGCGCTGCTACTGCAAAAATGGGCTGTACTGCATTATTTCGCATCAGTTGTTAAAAGAAAAAACTTATCTTTCAGCTTAAAAAGAACATCAGCTGTTCATCTGTATGCAGAAAATAGTGCCATCTGTCTGTGAGTAAAAAACATCGCAAGAATTGATCTGAATTGTTTTTTCCATCAATTATCTGATCTCTCATGAGAAAAATCGCAGCTATTATGACGATTTTTCCCATCTAAGGGATTTTTGTTGATGCTGTTTATAACCACAGTGTTCTTTGGATGCATTTATAAAATCGTTTCTCACATGAAATTTCTGGGATATTTCTAAGGGGTCTTGAAGAGTAATGGAATAACAATTATTCTACCTGTACCTGTTAATATATTTTTAACTTATATTTTTACAACCGATTTACAATACAATATTAATATATTTACTTTGCGTGGAACTGAGTTAAAGCAAATGTTTTACAAAAAAAAGGGGATGGGGGTGGGGGGTGGGGGGTAATTTTATTAAATCAGAGATTGTAAATAATAATTTTCAAACCAAAACAACATAGTGAAGAAAGTTGTCGTACTGCTGCTTCGACGGTAAAATTAGAACCTATCTTTTTGTAGAATATCAGAAAAATTTTGCCTTTTATTTTTGCCTATAACAAATAAAAATAAAAAAAAAACAAAAAAACAATTTTTAAATTTTAAAGTCAAAAGATTCTTACTATTATTTTTTGCTTTTTATTACGAAATGCACACTCGATACGGTCTCAATACAGATAAATTAAATTTATAATCGTAGTTCCAGATATACTCTCTATTTAGAAAACAAAAAAAAAATTAACGCAATAAAGAAATGATTGAAAGCTTTTGATTTTTCATTAAAGCTTTTTACCATTTTAAGGGAATTTTTGAAATCATATTTAGAGAAGAGCATTCTCTGGAGCAAAGTCATTACAATTTTTTTTCTAAATACGATGCTTTTTTTCTCATATTCCGGGAACCTTTTTTCTGAGTGTGGGCAGTTGTAGGCGTACGAAGGATTTTTTTTTGCGATATTATTCAAGTCTGCGTCGTCCATTCTGTATGGGAGCTCCCTCAAGGGTTAGTGATCAAATATGCTCGCATAAAATGAACGTGGAGGACAAATATTGGGAGTCGGTCATACAACCTAAGCCTCTAGGATTACCTAAAAAAGTACATTTTTTATGGGAGCCTTGTTAGGGAGTGTAGATAGGGGGTTAGTTTGTTCGAACAAAATATTGGGGAGAGAAATTAATAGCGGTCAGCGGTAAATTAAGGGGCAACTCTTGGGATTCTGTAAAGGCTTTTGTCGATTCTCACCCCTTTTTTCCCTACCTTTGACCCCCAAGACTCATCATTATCCCTCTCATCAACTTCACCACTTTTTAGCAGTCTTTTTTTCGAAATTTCGTTACTTAGGATCTCCATACAACACTAATCCATTTTTAGTCAATCAGACCCCCCAAAAAACCTATTTTAGGTCTTTGTTACAACTACTCTATAAAATTTTTGTGGAAATGCCCACTTTTAACAATCAATTATTCCAAAACGAATAAACGTACCGTCACACACGTGCTTAAAAGCTATGGTCAAATTGAACTAATACGATTCGAATCGGTTGCTCACACACTGTATTCTCCAGACTTGGCTTTTGAGCGACTTTTATCTGTTCCAAAACCTGAAGCATTTTCCCTGGAACAAAACCTCCAGGGAAAGAGATTTAAATGGCATGTGGAAGCCATCGCAAAAACAAAAGCGTATTTCGAAGGCTTGGATGTTTAATACTACAAAAAGGGTATCGAAATGTTGGAAAAACGCTAAACCAAGTGCATCGCCTTCGATGGCAACTATGTTAAAGAATACATATAACTTTGTCCAAAAAACGCTTGTTTTCATTGAAAACCCCGGAACTTTTTCGAAATTATCAGTGAATCAAATTAATAAGATTATCTTGCAACATCTCACAAAGTTTTTTAACCGAACCCTTTGTCAAAAATGTTTTTTTGGAAAGTAGAAAAATGCTTTAACATACTCAAATGTTGTTTCCCAAAATTCGTTTGATACTAATATGTATTGCTTGCGGCGGCCGTGGCATACCGGTTAAAGTGAGCGGTCTGTGTGTCAAAGAATCGCGGTACAAATACCATCTGAAGAAGAATGCTCTTTCAAATGAATTAATATTTATTTTCGCTCGTCACCTCTCTACAGACAATGTCAAATCTCAGATTATAAAACTGCCATGTAAAGCTGTTTGAGAATACGATCCATTTGGAGTCGGCATAAAACTTGTAGGTTTCCTCAGTACTCGATCAACACACTAATAATTGATCATAAGAAGCTCAGTCAAAGTTCTTTCAGGGGCTAAAATGCCCAATTCCTTCGTTTTTCTAATATATTTATATTTAGTTTTATCCATTTTTGAACTGAAAAGGCAATCTAATCGAAGATCTAGTAATAACATTTTTGTCAGACACTTAAAGTTTACTTAACATCTTAGTTTAAAGTTAAAAATTTATTCAAGTAGTATAACACCATTTTTATTTCACAGAAACGTAAAATTTATTAATAAATAGTGGAAAATACAATCAAAACTTAAACAAAATAAAAATATAATTTTTTGTGGACCTAGTTAATACTAAAGAATAGTATAAGAAACATATTTTGAAAGATGTACATTGGTCGACAAAAGTCTACATACACCATCGAGTTTTTGGTTCTGCAAAACTTAAGACACTGAATGAAAATGTACTGAATGAATACCCAGTTTAATTAGAGATGATCATAAAGTGATAAAGAAAATAAATAACATACATTTAATCTCTACTAACACAACAAGAAATGTAAACAACAATAATATTAAAGTCATTGTTTTAAGCATTTCAAAGCAACTCTGTTAAAAGAATCAATACATTTTTTGCTTCGCATTAGAATACGGACTATTTTCAATCTTCAAGTTATGTTATAGTTCAAGTTATAGTTTTGTTCTAATCGGTCGTGCTCACATAATAGGACTCTGAAACGAAAGTTTAATTGTTATGCTAAAATGTATGGTACGGTTGTAATGAATTCTTTAATAAAATTGCAAAATAAGTAAAATTTAGCCGAGCATGAATTTAATCTATTATAAAAAATTAAATCGGTCGGCCAAAGAAACTTTATAAAAGATATGTTGGCTTTTATGAAAAACTGAACCAAAATCTGGGGATCAGTGGGAATCGTTAGTATTAATGTAAGAATGGTAGCTTTTAATAGTGTCCGTTTTTTAATAGCGCTCATTGTTTCATCGCTGATATTTCATATGATATACAACACAAAATTACTGAAACATTCCATTAAAGATTATTATATATTAAAAAGTTTCCATGTTCATATATATACTATAAATACCCAGTTTCAGTTTTGGTTTCAGTCGAATATTACCTCATTCGGTCTGAATTTCGGTTTAGGTTTGGCTGTACATTACTTTTTTAAGGTATTGTATAATTAGATATAAGTTCGAGTTTTATCAAAGCTATTTGAAGTATTAGTAGAAGAGTAATAAATGAAATCAAGTAATAAAAACAATTATTTTGTTTCACAACTCCTTTTAACATAAGAAAAAAGGCATTATAAAATAATACTGAAAATAATTAAAAACCTTGCCTAAAATTTGCTTCCTAGTAGTTAGTTTCAGCTCTAAAAAATTTGTCTCAGTTCAAACCTAGAGAACAATACAAACAGAGGGGGATGAATGTAATGATTTTAGAAATTCAAAGATTATAGTAATTAAGTTTCAACATTATTCGAGAAAATTCCTAAATAGACGAGTTAACAGTGAGCACGGCTGCCGATACAAAGCTTCCGAGTTCAATCCGCGCTGGGTTGACCATGGTAAATATACAAAAATTTTTAAAATGTACAAGATTTCTGTTCTAAAAGGTACTTTGCAGAAATATACGTGATAAAAATTAAATTGAAAACCAATTTTTTCACACTTCTCGATTTCCTGAATAAGGCTTGAATAGAAACCTTGTGTAAGACTTTATTCATGTGCTTGTATAAAACTTTATATGTCCTTGAAGAAAGGATTTAATTTCATACGTCTTTTCTTTTTACATAGACCTTGTATTAAAATTGATTCCAAGATTATTTAAGGAAGTTGAAATTTTCCCTACATAAATTCCTTATATAAAGCTTTAATCAAGGCTTATTTAGGTGAAATTGATACCTAGATATGCTATAGTTAAATCTTTTTTATTGCTTATTGGTATAATGTCGAAGGAAGCTTCAGAAGGTGGAATTTAGGACATGAGGAGATTTCGCGAACATAACACCAGAGAAACCAACCCTGCAGAAACAATGTATGACCTTTATTACACTCTACTGTTTTCATCCGCTAATTTCTACTTTATCTGAAAGCAAAAGAGCTTTATATAATAATTTTCATCACTTTAGTAGAGCAATAATTGGTAATGCATAAAAATGAGATATTTCTCTGAAATCAATAGAGCGTGTTCAAACTCAAGTAGTGAGTCACAAGAATTTTCTCAGTCTCAGAATTGTAAGCATAAAAATTCGATCAAGCTCATTACAAGTTACTCAACATAAGTGAGACCGAACTCAAAGCTCTGCTTGCATTTATAGACTAATTTGCACGAGTTGAAGCTCATCTCTTTTTTTTATTTAAAAGTAGAAAGAAAAAAAAATGACTCAAAATTTCAATTACTACACGTATACGTATCTGTAATGTTCTGCAAAATACTTTTAAACAAGTTCACTTCTTTTCTTGTAAAGATTTGGGCGAAAAAATGCATATGTTTTCATCTTCATCAAAAGATGAAAGGGAATAAAGATAAATTTCTTAAAATAATTATGCATATTCCGTAAATTTGTATTTTAGAGTTTCTAAAAAAGTGTTTTGCTGAAATGTTTTTTGAGAAAAATAAAAGTTAAATTTGCTTGAACTGCAACAAATTTAAAACAAAATAATGAAGTTACACTAATATATGCTTAACGTGTATTGTATTGATAAATACAATATAGATCGATTCCCAACTTTGTCTGATAGAATAAATTTTTTATATTCATAAATGTAAACTTACCTACATTTAAACATGAAAATGTGAACATGAAATAAAAGATTTCTCCAACAATCTTTTATTTTCACTCTTTGTTAAACTACCAGCTAATGCAATGAGAAATAGCAATGCGAAATAAGAAAATAACTAGTGAAGTAGTAGTTTTGAAGATATCAGGGCATGTTTCTCAAATTTAGGTTTAGATTTTTTTTTTATGTAAATAAAGCAAAATCTCTTTTAAAAATCAATACGGAATTTTTTAAAATCAAAAATGTTATCAAATAAAAAAAAAACCATATCATGAATTTTGTTAGGATAGCAATATTTGCTCCAACCCGTTGAAAAACATTATAGAATATTTTAATTAAATGTGATAGAATATGAGAGTTTTATTATGAGTGAATTTGAGACTATTTTCTCAATAGTATTCGGGGATTTTTGCTACTTAAAATATTTCGTGTGACTCAACTCAATAATGAAAAGGTGACTCAACATTTAACGAGAAAATTCTCAGCCAAGCAAGCGGCATCTCAGGACTATACATATAATTTTTAAAATTTACTCACTAATAACTTTCATTTTAAGAAGTTTCTCAGGCCTTGAGAACCAGCTCAATGATCTTTTATGCTTATGACAATGAATCACTGCTCAAACAAACGAGTAAAAAGCAATTTCTCACTTTTATGCATGAGACCCAATGTATTTTCTTAAAATTTAAAAGCAAGCTTATTTTGATATTTGATTCATTTGGGTTTTTGTAAAGTTTTGCTAGTTTTCTCCAATACGAACTAATTTAATAACTAAATGAATTGTTTTTAATTTCTAGATTTATTGTTAAAATTGTTATAAAACACATTTGACAATAGCGAAAATATTCTTATTTACTATACCACTTTTGATATTATCCAATAAGAAAAAATGTTACCTTAATATTACAAATATTATCTCTGATCACAGAAAATTTCATTGAAATATGTCCACTTATAACAGAGCTAAGAGTTTTTAATTCCTAAATAGCTTAAAAGCGCCACTGTGCGCTGGCCAGTATTCGCTAGTTTCAGTTTTGGTAACTGATTCTATAGGAACCTAGACGGCCTCTCAGAATCTTCGGTCTAAAGAATCCTTTTCAAACTGGTTCAAATAGAGTGGGAAAAATTAACCCTTGGTATATCACAATGGGTCTTATTGGCCTAAATGTGTCTCATAAGAGACAGCCGCTTCAACCTATCTACAGATTTCTTATTTTAAAATTTTAAAATTTCCAAATTATATGATCTTCTCAAATATATTTCTTAAAACTCTGGCAATGGTAAGACTTTAAAATAAAATTTTTTTGAAAAACAGCATTAAACATTAGAAAAACAAATTTTTAAAAAGCAGAATTTTGATTTTTTTTGACTTTCAGAGAGATGTATAATTACATTTTTTTTTAAACAGATCAATCATACCATAAATTACAAAAATTAAACAACAAAAATAAATAAAAAGGTTGCCCTGATGATCTCTAAGGTATCGATATTTAAGAAAAGTTTCTATTTAGTTCTCGATCATTTGTGTAGAAATATTTCATACGCACAAAACAAATTGATAAAGAGAAGCTTGTTCAAAGTCCTTTCGTGTGTTGAAATGATAAATTCGTTTTATCGTTTGATGTTTTCCATTTAATTTATAATTTCAAAAATTAAAGTCTATATTATTTACTGGGACGTCGAGTAGGATAAGTAAAAATGGTCTGCATTGTAAAAAAAATTCTCAAAGTTGAAAAAATATCAACCCATATAATCCCAAATTTTGTTAAATTCTGGACAGCCATTGGAATAATATTTGGAAAGAGTTACTTGAGGTACATTTACTTTGGTTATTTTGACCTTTTCTACATAATTATAGCATATCTTAACTACTAGATTTTTCGTTGAATTTTTTTGAACTTACAACAATAGCGTGTTGAGTATTGACAGTTTGCATTGACACTGGGTGCCATTAGCTCATTGGCGGCCATGATATCATTGGCCATATTCATAAATTTTCCGGAATGTTGTTGTATTTTTTGTTGTTGTTGTTATTGTTGTGTTAATCCTGAAGGCTGTTTGAGAATTGAACAGCGCAAAAAATAATCCAAAGTTTATTGCATGCGTACTTGCGTTTGTGTGTGCGTGCCTTAGCGCGTGTGTGTATGAGTAAGCGCGTGTGTTTGTGTGTGTGTGTGTGTGTGTGCCACTGATTGCACTTTCACTTTTTAAATGTTGCCAACGTTTTGTCTTTAAAATAAATTTCAAGTTAAATATTAAGAAAAACTTTTGCTTTATAGGAAGTCATTTTTTTTTTTTGGTTTTTTTAATATTATTTTTTGAAATAAATTCAGAACTTTTATTCTTTAAGCACTATAAAGCAGCCACATTTTAGCAGTTTTTTGTTTTTAAAAACTTTTCTAGTACATTTATTTTTCTTTTTTTAGCTTAAAACCAAGGTTATCCTTGTATGGTTCAATATGTTTGTTGTTATTTGTATTTTTATTTTGTTCAAATTTGATTGATTTTTTTTTCTGCCTGCAACGTGCACTAGTTGTCGATGTCGATGTACATTTGTTGACTTTAAACTTTAAACGTATTTTTATGGAACTTTCTACACTTGAGCATTTTTTTTGACTGTTGTTGTTGTCTTGTCTTGTTTTTATCTTCACTACCACTCACTGTAGTGCTTATGTTGTTTTTGAATTTATTTTTTTTTTTTTTTTTTTTTGTTGGAGTATTTCACTTTAGCTGCACAGAGAAATGCTGCGCTTGATTTTGCGGCGTGTAACGCTTTCCTCGACTCACTTTGCGCGTCTGCGCAGTATGCTACGATCAGGCGCCCGCTTATCCTAAGACAAGCTTCAGCGTTCCAGCTTCAATGCTGGGACGCAGTGTTTCAGTATTTTAACGTTCCACCAACTTCACCAACTCCGCATTTCTTCTGCACTTTCTTTCTTTCTATCTTTCTTTCTTTTGGTAGTTCTGACTGGCTTTGGCTGGCTAGAAATGCTTTCATCGATGTTGGATTTCATTCCGCGCTGTTTCGGTTCCGTGTTGTTCTCATGAGCTGCGTTTTTGGCCAGAAAGTCATGACGTTCTGGCTCAGATTGTTTTGGTTTGTCTGCAAGACGTGCTTCTGTCTTCAAAGCTCTGAGTATTAAGCCAAGTATCTGTGTATGTGTGCTTGTGTATTTATTGTAAAGTAAGAGTTTTGTTTCGTATTTATTGTAAATACAACATCAACTTTCTTACCGAATACCTACCGTATTTTTTTACTTGAAATCTTTTTTTATTTTTTTTTCTGCTGCCGCCCGTTTGAGCCATGTTAAGATTACTGCGTCTGCTACTGCCATGGGAGAATCATTTCTTATTTCTTTCGTTTACAGCTTTTCTTCTACACCCTCCCTTTCTACTTTTTATCACATACACACACACACAAACATACACACGCTGCTTCGCTTTGCTTTCTTCTGCTAACTTGAATTATAACTTTCTTCGCAAATGCTTTTAGCCATAAAAAATGAAGTTGATTTTTGTTGGTGTTTTTTTTTTTTCCTCTTGCAGCCAAGTTAGGCAAACCTCACTCAGCCATACTAGATAAATAGCAGCATATGTACAAACATATCATGTTTACATAAATATAATGTTTCTTATGTATTTATCTCTATAATCAACAGCCACTATAGGTATTTTTTTAAGAAGTTTTAAATAAATTATATAATTTACATTATTTTGTAGTTTTAAACGTTATCGCTGTTGTTTTTGTTGTTGTTGTTATGCATTTAATTAACTTTGTATTTGTCTTTAAAAATTTTACTTTTCATTTGATTCTTGCCTGTTGCGGTTTATTGCTAAAAATAGCAGCAGTTAATTTTTTTCCCCCCATAAAGTGTAACATTTAAAAAAAAAAAAAAAAAACTTAAAAAGGTTTTTTCACTATGATATGAATAGTTTGAGTTGCTTCAAGTTTGCGTTGCTTCAAGCTTGAAATACTTAAAGACGATTTAAGAATTGAAGAAATATTTTGACCAATTCTTTAATGCTTAATTTTGTTGTCTTCTAAATAAAAAACAACTTCTTTATTTTATTAATAATTTAAAATTTTTTCCATTTTTTCTCAACGTTTCGGATTGATTTTAGGGAAAAATTATCACCTGAAGGAGAATGAAAATACTTTCAAAACGTTGGGAAAAACTTTTAAAATTTTTATAATATAAAAAAATTTTCACAAAACAACTTGACAATAGCCCAAAAAGAATTAAAAATTGTTTCCTCTATGAGCGAAATAATCTTCAAAACATGAGCATTCAGGCCAGCAACCGTGGGTTGAGGAGGGGGATGTATTAGGGTATTAAAAACTTTTCTCAACTATTAAAATAATGTTCCAGAATTCAAATCAGAGTTCAGGCTTCACTCATCACAACAGTGTGTATTTTGTTGTATTAAAGTTTATTTTTCCGAAAAATTACTATTTATTTAGACTACTTTTGAGGTTACGTAACAGACGTA
Source organism: Coremacera marginata (assembly GCA_914767935.1). Lineage (NCBI taxonomy): Eukaryota > Metazoa > Arthropoda > Insecta > Diptera > Sciomyzidae > Coremacera > Coremacera marginata. Next base: position 21,892,716 of record OU612043.1, read on the forward strand.
CACAGTTTTTTAGACTCTTTTCTACCATCTGCATGTCACTGCATGAGCGGTTTACCCTCCCCTCTCTTGAGTTGTAGCACAAAGAGGAGTGTCATTCTTGGGAATCATAAGCTTCATTACCACTGTGATCAATATACGATCTTCTGAAATTTCATTCGATCGAATGTCCCTATTCGCCTGATCAGTGGCAATAACTGCTCTACTCTTTGAACTATCTCTTCCCGTTTTAGCAGGTGCTATTACAATACTTTTAACAGACCGAAACTTAAATCTTTAATTTTTTGACCCCACTAGAGGAGTATCTTACCCTTTTCTCCCAACACTTTTTTGGGTTAGCTGGAATGCTGCGTCGACATTTAGATTACCCTGATGCTTATACTGCATGAAATATTGTTTTACCATTAGATCTTTAATTTAATTTATGGGTGTAATTTTATTTTTTCTAATTATTTGAGAAAAGATAATTTCGAAGCGACATGCAGTTTTCAACTTCAATTCAATTCAATTCAATTTATTTAACAAAGAGTTGTTAGCATATAAGAATAATTCTTTTGCATGCTGAATTTGCAATGGATATAACAACATAAAAATGCAAGTAAAATTACACTGTGGAACAAATTCAGGTTAGCAAAAGTTAGGTCGATTCTGAGAGTGAGGGGTGAAAATAGAGGCTAAAGTAGAAGGCCCGTATCGCGGCGTTTGTTTATATCAGTACGATTTTTTTTTTTTTAATCGACCTTCTATAATATGCTTGACCTGATCTATAATATGCTTCTCAGTTTCTTCAATAAATTTCATTTGAAAAGAAAACAATCATAATACAAAACTTGCGCTTTCCAGCTTAATATTAATTTACTTATCATTTTTTATGTACCAATTTTGTCCAGTGTTGGTTTTGAATGAACATTGAAAAAGAAATTTTGAAAATATGGAAAAAAAAATTATTTTGAAATGTTAGTTATGAAAAGTTTTAAGTAAAAAAATTAAATTAATGATTTGGCCAGTTGCCGTTTAGCAGGCGGCTGTGGATCAACATCACTGCTCTCTCTAATATCTTGGTTATCGTCATCATCATCAGAAAGGTGGGTAATTTCGTCCAACAGATATTCTGGAATTTCATCTTTGTCTTCCTCTTCTTCCTCTTTCTATTCGTCTTCCTCTTCTTCAAAGGTGTTTTTATACCACCAACAAATTTCAGCGAGTATTGCATCTGGAGATTTCTTTCCTCTGTACTTGAAACGAAAATAGTTTTCAATCGTTAACATGTTTTAATTGTGCACTCTGACAAAGATATTATAAAAATCAACGAATTCAAAATATGTACACTCTAAAGTTACCTTATTTCAAATGGAAGCGCAGTTTGGTGATAACGTTCGCGTTGCTCATCAGATTCAGTTGGGAACTGTTGAGTGAGTTGATCAAGATGCTGATGCAAGAGATGCATTTTGTACGACATATTAACCCCAATTTTATCGAAAGCTGCCAACATGTTTGCAACAGATTGCCTGTAGTTGTCTTTGCGTTCTTTACTCAAAAGTCCTTTAATGACTGCTTTAAATGCGAGCCATGCTTTTAATTCTCGGTCTGTCAGAACTTGGTCGAAATCTTTACAACTCATTACTTTCCGTATGTCGGGACCATTAACAACCCCTTCCTGAGTTTTGGCGTTACTTAGTCTTGGGAAAATGGTCTGGTCTTTTTGCGATAAATTTCAAAAATTGTTCGCAATGCTAAGTTTAATGTGGAGCAACGGCAACAAAATTTTCATTTCAGGAACAAGACTTTCGTGTAGCCTATTGTCTTTCGGCCATTTCCGTCCAATGCGACTATTCCAGTTGTGCTGTTTGTACTGGTTTCTTCCTTTAATACCTTCTCGGTATCGTGAATACCAATCGCACAAAAAACACGGATATTTTGAACGGCCAGATGCTGTTAAGCCTGTAATCAATGAAACTATTTTGAGGTCGCAGCAAATGCGCCACTTGTGTTCGTTATATTTTACTACTTCCAGAATGTGTTTCAAATTATCGAAATTTTCACTAGAGTCAGTGCTATACGCAATCGGAACAGAAGGCATTCTATTTGTCATGTGCAAAAGCACAACTTTTATGCTTATAAGTGAACTATCGATGAATAAACGCCAATCATCTTTTTTATAGGTTAACCCTATCGTCTCCATTAACTTTTCAATATCGTTGCAATAAGCGATATTTTTTGCATCACTCACATTGAAGAACTTTTCTAACTCTCTTTGGCGTTTTCGATATGCTGTTACTTTGGTACCTTTCGCCAGCAAATTATTTTCACATTATTTCCAAACACAAATTTGCAACAATTCCATCAAATTGGTTTTGTGTGACTAGGATTGGGTCCTTTGATGTTTCATAGGATGTACCTTCACCAGGGTCGTATTTTGAGAAGAAATCCATGGATGTAGCAGTGGCGGTTGTAGTACTGATATCTGTTTAAAGAACAATACTTCGGTATGTTGGTACTGGAACGAATTCGGTGCGGTAATGGTAATTGGGCACTTGGCACTGCTACATACGTTTTATTCTTTGCTTTCCTTCTATTCAAAGTTTTATGGTAGTTGATACATCCATAGCAATTTTTTTCTTGATGCGGGCTGTTGTCTAACCACATCATTGGTATACGAAAAGGCATAGCCTTCTTCTTTTCACTTTTCCATTGCATAAGAGTTGAATAGCAATTAAAGCAAACTTTTTTAGGGGCATAGTTTACGTCAGTGATAAACTCTTGCGAGAAATATTGTTTATAGGCTTCCAAAAAAAAAAATCACTCGCATTGGCGCATTTTTCATCGCTGGTTATGAAACGTCCACAAACATTACAAAAATGGTCCATTTTACATTTTGGTTCCGACATTTTTAATACAATATATATTATACAATGTTTTCTTTGTTATTTTTATGAAACCGATGCACTTAACTTAAATCACTCACAAAATAAAATAAGTTTCAAAAAAATTAATAGCGATTTTTATCACGACCGAGCGAAAATTAAAAGACATCAGCTTCGGCTGAGTTTCGAGTCTTAACTGAATCTTTATTTTTGAAATTAGTTCGCTTGTACGAAATAAAAAAAATTCGCTACCTGTGCGGTGGTTGAAAACAAAAAAGTTGTTTTACTAATTCCTAATTCTTGGAACTTCCCTTTTTAATTACTTCTACCTAAATCGCTATTTATTTAATGGTTTTGGGATTTTTAACGCAAATTATCGACTAATACCATTTTCTTTTCAAATTAAATTTATTGAAGAAACTGAGAAGCATATTATAGATCAAACAGAAAGCAAAAAAGACTTAGTTTTGTGGAAAATATTTTCAAAAAGAATGAAAAAAAAATAATTTTTCCAACATTTTGCTTCATAAGCACCACAAAAATTTTCTACATCAATTTTTTAAAAAATTTTAATTGTTGCACAGGTCTCTAGCAATAATTTGGCTTTCACAGATTGAAAAAATATCAATTAGTCGACGAAGTTATAGCCAAAAAGCCATATAAACAATATGCTGAAAATCGGCATTTGACAGCAAAGTTCGAAGATCGATTAAAAAAAAAAATTCGAACTAACATAAACAAACGCCGCGATACGGGTCTTCTAATTTAGCCTCTATTTTCACTCCTCACTCTCAGAATCGACCTAACTTTTGCTAACCTGAATTTGTTCCACAGTGTTATAGACAGATATCAAAAAATTAATTACCTTTTCTACTTAAATTATTTAAATTTAGACAATAAATTATATTTCTCTAAAAAATATAATATAGATTAGAGAGAGAGTGAGAGAGAGAGAGGGAGTGAGACGAAATAGAAAGAGTAAGAAGAAAATAGTTATGAAAAGTGTTTGAAGATTAAATGCTTAGGGTTACTATTATTAGAAACGCTTTTTATACTATTAGGTAATGAATTCCATGACCTAATAGCAGCGACGAAAAACAATCTACTGGAGTTGAGGTAATTAAATGTAGGAATCATGAGGTTCATGCTTCCATTTGATCTGCAAAACTTCAACTTTTCGAAGAGATATGTAGGACTACGTCTGTAAATGATCTGGTGTAGAAAAATGCAATATCTAGCTTTAAGGTTACTTGGTAAATCCCGACCAAGTAATTTTTTTACAAAAGGCAGAAATATGATCGTACCAACTGAGACCGTATACATAGCGATCTGCATTATTAAATGCGACCAGGAGCTTATGCAAGGACCCTGAATTTTCTTTTTGTTTCAACGGACACAAATCCTGATGTCATTCGGAGATTACGAAGAATAAAGTACACTTTTTGTACACATCAGTTGATGTGCTCATTACAGAATATTTTTATTTATTTAGCCAAACAAGGCAATATACTTATTTAAACTTATTTTTCTAACAGGTTGTTGTTGTATTTATTTTTTTTTTTTTATTTTTTGTTTTTCTCTCCTCTTTCCTTGTTTTAGGAGTAGAAGATATGCAATTCTCAGTGGGCGTAATCCGCCCACATGAATCGACACATTTTCAAAAACACGTCAAAAAGACAATGGGGATGAGTTAATTTGAAAACGAAGATTAGTAACTTTGCTTACAAGTTTCAGTTTAACGCTATTTAGTAGAATTGGAGGCAAGTCATCATGTTGATATGGATTCCTGGATATAGGTAAGAGAAATGATTTCAAGGGACTCAGCGTAAGCAAGTTTTCATCAGCCCATTAAGATGCTGAAGCTAAGTCCTCATTAATTCTAGCACATAGATCTAAAACTAGACCTGATGGTCTGGAAAGGTACAATTGAAGGTCATCAGCGTGTGCATGCATAGAGACGTATTGACACTTGCTGAAAATGTCATTTATGAACATTGTAAATAACAACGGTCCAAGTATGAAGCCTTGAGAAACTCCACTAGAAGTGCTTTTTAGCATAGAAAAATTATGACTCACACGAACTCTTTGGGATCTACCCTCCAAGTAGTTTCTTAGGAAACGAATGGCTAATTTAGAGAATCGGAAATTAAGAAACAGTTTTTTGCAAAGAAGTAAGTGGCTGACAGTGTCGAATGCTTTTGAAAAATCCAACAAGCAGAGCAATGTCAAATCACCATTATCAAAAGGTACTCTTACGTCATCTAGTATTTTGACCACAGCAGTAGAGCAACTGTGCCCTGGCCGAAAACCAGACTGGAGATGAGACATTAGGTTAAAAAGACTTAAATGATGAGATATCTGCTCCACTCAGGGCAATATGCTTATTGGACGGGAGTCACATGGTTTTTTTGCTAAAGGAATAATAGTAGCCACTTTTCAAATCTGGGGATAGCACGAGGTGGTGAAGCAGTGATTTACTATATGGACTAGCGGGTTAAGAACATGCGGCAAAATGAGCTTAATAAATCTGATGGGAGACTCCATCCTCCCCAGATGCCGTCGATTTTATTTTCCTTACACTGCGGGCTACGTCCATTTCACTTAAAGCATTAAACCGAAAACCATCCATAGAATCTAAACCACAACCGTTATCAACATCATCATCGGCGGAATGAATTTCATCCGATGCATAGTTAGCGACGAAGCAATCGTTCAACTGATTGGGATCTAGATCGCAAGCCTCGGAGTATTTATTGCATATACCGACTCCTTTTAAATTTTTCCACAACTGTTTAGACTTGGACAGCCTTACAGCGGATGTGGCGTCAGTTCTGGCCTTCTTATGCTCATTCCAATTTAAAGCATTGGGGTTACGCTTCCATTTACGATAAGTTTTGCTACGATTTTTGAGAGCTATTTTAACTGACCGCGTAAACCGTGGACAACTACTATTTATGACGTGTCGCGTACGCAGGGGAACATTAATATTAAAGAGGTGATTTATCTTTTCCATGAAAAAACTCAGCTTTTCATCAACTGATTGTAAAAACCAGCAATCTGTCCAATTTATGATAGCCAAATTCTGATACAAAGAATTAATATTAATAGCCTTAAAATCGCGATATGTATAAGGAATTGTACGTTCAGCGTCTGATATTCTGATATTTAATGCACAGAATCAGATCGTGATCAGAGACAAAAGATAATTGGTCAAAAAGCAAAACAGTTGATACGTCGGAGACAATGAAGACGTCAAGCAGGCTTGGAGGAGATTTGTTTGCAAACCTAGTCGGCATGAGAGTGTTCACTACAGTGAGCTCAACTTCAGATATTTTGTTGAGGTAGCTACTGTCTAGATTGTTGTTGGTTAGAATATTTATATTTAAATCACCAGTTATAACAAAATATTCATAGTCTACAGCACAATTGGACAAAGACGCAAATAGGGGGATCCAAGCAACAACTACAGTTAGGATTGTAAACCCAAGAAACAAATATCTTACTACCTAAAATCTCAATGTTTATAAATTCTACTCCTGATTGACTAGATTTCTTCTTGCTGTTTATACACGACATTTACTTTTAGCTGTTTTTTACAATAAATTGTAACTCCGCCACCCATTTATCCAATCTAAAAAGCGCCGATACGCGTAAAAAGTTGGTTAAATGCTACGGTGACTCTGCTCTATAGTATCAGAAGGCAAAGAAGTGGTTTAACCGATTTGTGAGTGGCCAAGACGAAGTAAAAGACGACCCTCGTACCGGGTGGCCATCGTGTTCGACTACCGAAGAAAACGTTGAAAAAATCAAAGAAATGCTGGTCAAAAATCGCAAATTGACAATTAGAGAGATAGCAGAGGACGGTGGCATTTCAATTGGATCCGTTCAGAACATTTTGAAGAATGAATTGGGCTTGAGACGTGTCGCTGCGAACTTGGTACCGAAAGAACTCAATTTCATGCAAAAAAGAGACTGAGTTGCTATCGCGAAAGACATGCTGGGAATGGTCTAAAACGACGAATCATTCATCGAATTCATCATTACTGGTGATGAGTCATAGGTATACGAGTATGACACGCAAACCAGGCATCAGGCGAGTCAATCAGGCTCAATTTTTTCTTCCATCGCAAAAATAGAAGACACGAAAAAGTTGTTGTAAACAAAACACTGTCAGTTTACCAAATGTCAACGAGAGACGCTGACACATGTGTCAACCCAAAAAAACAGTGTGAATTAACATTTCTTTTTGAACAAGGTGATATTACTTAATATCATTAATATTCAATATACACCGTGCATTAATCGATTCTTTCCGCATGGCCAGCTCATTGAAGTTATCTGAACAATTCTTTCCGCTATTGTTCTTCATTTTATTGCTCTCCAATCTCTCGGGCTTCCTTATCTGTTAGAAGTTAATTCTCCCTCTGCCACCCTTAGGTTAATCGGTCATCAACGATTCTGATGTATGACTATTTGGACTTTAATCCAAATCTGGTTCAATCTGGTGGATTTCGCCTTCACAATGTTGACAGACGAATTGTTTTGCCTATAAATTCACTTCAATTCGTATTTAAGTGACAGCAGCTGATGTAATTCATCCATAAACTGTCCCCCATTTTAGGAGTTACGGTCTATGGAACCCCAGGCGGATTAAATCAGACCAATTTACTAATCAATCGTCATGTGTAGGGTCCATTTGTGGGGGAAATCATATACCATATTTATACCTATTGTATTTGAGAAAGTGGCGGCCGTGGCGTAGTGGGTAGAATGTGTGACTCTTACGCCAGAGAACCCAGGTTCGAATCCTCCATCCGACACAGAAAGTTTTTTCAATTGAATTAATTTTTCTGTTCGGCCGTCACCTCTCTGCAGATAATGGCAAAGCTCAGAGAGTAAAACCTGCCATGAAAAGCTTCTTGAGAACATAAGCCGTTCGGAGTCGGCGTAAAACTTGTAGGTCCAGTTCTCGATCACTTGTATGCAAACATTTCACATCACACACAACACAATTGATCATTAGAAGCTCGGTCAAAGTCCTTTCAAGGGCTGAAATGGCCATTTCGGTTTTTTTTTTTTTTTGTATTTGAGAAAGGCACCGCAATTCATTTATTAGCTGAATGAGTTCTCTTTAAAATTCAAATTATTATTTAGATTATTATGAGTTCTCTTTAAAATTAAACATTGTTGATATTGACATTGCTGGCATTACAGCGCTTTACCATACTCATAGCTTTTATCCCTACCATATTCTCAACGCGCCTAAAGAAATTTTCACTTCAAAAAATATAGTGTTTTAAATTTTTGTTTTTTCTGCATATTTTGTTTTTGTATAGCTATGCCATAATTCTCCAAATATCTAATCTTCTTTCTTAATGTGAAAATACTTAATTTCATTTAATTATACAGAGTGTCGCAGATCAATCCATTTCGATTCGGCATCGATTGATCCCTTGGGACACCCAAGTCGCCACTGTTTCCAGTTTTAAGCGAAAATATAGCAAAAAATTACATTCATACTTTATTATTAAAGCCTAAGCTAATCTAACAAATTTTGGAAAATAGTGATGACTTATTTTAAATTTCAGAAGTTGAAGAACCTTTATTAAGCTGTAGATATCATTGCATAAATTGAACGACATACTACATAAATGCTCCTCAACAACCGATTCCCCTTTGACGACAGAATCCATATCAGACTCCCATCAATCAAAGGACATCATCTTATGTAAATTTAAGTCCAAAAAGATCCCCACAAACAATTCCCTAACGCGTAAAAGACTATTGTGAGTCAGAAACTATCCTATAGTATGACCTACAATCTTACATTAAATCTTGTCGTACAAAACTCCCTAAAAATTATACACAAGATAATTGCAACTCTGGGCATACCAGCTTATAGCCCTTCAACCCCACAATGAAAATCTAATACTTATGTGCCCTGCTTAAGAGACATTACTTAAATACCTGCCAGATGGCCTAAGTAATGTACAGTCTCAGCCAGTGTTTGTGCAGAAATATGAATGCAGATCTACTGACATTTTCCACACTAACTTATGGAAAGCAACAATAAACCTTACAAACATATTCACACCAAGGTACTGTTGTAAATGTCCGTTAAAAGTCAGTTTTTTTGTCAGAAGTACTGTTCAAAGTTAATTCCTACAATGTCAACACAAACCCCACCCCCTTAATCTACCATAAAAATCCTAGAGTCTATCTTTAGCTCAGTCAAACTAACTATCAATAAAAATTTTAAAATAAAATAGTAAAAAAATAATATTAATAACTTGTATGCATGCATTATATACGGAAAAATTCATATATCTAACAACATGACTTTTCCACAATACATATATACATATACATATTCAATAATCCTATTAGTTATAAAATCAAATATTTATAAGTTTTATAAAACTTACCTACACACTGATTGTAACCAAAACATAAACCGCTCAAATAACTTAGAACTTCCCATGCCTGGCACAATCACAGCTCTAAGCACACAATCTACATGTGCTCATATACAAGAGACAATATCTATATTAACATTATATTGAATTCAAACGGTGGTGTCTTCTGTTTCAAATCAAGAAAACACAATAAGATTAGAAATACTAAGTATTCCCAATTAAAATGCTCTTATGATTCTTACCGAAAACCATCACCAATTGAAAATAAATTCATAATATAAATAAAATAACAATACAATACTGAAAAACTAGAAAAAAATGCTGAAAACCCTGAAAAAAGGTAAAACAAATACTTCCCGATGCTAAAAAGTGAAACCGACCTAAGACCTAAACCTTGCCGTGTAGGCACGAGGGCTACCTTGAAAACGTTTTTTCGCTGACCGCCAAGTAAGCTCATCAGAAGGATTTCTAATTTGAATTCCCTACCACAACCTCTGAAGTCTGAGTGCTACGCATTCAAAAAGGCTAAATCTACTCAAAAAATTAAGAAAAAAATTAATTTATAAGCAATTGCAAGACTCCTACCATTCACTCAATCGTGAATAATTGGATTCTCGCAATCATTTACCACAATCATACATTCACACACATACAGAAACATACAACCAGTCAAAAGAAAAAAAGAAAAAAGCGAAAGAAGGAAAAAGAAAGTACAAAAATACATCAAAAAATATAAAAAAGTACAAAAATATAAAATATATAAAAATATACCATAAAGCACAGCCCCTCAGTCCCCCGCGACAAATTACGTTGAGTTTTTAATTAAAAATTGTAATAACGAATCGCAAAAAATTATTTATGCTTATGAAGCACATTCCTCACAGACATACAATTGATGTCTATGAAGCACATTCTTCATAAACATTCAAAGGAACTATTCTAAAACACGTACCGCACTCAACCAAAGTCACGCACGAACTGACAAGCTGTACACCGGCATGCAAAACACTTAATCAATTAATAATTAAATAAATAAAACAATTAATCAAAACTAATAAATAATCTTAATATTTAATAACATAGAGGTCTCTTACCATCTAATGGAAGCCGCATCTGAACCCGCACTAAATAATAATTGCATTGCCGGGAATCCCAATTGAATTGACAAGAAATGGTTGAGAACTAATAACCAAAGCTCCCAAACACTCCTCATACAATTCGCTGCCCCCACTATGTCAAATTTTCACGGTTACACTTCTACAATGCTGTTTAAGACCAACACAAACGAAGAGAAAGTTATATGTAGATTAGTAAAATAACATACACAAACCATTATACGCATGTGTTCATCCCAAGTGCATAACCTAGTCAACATCAATAAAAACACGGTAAAACCGAGGTAATGACTTTCCAATGAGGGATACCCCTCAGAGTTTAAATACGATAAGCTCTATGTAGGAAAATGCAATCCTAAGGCATAAACACGACAGAACGCTACGATGTAACCCAAATGAAAGCCACAACATATTGGTCATAAATGACCAAAATGAAGCTACTAACAAACGAGTATACATTGCCTCCTAATCAAAACTAAATGCACCATTGCAGAAATGCACTCCAATTGGGGTTAAACTCCAACCCCAATCAGAGATGCAAGCCTAGGCATTATCACGACAGAACGCTTCAATACATTCCACCTTGGTCTCACAAAATATAATGATATAGATAATTATCTAGTCGTATATAAATTGGAGATCCCGTTGTGGTAATGTATAAGCCACAATATCTAAATGACATGCAGCTATTTTCGACCCCAAACATGCTTAAACGGATAACAGGTACAACCTTATTACTCCACCGACAGAAATAATCTCCTATACATACACTAAAAATCCCTTTAATATAACAATAAGGTGAGAAACAATCCAACCTCCCAACACATATATGTCAGAGAGATATAGAACATTTAACACCCTAATATAAAATACAACTGTTTTAATAATATTATAGAAAGATACAACATAAGCCTTTTTTTACAACTAGTTGTAAAAATCATAAGTATACAAATAACCCTCAAAAATACCGATGGATCCCTTATACTATGTTCACAAGTCATAGAGGATAGATGGACGAATACAACACACTTGTCAAACTATAAATTATTTTATAGGACAAAATTAATAAGTGTTTTAAATTATATGACAGTATATTTTAAATTAAATTAATTCAAAATATATAAACTTAAGTCAAATTAATGACAACTTTCCATCTAAACACAATAACTCGCTAACAACACTTTCCATATGAGGTCTATCCAAGAAATGAAATAAGTTACTAATAATCATATTATATAAAAGCAGCCAGACACAACTTCAGATACTGCCTATTTATAATAGTGCAAGACAAAGGTATAGTGTGTCAAAAAAGCAACCACAAAATGATTTTCACAACAAATCTCAAAGCACAGACAGGTACCTCGTACTGTACTTATGTAAAGAAGCAGTCCCATTTGTAACTAAATTCTAATTACCCATCAGATCTAATCGATTCCGCAGGGCTTGGTTGTAAAGCATCCGGGGCTGCTTCCCCCCGACAAGCTTCTACCTATAAAGAAAATTAAAAGCAAACCACCCAGAAGGGGGAATTATATGGATTCCTCCTTAAGCCTTCCTTTCATTCGCCAACATACCTTCATACCATAATAAATAATGGTTAGATAATCTAGGAAGGTTTCTAACATGCCTAAGCTAGTGATAAAAATTATTATAAAATTTTATTATTATAGCCTAAGCTAATCTAACAAATTTTGAAAAATAGTGATGACTTATTTTAAATTACAGAAGTTGACGAACCTTTATTAAGCTGTAGATATCATTGCATAATTTGAACGACATACTACATAAATGCTCCTCAACAACCGATTCCCCATTGACGACAGAATCTATATCAGACTCCCATCAATCAAAGGACATCATCTTATGTAAATTTAAGTCCATGAAAGTCCAAATGTCCTATATGTTTAAGTCCAAAAAAGATCCCCACAAACAATTCCCTATCGCGTTAAAGACTATTGTGAGTCAGAAACTATCCTATAGTATGACCTTCAATCTTACATTAAATTTTGTCGTACAAAACCCTCTAAAAATGATACCTATATCATCGGTTATAATGCTACTAGCAGAACCCGCCCGCTTCGCCAGGCACTTTTTTTACAGGCTTACATTTATAGAGCTATGAATGTGAAGTTGAAAGTGTCTAAGTTTCTGTATTCCGAAAAGCTGGTTTGAGCCTGTCTATATGAACTGCATCCAGGGCTGCTTCCCCCAGACAAGCTTATAGCTTATAAAAAAAAATTTGGTGTCAGCTCTAAGAAAATAAAAATTACAGAATTTTCAAATTCTGACAACAAATGCGGTTTCAGTGAGCCATTTTTACCTAGAGTTCACCCCAGCACCGAATTCATAAAAGTAAAAAATTTAGCTGGCATACCTATGGTAAGAGAACCTCATCATTTTTAAATTCAAAGAACGGGTTCAGATTCAGCGACTAGTTCTTACATAGTCTTCGCCAGCACCAAATTAGACAAATTTGTAGGTGGCAACCCTATGGTAAGAAAATTACATAGGTTTGAAATTCTGATAACGGATTTGGATTCAGTGACCCATTTCTACCTGCAGTTCGCCCTAGAAACCGAATTCCTAAAAAGAAAATAGTTTTAGATGGCAACTCTATGGAAGCTTATAAGCCAATATAAGCCATTTTTAGCTTATATTCGCCCAGCACCGAATTCATTAAAATTTAAAAATTTAGGTGGCACCTATGGTAAAAAATCTCAGTTTCATGACTTCAAATCATTTTCATCGAATGATTTCAGTCATGTTTAGCTAATGTTGGCCCCACTACCGAATTTGAAAAAATAAAAAAATTTGGTGACAGTCCTATGGAAAAAATACTCAGTTTTGAACTAGTAAAAATGTATAAATTTAGGTGGAACACTATGCTAAAAAAACTACATAATTTTAGAAATTCCAACAATGGATTCGAATATTGCTTGAAAATTACAGGCAACAGAGGGAAACAAATGCTTTTTTCCACTTTGCTTTATACCTAGTACTGCAATAAGTTCTGTTACAAGACTTTCAAAGCAGTAGGCATTGAAATTTTAAATGAAAAAATCCCCCTATAGTTTTGGTTATTAAATTATTTCATTGCAGGTTAGTTAAATTTATGTCCGTTTGGTTTAGAATTTCACCGCGTTAATATGGAGTGGGACGAAAAAGAAAATCGTATCGCTGTGATTGCGTTACATAAGTGTGGAAATAGTGCGAGTCAAATATTCACGTTGTTAGAAAAACTTGGCATATCCAGAATGTTTGTGTTTCATACCATAAATTCGTTTTTAGAATCATCTCAAGTAGAGGACAGGGCCAGAAGTGGACGACCGCGTGTTATTCGTACCACTAGAGCCATAAAAGCAGTAAGTGAGCGAATTCGGCGAAATACCTTAAGAAAGCAGAAAATTATGGCTACAGAGATGAACATGTCTACCAGATCCATGCCCTGACTTATCCGTAATGACCTCCATATGAAAGCTTTTCGAAGGACCACTGCTCATCTTTTAACTCCACGGTTAAAGCAAGTAAGATTGGAAAGAAGCAAGAAGTTTTTGCAGTGGCACGCAAGCAATGGCCATGAAAATATCCTTTTTACTGATAAACAAATGTTTACAGTGGAGAAAGGTTTTAATAAACAAAGTCTATGCTAGAACATTCCAGGAAGCAAAAAATACAGTTCCTAGGGTACAGAGAGGCCATCATTCTGCAAACGTCATGGTTTGGTGAGGAGTATCGTGCAAAGGTGTCACATACCTGCATTTTTGTGAAAAAGGTGTAAATACTAAAGCGAAAGTGTAAACTGGAACAAGATGCCTTGGAAGGCGTTGTGAAAAATTTAACAACTGAACTCTTTAATGGAGAACACTGGGTCTTTCAACAAGACTCTGCACCAGCTCATAATGCTAAAACTACACAAGAGTGGTTGCGCCAGAATATTCCAGCTTTAATCTCTGCTGAAGATTGACCCTCAGGAAGCCCAGACTTAAATCCTCTTGATTACAAATTATGGTCGGAGTTAGAGGGTATAGCTTATAAATTCGCCACCGAAATTTGGAAAGTATTCGGCAAGCGCTAATTGCAGCAGTGTCATCAATACCAATGGAAATCATACGTGCCACTATAGCCCAATGGCCAGACCTTTTAAGAGCCTGCATCAAAGCAAAAGGCAATCATTTTGAATAATTTGTTTGTATTCTTGGAAAGATTATTTTTAAATTAAAAAATATAAATTGCAAAATTATTTAGATAATTTAAAACAGAACTTATGGCATGACTAGGTGTATATATATAGATAACTTGCAAAGTATTACAGATAGAAACCTGTTTGAAATGGGTTTTAAAACTTTTTTTTTCAAGTAACTACTATTTAATAATATTTTTTGGAATATTCAACCATAAAATAATTTATAACAGAATATAGAAAATATGTTCTTTTATTTTGAATTTTTTTACTAATCAATTTGCTAAGAAAGGTTACTAAATTTTTTTAATGATGCAGTCTGCATTTTCAAGAAAATTGTCTGCAGTTTCTTCATTTTAAGTTCGTATCTTAGAGAAATGAATAACAGGATATAAATTATTTTTTTAAAAATATTTAATTTTCATACGACAACAACAAAAATTTTATATATTTTAAACTTTTCTTGAAACAAATTTTTATATTCAAGAAAAAAATTACAAAAATAAGTTGTTGTAAATTAAAATTAAAAGTTTTAAAACGAGTTCTTAAACGGGTATTAAACAATTATGCATGCTTGAGCTCAATGCCTGCAACTCCTTTAAGCTCGTCTAAGCTTCACTTACATGGGCTGTGGCTACTTTAATTTTTTTTCTCCCAGCTGTTCTATGCTACAAAAATTGTTCAAGTTACATTTCAAACGGGCACCATATTGACGCGTTGATCTGGTACACCCTGAATTGGTAAAGTTTTTTAATCTCGTATCTTTTTTGAAGTGAGACTTTTATAGACACGTATACAACAATACGGTGAGCTAGATGGGGGGTAAAACCAGTGCAGCGGAATGGTTCTTATGAAAACAACAACACAGTAATTCGCCGCACTAGTTGTATTAAAACGAAAAAATGGCTATTTAAAAATTTTTCATATTTTTATTTTCACCGAGGATTGAACACACTACGTTTGGATCCATAGTCGGCTGCTCTACGCACTGGGACACGGAGACATATTTATTTGAGTAACTCATACTTATCTTAAATTTTACAATCAGCAGTTATTTTCTTTTTTTTATGATTGAATTGAGTCTTTCGTTCAATACTCTGAATGTACATAACGGTCTAAAAATTAGAATCTAAACGTAGCTCTTTTTCAGAATATTAGCATATATTTAGGCATTTCTCAAATTGAGTTTTGATAAATTCAGAAAGCAATTTCGAAGTAGGCCTTGCATTGATTGATTTGGAAGCAACACATGCTGCAATATTAACGAATGCAACTTTGAATCTAAAATTTGTTTTATTTTTAGATCTGTTCATTTTCATATATGTTAAATACCATATCTTTCATATTATTCAAATGCAGTTTTTAAAACACATTTTTAACGACATCGCAAAAAATCGCATGCTTATCTTGGAGCTGCTCGACTTGAAATATAAGCTTAAAATTATCATATGCATTAAAAGAGGTTTGAAATTTGGCAAAATCGAACAAAAATTTTAAAAGTGACGTCATAAAAAAAGTAAAACTTTCGTATGTTCCAAAACTACAAAAAAATTAAGATATTGACTTGATATTTTAAACATAAGCTTAAATATTTTTTTTATATAAATATTGTATAAATCATACTCTGAATTTGAGACTTGGCAATACGTCTTTTCTCCACAAAAAGTGACGTCATCGAAATAATAAAACCTTCACAGCTTCGAATTTTAGTAACCATGGCTGTCTAAGCCGAAAATAATTCCTTCTTAGTTTTTTGATACTTCTCTTTACTATTTTTGGGATGTCTCGAATTGATAGTCGAATGTTTTTTTATCTCTAAAAAAGTCTATCTTAGAAAATAAGTATTTATTGATATATACATCGACTAAGCAAAAATAAAGTCCGCATCTATAGCTGCAAGTTTGTAACAGTACAGCTGGCTTTAATATTAAATTTTATTTTGTTTTTTTTTTTTACTTAAAATCTTTCGTAGCTTTTTATTGTTGTTGGTCATGTTTTATTTTTTAATTCAAAAAAGCACTGTCTTCTCATATTGGTTAATTTTGTTTATCATCCTAACAGTTAACATTGCTGAAATGAATTTGTAAAGTGAATGAAATTAAATCGAATTGTTGGACAAATTGTAACTTTCTAAATTATATAAGCGGAAGAAGTAGAGGAAGATAGAAAAAGAAAGGAATTTTTGATGATATCAAAATAATTCATTGGTGTTAAAAAAATTTGACAAAAGTTTTTAGAGAAATTATTTAATTTTAGTAACTGCTGTTTTATAGTTAGAAAATTATTTTTTTATCATCTGCTTAATAGTTGGCACAATAAAAATGTTTAAAATAAAATCGAGACAGTAAATTTAATTTCCTTAATCATTCGATCAATAATATAGAACATGAAAAAAAGCTAATAATAAAAAGAAACTACGTAAAAACATTTCTAAATTTCATGCAAAACTGAATGAATTCATAGTTTTTTTCCAAGTTCTGTAATCTATAGATAATCAAACATTTAAACAGCAGCTTAGCTGAACAAAACGAAAGACTTAAGCAACGAACGCGTTCTGAGCGCTTTTCTAGCTTTATTTGTTTCCGTTAAATGCAATACGTTTCTTTTCACTTTTAAAACGTTAAAATTTAAGCTACATACAGCTAAAGAAAAAAACTCTTAACCAAAAATAGAACTCATTAATTTCATCAAAGCATGAAACACCAAAAAAACCAAACCAAAACTAATCCAAAAAATATTTGAGAAAAAGCAATTCTGTGTCAGCAACTAAAAAAGAAAGAAGCTGAGCTTAAATTTATCCGAATGAGAACAAAATAAAATATGTATAGAAGCAAAAAAAAAAAAAAGAAAAATATAAAAAAAAACATTAAAAGGAATCAGTTGCCTATCCGACATGACCCAATTACATACATATTTAAGCACAAACCTAAAAAAGTTAACTGTTCAGACAATCGAAAGTTTTTGCTGTGCGCACAAATAAGAGAGAAATAAAAAAACAAAAGAAACATTAAGGAAGACCAAGCAGCACTAGAAGCACGCCAAGAATCAAAATCATTAAAATGCGGCTGCCATCGTCTGTGAAACAGAGTAAAAGCAATTTAAACAGAATCTTTTGTTTTACATTTTTTTTTTTGTGTTCTGCTCTTTCTTCATTTAATGTGAAATAAAAATCAGAAAGTTATAAATACACACTCACAAACACGCTCATACACGGACGCATAGGCTTAAAAAATATCTTTAGCTACAAATAAGCAAACAATGATTAAAAGGCTCGAATGTTGGTCAGTGCTGGCTTTATTTAAAAGAATTCAATTCAATTTTTGCCTTGCTTATCGCACTTTTTTATAAGCTAAATTATTCATTTTCTCTGCCTGCTGTCCTCCCCTCTTCATCAAGTGACATATACACTGGCCAGCATAGTCAGTTAACGCAGCATTACTTTACTGCCAGCTGAACGTTCTTTTAGGCCTACTCATAACACACAAACACACACACATGTTTGTGCGCCAAGCTCAGCTAAGCACCAAATAACGCTTCAGTAACATGGCAAGAAGTAACACCGAAGACCAAGAGGAGCAGCACTAGCAACACCATCGTTAAATAAAAGAATAATAAAAGAAAACAAAAAAAAAACTTAAAATAAAGAAAGAAAATCAAACATTCTTATTGTGTATGAAACTAGGTCAGTTGTTCGGCTCACACAGTCAACGAGTTTCTTAAAAACCATTTCGGAATATTTAAACATCCACTTGCACTTTCTTTTTCTGCTACCACCACCACCAACAACATCAACAATAACAACAGCAACAGCAACAATAACCACAACAACAACAGCGACAGCGACAGCTACAAGAACAACGAATATCATGCTGATCATCGCTGTCTTCGTTTTCGTCGTCATCATCAGCACAGTTAGCTCATACCTTTCTTTATTAGCTGCTGCTTCTTAATATCGTCTTCTCTGCGAGAATCAGTTGGCTTAAATATACTACGTGCCGATAAGTTGTTGTTAACGTCTGACCAATGCATGATTTTCGAATAGAACTGGTGAAGAAACAGTGATCGTGTTCTTGGTGATTGTGTTGCCCATGACGCCGTTGTGCTGCTCTGCCACTGGGTATGAAAGCCATTCACTTTATTTCGATCAATGACGAAAGTAGATAATCTTAGATTATGCATTGCATACTTATAGGCTATATTAAATTCTTCTACAACGAGTAGTTCACGAGTCGATAAGTAGCGAGTACAACAGTGGCGCATTCCCCTCAGCATCCACTAACACTAACATTTGTGCGAGTACATTTTCACTTTGTTAACGCGATTCCCTATAGTAACAAACTAACTAGTTTTTAAAAACAACTCATTAAAAAACTAATTAAAACTAGACTAGTTTATGAACTACTTTGAATTATATTAAGACGGCAACTACTCTGATTTTGACATGTTTGAATTGCAAATTTTTATTAGATTACAAGTTTATATATATTTAACCATGTTATTTCATCAATTATTTTGTACTTTAGGCCATCAGTAATAGTTTTCAATTGGTTATTTTAAGGTAATTAAAAAAATAATTATAATATAATTAATTTAACAAGTAGTTGAAAATATATGCAGGCGAAAGTCAATTGACTTATTTAGCGGACATCACCATACAAAATATGTTAGTTCGTTCTATGGAAAAAAGTCAGAATTTCAACTTGTTGTGGTTGACAAAAAACTACTTTATCAACTACTTTTAAATTAGTTGATTTTCCTACAGGGTTGCTTTGTCTTTTCGCTTGTTACCTACTTTTAATTCTTATTTTATGATTATTTAAAAACTTAGTTTTGTATTTTTGAAGTGAGACTTCTTAGGCGGCAATGTGATGATTTTTATTCAGGAAAAAATTTCAAAAAAACTTTTTTTTTTTTAAAGCTAAGCTCCCAAAGTCTTAACTTGTTCTCTTTGATTAAAATAACATTTACAAAAAAAAAAAAACAATTTTCTTTTGTATTATTTCTTATTCATACCAAGACGATTCTATTTCGCAATAATGAAATAAATTTTTATAAATTTTTTTTAATTTATTTCTGACTATTTTTATGTGTGTTTTTTATATTTTTCTTTTAGATGTTACATTGATAAATAAAATTATAATTTTTAGTACCTATGAATAAAAATTCTGCATTGCTTCTCTTAGAGCTTTCTTGCTGCAAGTATGATATAATTTCTGGTGTTCAGAAACTAGCTGTAGCAAAAATTGAAGTTTGTCTTCATCCTTTGTTGTTTTATTGTTAAGGGGGGACATGACATTCGCGGCAGAGAAAACAGACCTTTTTTTTTAAAATTCATAACTTAGTCAAAAACAAACATTTTTCCAAAGTATTGTAGAGAATTGAACAAATTACAAGAAAAAAAATTCAAAAAAATATATTTTTCACTCCAACATGGTTTTATAGAGCTCCAAACGGGCGGCAGAGAAAAAACGGGGCCTCGTGGTTGCAGCGCTGGCAGTTGCAAACATTGTCCGATCTGGAAAAAAATGACTTTTTTAAATCTTAACAAAATTGGTTATCGTATGACACGAGTTTTTTTTTTAATTTTTTTTTCAATTTTTGGTGATGTTCCAAATTTGAAAGTGTGTTTTTTCGAAAAAAATATTGACTTTAAAAATTCATTTAATTTAAAAAAATTTAAAAATAAAAATTTAAATTTAAAAAGATTTAAAAAAATTTAAAAAAAAGCTCGTGTCATACGATAGCGAATCAAGTTTAAAAAAATACAAAAAAAAAAAAAAAAAATTTTGTCAAAAAATGAACCCGCTAGTGCCGCAACCAGTACGAAAAACATGGTTTCGAGATAACCGCGTTCAAAGTTTGTGAACAAAGAAAAAAAAAAGGTTACCTTCAATCTGACATGCCTGCTTCGTACTGCATGCCTTCGTTATCTTCTGTTGTGCTGCTTCTTATAGTTTTTGCAATCGTTTTGCAATTCGGGCTTCTTTTGAAGCTTCATATGCCTTCACTCTGGCGCATTTCAAACGATTTGCATTATTTCCTTAGGAAAAATTCAATGCTGTGGCGCCTATGGTGATACCAAGTAGTTGAAACATTTGCAAATAACTATAAGCGCCGTCATTGTAAGTAGACACAGCCATGCAGCTTGCAATATTAACAATTCGGTTGCTGCCTGGCATACACTTAGGTGCAATGAGCCAAATTTTTGCATTCAAACGCTGCAAAAGATGCCAAATAACTGAGCATATAAAAAAAAATTCCACTATATGAGTTATAAATACGAGTATAAAGATATATAAAGAAATTCAAAAACACAAAAAAAAAAACCCACTCTTCAAGTAGGTACGAAATAACAGCCACCAAAAGTCAGGTAGCAAGTAAAACAAGTATATACCAACTGCCGTACGTAGGTAGCGCAAAAATTAAACATGCGCTCTCACTAATCCGGCTGTAATTTTTGAACCCGTAGGAATTTTTCCATGCAATTTTTTTCTTAGAATCTTAAGAATATTTACTAAAATACAAAATTATTAAAAAAAATTTGCGATTTCAAAAAACTGCCAATGTCATGTCCCCCCTTAAGCTCTTTGATTAGTGCAACTCCTCGTTTTGCCATGTTATTGATTGGCAGTAGGAATTATCGCCATTTAGATCTTAGAGTTGTTCCATTCTGTTACATCCGTTTTGTAGAACTCTTTGACAGAAAAATCTTTAAAAATCTTCATGTGTTTTGATTAGCCAAATTATACTGTTGCAAGTTCCCAAAGTCGTATTTATTAATTTTTGGTTGCACTACTTGAACACTAGGAGAAGCACCATAAAGCATTACGTTAACAATTTTTCCTTTTGTATCCATCGACACATTACTATCAAACAGACAAAACTGAATAACTCGTCTGAAAGTACCATAAAAGTTCCATAAAGTACCATAAATGTCCCAATATCTTCTTATTTGTGGCTTTTGCAGTGTCAGGATTTTCGTACTAAATTTAGTTCTTATTAAGTTGCAAGTGTTGTTTGGAGTACATATAGCTAACGGCGCTATAAATCCATAAATCCATTGGCCCCACTACGCATTTTTAGTAGTAAATATATCCAAAGTTAGGTAGCCAAAAATTTAGGTCTAAGAGTGTGTGTAAATCGGAAACTTTTCACTCTGATGATTAAATTTTGACAGTTGGTAGAGCAATTTTTGGCAATTGTGAGGTGAATATAATTGTGTATAATTGTGACTACAACAATCGAAAAGTGAATTTTTGACATATCCTAAAAGTGAGAAAAAAAAAACATTACATTCACTTCCGCGCTGTATTTCGATTTGATTAGCTATTTTAATTTGTGAATTTCTTAATTAAACTATCGTTCTTTTAACGTAAAGATAAAACCGGAATAAATAAAAACTAATATAATTTTTAACTGTGCGTTTTTGTGAAAGCTGCATTTTTATGTGTTTAGTTCTGTGCGGTAAAGTTGATGATAAATTGTGGCTTTTAACGCTTGATGCTTTAGTTATTCCTTATATCTCCAGTTAAATATATTTTAAAGTAAATTGTGCTTTAAAAGTGTTGTTCCTTTTGTTTTAAGCGAGTACCAACCAAGGGCAATCCGAGTGCTGTGAAAATATTGCAAATGGAAGATAACAAAGAATGATGGCACACTCACGTGGATATCGCGGAACTGCTGGTGCATGCAAATGGGAAAATGCTATTGCAATGATGCACGGCTACAGCATACATCCGCTCCGCTGCCAAATGCAATGCCGCCAGCAGGTAAACATTTCGCCGGTACACAATTTCCACGTGATTGTTCAAAGCTGCCTTTGAAGCCGTCGTACCGAAAAAAAAATCGGAATTTTTTAAAAAAAAAGTTTACTGGTTGATGTATATGATTTCAATATGCCAAAGAAAAATCACCGAAAAATAAAATAAAAAATCCCCCAAACGAAAAGAATAAAAAATTTTTACACAATGAAAACGAAAAAATGTACAAAATTTTTTTGGAAAAATGTTCCAAAATGCAATTCAGCGGCGTTGTAGTGCTTGACAAAAATAAAATGACACAACCAATATCCGCCGTCACAAAGGGTTTTGCTTCTAAATTGAAAATATTGTTGCTTGTATAGACGACGACGAACAAGTGATTATAAGGCTTCTAGAACTTACGCCCGAAAAAAATGGCAAAAAAGCCAGAAATTTTGGAAGCATTAAATTTCGGAAAAAAGCCCGAATTTGAAATGCAATTGAGCCCGAAAGAAAGAAATAATGCAGGAATGGTTTGGAAATAAGACTCGAAAGAAAATGGAAATTACGACCGAAGTTTTCAGCAGTTTTTCGGTCTTTATTTATAAATAAGATTATCAAAGTATAAAAGAACAGATTTGAGTAGTAAATTAATATTCCCCTGTAAAAATATCTGCAAAGATTTCATTCATTTTATATGTTTTTTGATGTAATTCATGAACAAGGGGTCCATGGACATTACGTAGGGATAAGGTTTAGATGGTGTTTTTTTTTCTTTTATGGAACAATATTCTTTTATCTTCCGTAAAAAGGCGAACCATAAAATCAAAACTCACCAGTTATTTAGTGCTCAACAAAATATCGGTCAGATTTTGCTTTTTATTTTTCTCTTAAAAAATAAAAATTAAAACTTACCAGTTATTTAGTGCTCAAAAAATTATCGGTTAGATTTTGCTTTTTATTTTTGCCCTAACAAAAAAAAAACTAGAAATAATTATTACTTTTTGCTCAAAATTTTTAAAGTCAAAATATAATTATTATTTTTTGCTTTTTATTATAAAATGCATAACTGGAACGGCCTCTGATATTGAGTTACAATTTTTAAATCTTAAAGCCCTATTAATGTCAATTTGGCCCTATTTTTATATGAATTTTGGCCCTTCTACAGAAAAGCCAATATCATCCCTGGTATCGACGTGTGTATTTGTTCTCTTGCTGTAAAATCTCAACGTTAGTAAAGTCAGGTGTGTGTTTGTGCTTGGCACAGTGGGCCGCTAGTGCTGTTTTTTGTTCTATGGGCTTGTCTTTTAGTTTCAAGTCAGATTTATGTGAAGAAAGTCTAGTTCGTAATTTCTTTTTCGTTGTCCCCACATATGACCCGTCACCATTACATTTTATTTTGTAAACCACATTCGTTTGATCTAATTTGTCAATTTTTGTTTTTGTATTACTGTAAATTTGTTGCAATGCGTTAGCTGACTTAAACGCGATTTTATATTTATCCTTGTCATATATGTTAGAATTTGAGAATCTTTCAGATAGGCCCGGTATATATGTCATCGATTTGTAGATTTTATCTGGTTTTTTAGTTGTCGTTCTTTCTGTCTCTCTAAACTGTTTGCGAATTAGTTCATTGATTGTTTTCTTTGGAGACTCATTGTTATGTAATATTGTCCTTATTTTTTGAAGATTTTCCTTGTGATATTCTTTGTTGCTGATGTCGAGCACTCTCCGTATGAAATTGTTCGCTGTATTAAAAATTATTCTTTTAGTGTGTTTGGATTAAAAGTTGATTAGGCTTCCAGATGCCAAAGGTTTTTGATACCAGTTTGTAATCAGTTTGTTGTTTTTTATTATTATTAAAGTGTCCAAATATGGTAAAAATCCGTCGACTGCTTCCTCCTTCGTAAATTTTATGTTTCCATGAAAATTGTTCAATGTTCTCAGTGTTTCTTCAATTTGGTCCGTTTTAACTATAGCGAAAAGGTCGTCAACATATTTTGTATCTAGTCTTATTTTGTTGTTAAGTGTTTCCAATGACTTGTCTAGTAGCTCTTCCATCACTATGTCTCCAATGACTGGAGACGCTAGTGATCCCATCGACATTCCTCTGAGTTGTGTGTTTATTTTGTCTTCATACTTAAAACATCTATTGTCTTTTATGCACAATTTTAATATGTCCATGAATTTGTCTTTGTTTAGTTTGGTATATGTTTTGATTCTGTTCCATTTCGTTTCAATAATTTTTAGTGCATAGTCAACCGGTATACTAGGAAAAAGGGATATCACGTCAAATGAAACTATGGATTCGTCGTCATAAATGTATGTGTTATTTATTCGTTTATTGAAATCTATTGTATTGTTGATATTGTATTTGGAGTCTATAGTCAAGTTTTTATTTAAAAAATTTTATAATAACACTAATAACAGTTTTCTTTGCAATTGGACCTTAAGCCCGAATACAACAACAAACAATAAATTAATATAAATTATAGAATTGAACATTAACAGTACGTCCAAAAAGTTCATAGGATGACACATAGATGGCGTTACTAGATTTTTTCCATATGATTTTTATTTAGTACAAACCTTCAAACGATACGTATAAAAATTTGACAACAATTTGACAATTGATTCGTGAGTTATAGCATTTTGTGTGCGACTATTGTTATTGAAAAAAAAAAAAAAAAATGGAAAAAAGTGAATTTCGAGTTTTGATAAAAAAAAATACAGTGGAAACCAAACAATGGCTTAATAAACATTATCCGGACTCTGTTCCATCGAGACAAATGGTAGAAAAAAGTGGATTACTGAATTTAAACCTGGTCGTACCAGCACAAATAGTGCAGAGCGCAGTGGATGCCCAAATCAGACTGGTATTCTACAAAACATCAAAAAAATCCACAATTTGGTTATGAACGATCGCAAATTGAAGGTGCACGAGCTAGCTGACATTGTAAAGATATCAGATGGTAGTGTTTTTACCATTTTACACGAACATTTGGGTTTGCGAAAGCTCTGTGCAAAGTGGGTGCCGCGTGAGCTCACAGTCGACCAAAAACAACAACGAATTGATGCTTGAGAGGAATGTTTGGCGCTTTTAAGCCGCAGTAAAATCGAATTGTATCGTCGATATGTGACAATGGATGAAACATGGCTTCACTATTACACACCAGAATCCAAAAGACAGTCAGCTGAGTGGAGTGGACAGCAGTCGACAAACCGAATCCAAAGCGAGTAAAGACCCAACAGTCATTTTGTAAGGTGATGGCGTCTGTATTTTCGGATGCGAAAGGAATAATATTCATTGACTATCTCCAAAAAGAAACCACCACCAACAGCGACTATTACTGTGTACTTTTGGATCGATTGAAGGCTGAAATCGCCAAGAAATGGCCACATTTGAAAAAGAAAAAAGTGTTGTTTCACCAAGACAATGCACCGTGTCACAAATCGATGAAAACGATGGCAAAATTGAATGAATTGTGCTTCGAATTGCTTACCCACCCATCTTATTCTCCAGATTTAGCCCCCAGTGACTTTTTCCTGTTTTCAGATCTCAAGATAATGCTTGCTGCAAAGAAATTCAAGTACAATGATGAAGAAATCGCTGAAACTGAGGCCTATTTTACGAGAAAGCGAAATCTTAGTATAAAAGTGGTATCGAAAAGTTGGAAAATCGCTATACTCGTGGTATCGCTCTCGAAGGCAACTAATTGAATGACCTGTTATATCTACATATAGCAATAATTTTCATTAAATAATTACTGTCCATCCTTAACTAAATAATTTCATAATTGACTATATATTTTGGTAGAATCAATTTAAAAACATTTAATATTTTTCTCACTAAATGAGCTGTTGAAAACTTGAAGGCAATCAATTGAAAAGATCGAGCAAATTGAAAACCAAAAGCTACATTATAATCACAAAATACAAAATTGCAAAAGCCAATGATTACCGCATCAATTCAAAAAACAGTCAGTCACACTCATTTGAACACTTTTACTTCCGATCAATCGATTGCATCAATTGTTTATTTTTATAACAACTATTTTTAGAAAAATTACAATAAAATTCATTCAAAACAATTGAAAATAATTATTGCTCAATAAGGTGGAATCGCACTTTTCAGTTAAAAAAAAAAAAAACTAATGATTAAGACTGCAATATAGTAAAATTAGCAAATGAAACAGAAACAACTGGCTGTGGACAGAGACAAAGATTGATTCCTCATTGCAGCCAAAATAGCAGCAATACAATAACTCAAACACCAAGCAAAAGAGAGCGCAAGCGGTGTGGTGGGTCGAGCAGGATCAAAACAGGGCTGGGCTGTTTTGACGGGTTTTGATAAATGTTCTAACAAGAACATTGCGCTGCCGCAGCAATAAGCGGCTAGCGCAAATGTTGCAACATAGTAGCAGCAGAAGCAACAGCACAATTTTGAGCAATGTTTGTTATTTAAATGTGCCTGTTTCTATTATAGATTCCTTGGTTCGCTTGCTGCACTT
The DNA here is from genome assembly GCA_914767935.1 of Coremacera marginata. Lineage (NCBI taxonomy): Eukaryota > Metazoa > Arthropoda > Insecta > Diptera > Sciomyzidae > Coremacera > Coremacera marginata. Next base: position 21,919,538 of record OU612043.1, read on the forward strand.
CTTCCTCTTCTGCTCTGTTTTCTCCTTGTAAAGCACTTTGCAGCAATAGTCTGACTTCTTCTAAGAGGCCAACCTTGATGTTGTGGTGATAATTTTGTTGTTTCTTGCGCATGTTGTTGCTTGTAGTAGCAACAGCGGCATCGGCAACGGGCGCGCTCTCGAATCAGTCCTTCTAAGGTTCGCTTTCTATTTAAAGATATTGCTACGCATCCTCGTGTATTTATCGTTCAAATAGATTGTCTGAGAGACAAACAAACAGACAGACAAACAATCAACGAATCGATTAAAATTCAACAAATTCAACGAAGCATGCAGGTGTTGTTGTTGTTGTTGTTGTTGTTGTTGATGTCTGCAGCATCATTTCTGATGGTGGCTGCTGCTCTTGTTAATGATGAGCAAAGCTTCATTGTTGTTGCTGTTGACACTTTTTTGTCTTGACTTAAAAAAAAAAAAGTTTCGCTTATCGATTCTTTAGATTTAGATTTTGGGAGCAGAAATTTTGAGTATTCGTAGAACGAATAAATTCTTTGGGTGTGTTGTTGTTATTATTGTTTTTTTTTTCTTTCTAGTTTAATGAATTAGCGCACAGAGCAATTAGTTTATTGTTCTTTAAGTTAGTTGTAATGGTGTCTCTATTCGTATGCGTGACATGAGTTTTGAGCGCTACAATCGATATTTTGGCTTTATATTTATTAGAGTTCTTGGGTGTTTATATTTTTGTAGTGTATTTTTTTTACTCTTGGGAAACTTTATTCGATGTTTCCAATACGCCAAGATATTGAATGTACAACAAAATTTTACAATACTTCGGCTTAAATTGTCTGTTGAGAAGAAGGATAATGTTTATACCGCCCACTGGTATTGCGTAATGGGTTTTTTAACTTTCCGTCATTCCGTTTGTTATGTCCATAAGAAGGCGTGGCAGGTATAGAAAATAATATATATTCTTGATCAGCATTACCATCTGAGTCGATAAAGCAATGTCTGTTTATAAACACGCTTGCAGCCGTTATTTTAGAGCTATCGTGATAAAGTTCGATAAATGGGCTTTATTTGAAAAATATATAATAAAGTTCAAAAATTATCAAAATCTAATGAAAAACCACGCGTGTGTCATTTAAGGGTTAAAATAGGTGTACACCGAGTAGCGAAAACTCGCTCAAATTCCCATACAAAGTGACATCATCAAAATAGAAAAACCTTCATAAAAGTCACAAGAATTTTTGTATTGACTTGATTATTATATAAAGCTGTGATCATCCCTTGGATCTCACAACTCGCTCCAGTAACATAGCTGCCTCTTTTGGGTAACCCGTTACCACAACGACAAAACATCGGTCTCAAAACTCGATATTGAAATATTGTGACTTACCAAAATATTAGAACCTTGCTTGAACCTAAAATATTTATCAAAATAAAACAAAGCCTAACAGTTTAAAAATACTTACTTAAGAAAAGAGACCCAACAATCTGAGCCAACTATCGAGTTATCAGTCTTATCAGTCCATCGCATATTCTCAGGTTCTCTCAAGCGTACTGTGTGAAAGATTAAAGCCGATTGCAAAAACACTGATTGGACCTTATCGATGTGGCTTTCGACCTGGAAAATCCACCATAGACCAGATTTTCACGCTACGATAAATCCTAGAGAAATCCCACGAAAATCAAATTGACACACACCATCTCTTTGTCGATTTTGAAGCTGTGTTCGATAGCCCGAGAAGGGATTGCCTATACGCAACAATGTCTGAGTTCGGTATACCTGGAAAGTTGATTAGACTTTGCAGAATGACGTTGAGCAACACACGCAGCTCCGTCAAGGTAGGAAATTACCTCTCCGAAACCTTTAATACCGAAAGAGATTTCAGACAAGGCGATCCACTGTCATCATGGAGGGGAGAGTACGAAGGGTCGGTGTGCAATGCAATGGCACCATTTTCTACAAATGTGTTCAGCTCCTTGCGTACGCTGATGATATTGATATTGTCGGCAGAACCAAGAGAGATGGTACCGCTGCTTTCGCCGCTATCGAAAAAGAATCAGCCAAAGTGGGATTGACGATAAATGAGGGTAAAACAAAGTATATGCTGTCTACGAACAAGGGAACGCGGCGTCTAGACTCCCACGTTTCATCCGGCAGCTATAACTTTGAAGAAGTCAAGGAGTTTGTATACCTTGGCACGTCCATTAAAAACAACAACGAAGTCAGCCTGGAGATAAAACGATGAACAATAATTGCTAATAGGTGCTACTACGGGCTCAGTAAGCAACAAAGTTCCAGAGCCCTCTCTCGATCGACAAAACTAACACTCTACAAGACGTTCGTTCTACCTGTGCTACTTTATGGCGCTGAGGCATGGGTAGTTTCGTAAACTGACACAGCTGCTCTGGGGGTGTTCGAGAGAAAAGTTCTTCGCAAAATCTTCGGTCCTGTTCGAGTCGACGAGCTGTATGAGCTCTAAGAAGACATTGACGTAGTTTGGCGTATAACTGTGCAGCGACTACGCTGGCTGGGTCATGTCCATCGTTTGAACGACGAAGCTCCAGCGAAAAAGAGACCATGCCTCCGATGGATGGACCAGGCTGAGGAAGCCCTAACCACACTTGGTGTATCCGATTGGAGAAGGCGCGCGCAAAGCAGAGGCGCCTGGCGAGAGCTGATGAGGTCGGCCGAAACCCGAATACGCGTTGTTACGGCCACCTAAGTAAGTCGGATGAACGGCTTAGAAGTATTCGAAGTTTTTTTAAAATATTTGTACTGCAGCGCCCTCTGGCGTTCAATATAGTGAAACATAGATAAGTCACAAAAACTACCGTACCCGAAGACCTCAATATACAAATTTTCATGTAAATCACAGCAGTGATTTCAGAAACAGACTATTAAAAATTCCTGGAACCCGATCGAAGCGCCACCTACCGGGTCCAATTGTAAATCTGAACCAACCAGGGATCCACTCACACACACACACCAAAAATTTTATCAAAATCGGTGCAGCCGATTAGGAACAGTTTAATAACATACACACGTACAAATTGAACAACAGCGCCTTCTAGTTTTCGAGAAAGAGCAAAAGAGATAGCGCCAGAACCCTTGCCGTACCCGAAAATCGTTTTAGTAAAACTTTCATCCAAATCGGATGTGCGGTTTTAGAGCTTTTCACAATTTCTTAAAAAATTTTGTACACAGCGTCCTCTGATAGGTCCTAAAAGCTCAAGACAAACGCTTACAAGACAAAAGCTTACAGACAAAAATTGTAAAAATGTGATTTTTGGACTCCACGTTATTCAATATGTCCAACGCAAAAAAATGTAAAAATAATATTTCATGTAAAGATTTGTTTTACAATTTTATGTATATACTAGATGGAATACCCGGCGAGGTCCGGGTGGTATAGCATTTAGGGAGTATATAATGCATGAAAAAAATAGTGCCCCACCTTCTGTCTAATAATGCCCATTTTTGTAGACCTTAAACTGCTCATTATACCAAAGAATATATGTGCAAAATTTGGTTGAAGTCGAGCAAATAGTGCAGGAGGAGTTTGATTCGAATTAAATTAACACGCCCCCTTGCCTAATACTGCCCACTTTTCTCATTATAAACTGCTTATTATACCAAAGAATATATGTGCAAAATTTGGTTGAAGTCGGACAAACTGTGAAGGAGCTGTTGGGGTACATATAGAAATAATTATATTCAGATGGGCAGAGAAAGTAGGCGTGGCAACATTTATATATATAGTAACCGCCACTTGGTCACCGCCACTTGGCACCTACACACCAAGTATAACTATCAAAACATGTGCAGCTCAGGAATTATAATAATTTCTGATAAGTGGGCGTAGTTATATTTTGATCACGCCCATTTTTAGTGTAGCTGCCGAGAGTAACCATGCGAGCTAAATTACAACATTTTATTCCAATACAACCACATTCGTCTGAAACATAGGATTTCTATTGATTTGTAGGCGGTAAAAGGGGGTGTGACAATTTGTTTTATTTATTATTCGAGATATCAACCTTGATTTGGTGCCCTTAGGCGTTACCGTTCCTTAGATCTTAACCCCTTATAGCCCCTTGTGACATTTCTGTTACAAACTAAAAAATATCCTACAAAGTCCATACGGACCATATTGATTCCCTTTTAACTCATTATTAAATCACAATTACATACCGCACTAACGAAATAATACACCATCGTACCCAGAGATGGCGCTAGTAGTATGTTATTGAACGTTTATTTTGAAAGTTCGAATACCACAACAATTTGGTGCATGCAAAAAATTGGAAATTCGTGAAAAAATTGTTAGTTGTCATAAATTGACACGGTCTTATGTTACACTATTGGGTAAGTACCTAAAATACATATTATATTTCCACACACAACATAGAAAAATATTTAATATTAGCTCAATGTCATAGATCTGTCTCGCCCCTTTTATTCTGTAATAAATAGATATATAATAAAAATATTGATTTTCTAAAAAATACGTGTTTTATTAAACTTTCAAAAAAGTTCATAAATGTTATTTATTTTAAAATTTATGATGATGGGTTATAAGGGGTTAACGCACACCAACTCGCACGAAGGCTTTTATATATATAGAAGATAGTACATATTATTTAAGGCATCATTACAGTTTTGGATTATGGAAAAAGTAAGCAATTTCTTAAGTTAATAACTTGGGCTCTTTATTAGATATTAACACACATCATTTTTTTAATTTGTACATCCTTGAAGATTGAAAAAAAAAGAAATAAAAAAAAAAAATTATATAAATAATTTGTATGAGTTATAAATGACGCCAAAGTCAAAAATTTGGTGTCCATATGGCGGACAGTTAATCTCAGGATTGGCTGGGCCGATTTTAAAAAACCTTGTTTTAGTTGCTTTATCAACATATTCTTTAAGGCAATATATCAAAAATCTTAAAAAATTTAAAAATAAAATAAGGTTTTTCAAATTTGGCCCAGCCAATTCTGAAATTAACTGCCCGCCACCGGATTTTTGAGCACTTCACTTTGACGCCATCCATAACTATATAAAAATTTTTTTTTTTTCAATCTTAAAAAAATAAATTTATGTGTATAATATCTAATAAATGACCGAATCGAAATTGTAATGATACCTAATAATAGTGTTTAATATTAAGTAATTTTTTAGTTTGTAGTTTGTATATTCTGTGTTTTTTATTTAGTTGGTATTTGGTACTTAACATTTAGTTTGTATTTAGTACGAGTTCTTAGTATTTAGTAAGTAGACTAAGTATTTTGTGTTTAGTATTTTGTATTTAGTATTTTGTATTTAGTATTTTGTGCTTAGTATTTAGTATTAAGTATGCAATATTAAATGTTAAAATTAATTATTTATAACTTTGTATTTTATATGTAGTATTTAATATTAAGTAATTCTAGTTAATGTTTAGCTCATATATTAAAGATTTTTGAGCTTGAACTTCTGCTGGCGCTTGGACCTGGGCCAGGACTTGAACTGAGTTTGAGAATGTGACTGAGATTCATACTTCGACTAAGACTTGAACCTGAACTTTGATTTGGACTTGAAGTTGACTTCGAACTTGTATTTAAGCTTGGACTTAAACTTGGACATTGGTTACAATTTGGACTTTAACTTGGACTTGACTTAAACTTCAATTTAACTTGCATTTGAGTTGATTTGGAGTTATCTTTGAGATGGCTTGCATTTGACTTAGAGTTAACTTGGACTTGATATGGTTGATTTGAAATGTACTTGCAGTTGTTTTGAACGTGACTTGGTTTAAACTTGAATCTGAATTAACTTAACTTTCTTAAGACTGGAACGTGTATTTGACTTGATATGTACATGACTTCTTCTTGACTTGCATTATATTTGTCTAGAACTTGAGTTAATATTACCTATTCTAGACTTGAAATTGATTTGGAGTTGTCTGAGACTTAAACTTGAAATTGGATTTAAGCCTAAATTTCAACTTGTGCTGAGACTTGGCTTAGACTTGATTTGGAGTTGACATCGACTTCACTTTGTCATGACTTAAAGCTTGAGCACATTAGCGAAGGCAGCAAATTTACGACATCTTTTAAATTTTTTGATATTAATTTCTTATGGAGATAATTTGGTCGAAACCCGCGTCGTCTTAGAATGTCGTATTAGAATGAACTTGAAGTTGACTTCACCTTTACATGTTGTTGACTTGGGCTTACTCTGACTTCAAATGATCTTGATATACATTTTTATAGAGTTCACTTGGAGTTGATTTAGACTTGACTTGGAGTTAAAGTTGACATGGAGTTGGTTTTAAACATATTTGGAGCATTCCTGAATGTGACTTTGGACTGAACTTGAATTTGTAGAGGCTTCTTGCCCTAGAGTGACTTGGAAGAGGCAACTTGCTCTAGAATGACTTGTACTTGATTTAATATATGCTTTACTTGGACTTTTCTAGTACTTTACTTTAACTTCACTTAGGCTAGTTTTGGACTTTAGTTGAACTTGAGTTGACTTTTTTTGAACTAGGGCTAAACATGGAGTTTATTTGCATTTACTTAGAAGTAGACTTGACTTGGACTTGATTTGGACTTTACTTCAACTTGACTTCGATTTGACTTGGACTTGAGTTGAATTTTTCTAGGATTTGACTTGGACTTTAATTTTATGTTGCGACGTATTGCGATGTGTTGTGTTGTGTTGTGATGTGATAATATATGATGTTATGTGATGTGATGGCATGTGATGTGGTGTGGTGTGATGTAATTTAATATGATTTGATGTGATGTGATGTGATGTCATGTGATGTGGTGTGATGTGATGTGATGTGATGTAATGTAATGTGATGTAATTTGATTCGATGTGATGTGATGCTATATAATCTTATCTGATCTCATGTTATATCATATTATATGATGTGATTGCATATGATTTGATGTTATGTCATGTTTCGTCATGAATTCATATTTTGTCATGATGTGATGTGTTGGATGTTATATGATGTCATACCATGTTATGTGATTTGATGTACTGGGATGTCATATGAAGTGATGCCAAGTCATATGATGTGATTTTATGTCGTTAGATATGATGTAAAGTCATCTAATGCCATATTATTTGTGTCCGAGCGAAACTGAAATTTTTTAATAAAACGAAAGCGAAATTCTGCCCTTGTTATAATATTCGCATGAAAACTAAACTGAGTATTTTAATGAAAACTAAAATTTTTTAAATAGTTTATTTTAAATTAATAATTAGTAAGAAGCATAAGTTTCAATGTATGTAAAATAAAATAAATAATTAATTGAAATTTTTCTATTATGTTTTGTGTTATGTCATACGTATTTACGTATAAAATATTAGAGTTTGCATGACATTTTGATGTTTCGGTTTCGGCCATATTGAGGCCGAACAGCCGTAACTGACAAAAAGGGCCGAAACTGGTCGAAAGAAAAAACCGAATATTCGGTCGAACCCTACATATAATATAACGCCATATGATGTGATGTTATGTCATCACATGTGATATTATGTGATTTTATGTCTGTGCAAAAATTCATGTTCTCCTTTTAGAACTCTTAAAAAATATTATATGCAAAATTTGCAAATCGACTCATATCGATGTCGAATAATACCGATTGTAGCAATTTCCTCTGCAATCAAATCAAAGAACTGCATATATGGATTGATTCCCAGTGGCGCGTTTGATTGTGCGAAGCTATTGCAAATTATTTCTACAATGGTGTGCGTGTATTTACATTGATTTGCTTTGTTGCACTTTGTTTTTGTAGTTGTGGCCATTTTTTATTTTGCCAAAATCCGACAATCTTTTGTGCGAGCATTTTTTGATATAAAGGCTATACGCTGCATTCGCCGTTCTATTTGTTGTTGAGTTAAGCCGCCAACAAAGATCCGAGAGTTCAAAAATTTGTGAAAGCAAATTTTTCAGTTTTGTTGGCTTTATAGAGGTGTGTAAGGAAAAAGGACTAAAAAGTATTAAAAAAAAAAACTTATATAATAATATATGATAAAAGAGTTTTAAAAATTTAAAAAACTAAAAAAAAAATGAATGCTAAAAAAAAAATTTTTTAAAAGACAGTGACATGCATAAAGAGTGTATACAAGGATATTCTTCCAAGATCCAAAGTCCACAACATCCTATCCTCTGAGAAATCATAACCTGAAACTCGATACCAATTCAAAAATTTATTCATCAGTATTTCGGAAAAAAAAATAACAACACGTGTATAATTAAAAATTGGCGATATATAAAAAAACGCGAAATGTGAATATTACGCAACGTTTAAAATGCGTTCGAAAACTATTTCGAAGATCGTAGATAACAGTGGAATTCAACTCTCGTAAAAATGTGGATACCTACACGAAGATTTAATAAAGAATCGACAACATACTGTGTATTTAGCTTTGGCATTAAAAAGTCTAAAAGCAGGAAGATCATAAGAAAGTCTTCACTACATCTTTGTTAAATATTTTAAATAAAGTTTTTGTAAATTCTTTTCATTCTGTTAAAGAAATCGGATATATTTCTGTAAAGAATATTTAACTTAACATAAATGACCTTTGAGCGTAAAAGGAGAAGACAACCCAATAAAGGCAAGAAGTACCGCCTGGTGGGGCTTTAACGTTTCATAATTTATCGATGACTTAACTGATGATGAGATGATAATTTTTCGTGAACTGTTTCAATAAGAATCCAATAATGGGGGTCATTAAAGGAAAACGTATGATGTCAAGGTGTATTCTGAAAAATGCCTCAGGAGTCGAAGTTTACTTACTGACTCGGTTCTTTAAAACTGAGATTTATGATCTTACTTATCAACTTAAAATTTTCAAAACTGTGAATTTGGTAGCCGATTTTTTTTTCTAGACATCCTTTCTATAAAATTCTATAGCCGTTTTTTTTTCAAAGGCATTCTTTCAATTGAATAAAATTCTGCTCCTTATTCCTTACTATTCTGAGCTTCATGCTCTGAAAGTGCCAAAATTACAGGTTTGAAAGTTCCAAAAAGTAGTTCATAGTATTCAAAGGTTTAATTCATAATATTTTCAGGAATATGTTACATATATAAAAACATATTTTTTTTTCAAAGTTAATTTCTCAAAAGTTAAAACTTTTAAAGACAGCCAAACTTTAAATTTGCTTTTAAAAATCTTCTCAGAAAGTAGTAGATGTTGTTCACTCCATTCAAAATTTTCAAAATTTCAGATATCAGGAATTGGATTTCAATAATACTTGACATGGTTAAAGAAATTCCATAAAGCTTTACATATATCGGGAATGTGACTTTAATTGGCTTAAAAAATTTCTGAAAAACTATTTCAAAAATTGAGAAAAAATTGTTTTTTTCAAAATGCTGCAAAATTCACTTCTCTAGATAGTCAATTTATTTGATACTTCGTTTCGAAAAACTCTGTTCCAAATTTGCTACTTCATTTTATATTTGCCATATTCTTCATTGCTACTTCATTCCATATTTGCTGCTTCATTCCAAATTTGCTACTCCAAACTACTCCTAGTTCCAGATCCTTTACTCTTCCTAGTGATGACTAGAAATACCTTCCGAAATTGCTGATGGTACACAACAATTTTGCAAGCTCACATCTATGGTGCACTCTGTCAACCATATTAAGTAAAACCAATCAAAATTTATATTTTTATTTTCTTTTCACTTTCTTAGGATTAAACAAATTTATTAACTGCCAAAATGTGTGACGACGATGCGGGTGCTCTTGTCATCGACAATGGTTCGGGAATGTGCAAGGCTGGCTTTGCCGGTGACGACGCACCACGCGCTGTATTCCCCTCAATTGTTGGTCGACCACGCCATCAGGGTGTGATGGTCGGTATGGGTCAAAAAGATTCGTATGTCGGTGATGAGGCACAGAGCAAACGTGGTATTCTCACACTTAAATATCCCATTGAACACGGCATTATCACAAACTGGGATGATATGGAGAAAATTTGGCATCACACCTTCTACAATGAGTTGCGTGTAGCTCCCGAAGAGCATCCCGTTCTACTCACAGAGGCACCACTTAATCCTAAAGCTAATCGCGAAAAAATGACCCAGATTATGTTCGAGACCTTCAACTCGCCAGCCATGTATGTTGCTATTCAGGCTGTACTCTCCCTATACGCCTCCGGTCGTACAACCGGTATCGTCTTGGACTCTGGTGACGGTGTCTCGCATACCGTGCCCATCTACGAAGGTTTCGCCCTACCACACGCCATTCTGCGTCTGGACTTGGCCGGTCGCGATTTGACTGATTACCTGATGAAGATCTTGACCGAGCGTGGCTACTCGTTCACCACCACCGCCGAGCGTGAAATCGTACGTGACATCAAGGAGAAGCTGTGCTATGTAGCACTGGACTTCGAACAGGAAATGGCAACAGCTGCCGCTTCAACATCGTTGGAAAAATCGTACGAGTTGCCGGACGGTCAGGTCATCACCATTGGTAATGAGCGTTTCCGCTGTCCCGAGGCCCTGTTCCAGCCATCGTTCTTGGGCATGGAATCGTGCGGCATCCACGAGACAGTCTACAACTCGATTATGAAATGCGACGTCGACATCCGCAAGGATCTGTATGCCAACACGGTATTGTCCGGTGGCACCACCATGTACCCAGGTGGGTAGCTCCATCCCGCACAATCGTTTGTCTACGCTTCATACTCACCACAACTATGCACTGAAAAATTAATGCTTCTTCTATTCCAATCCCTATCCACTTATTTCTTCCCATACAGGTATTGCTGATCGTATGCAGAAGGAAATCACCGCCTTGGCTCCATCTACGATCAAGATTAAGATCATTGCACCACCTGAGCGAAAGTATTCTGTCTGGATTGGTGGTTCTATCTTGGCTTCGCTCTCCACCTTCCAACAGATGTGGATCTCCAAGCAGGAGTACGATGAATCTGGTCCAGGAATTGTGCATCGCAAATGCTTTTAAGTTTTTCATTTGTGAAAGACTACAAAATGCTTTAGTGTTGCTAACAACCAGTAGTATCTACGCCAAAAATACCATCAACACCAGTACCAAAAACAACAACAACAACAAATATATATCCACGGCATCACCAACCATTACCATCAACACCATCTTGAAGTTTTCAAGTAATTGTAGTTACTTGTGTGCAGCTTGATGTTGAGAAGTCTTAAAAAAAAAATTTTTTTTTTAAAAGAAACAACAATAACAAGTTTTACAAAACTACACCCAAACTATTTATTTAAGAACAAATTTTTTCCATAAAATCCAACATCTAAATGACAAAAAAAAAACAACTTTAATAAAAAAGTAAAAATGAAATCATTTATTTATGCTCATTACTTGCTTTTCTTATAATGTCGACCATTTTTTATTTAATAATTTTTTATTAATTATATTTAACATAACTACAAAAAAAATATAAATTTATTTAAATAAACAAAAACTCATTCTTATAAAAAATTCACGATTACTCCAGAATTATGAGCTTATTTTACCAAGTGACAAAAAAAATTGTATAAAAGGAATTATTTTGTGTTCAAGCGAAAAAAATCGGTGTTAACTTAATTATTATGAAAACAAAAGCTGAGTTATAGATGCATCAGAAGTTTCATCCATCACCAATTTTAATTTATAATTTAAATAAATTTAAAATTATATAAAAGTATGGGGAATCAGGGTGTGGATGGGGATCGGTTTCCAATGGAACAAGTTTCATTTGATTTTGTTTCTCTCACATTATTTTGAAGGAATTTTTTATAAGTTTTTTTAATGATTTTGTTGTCGGCTTCCAAAATGTTGTCGAAGTTTCTGCACCCTGAAGTTTCTAGAAGCCTCTTGGCTCTTTCTTGGTCTTAAATGTCCCCTCACAGACGAATATATTTGTTATGTAACAGAAGGTTACTGGCTTTACAAGTACGCCTGCCGCAAGGCTTAAGTACTTGGGTCGTCCAGACCTAGGGTAATAGTTCATGAAACAGACAACCAGAACTTATGTGTTGTACCACAACACGGACCCGTTTATGTTTTAACTAGTAAAACATACGGCGCATCCGGTGTGGCAACACGAACTTGGAAGCTGTTTCACAAACACAAAGCATCACCCAGTGCCCTGCTGATTAGGAGCATTATGTAATAAATTACATACTGCCCGTAATAGCAGTACCAGTTTAGACTTCAGTAGTGACGTACTTACAATCCATCTACTGGTGAAGACGAGACCTACCCAATCTCTTGCATATTAGGACAGATATGCCAGCCCGGTCGTACCACTGCGTGACCCCGCCGTTGTCAATCAAGACCTGTGTAGCATTCACACAACCACAACCCTTACGAGACTCCCCGAAGGGCCAGCCCATGACATTCATTGGGCAACTCGATCCTGTCAATGAGGATCCACAACATCCCCGCAAAAAGACCAAGAATACACAAATGCAATTATGAAAAAGTGCATTCTTATTCATGACCGTGCTCAATGAGCACTTAAAGGGCTAGGCTAACAATTTTCAGCTGCCGACTCAACTGCAAACTATTGCGCATGACTGGTACCTACTCTGGAGGACCTTTGCAATTGCCACTCTTACTCTGGCCGTTCGGATTTCAACATCCAGACATAGAGTATTGGCCACTGTTCTCAGAGACTGCCGTGCTCAGTATGAGAACCCTTAGTTAAACAACCATTTAAACACTTCTCTCAGTGACTGCCGTGTCAGTTTGAGAGTGCGAGTCAAACAAGTCGACAAGCAATCCACTTTGGAAAGCCGAAGCGTCGACACTTTTACGCACGCATGCCAACACTTCACATCTGTGTTAACCAGCCGAATTAAGGTCTCAGGGCGGTGGATAGATAGGGTCTACCCCATTTGACGGGTAAAGACTGTCCCTGTACTAACAAGTTTTAAGGTCAATTGATATACCTTCGCAGGCTTGTTTCATATCGGTATGCCGAATATGACCTGCTACCAAGATGAACGCCACCCCAAGCTCTTGGCTGGCCCTATCAGTTTTTACGTTTGCAGGACGTATCCTACAAACAACCACCCTCCTTTATCCTGGCTATGGACAGGCAGGCGCAACTAAGTTGCTAACCTGGCGGAGTTATGTTATGTAGCAAATGGTTCTTGCCTAAAATGCTAACTCAATATACAAACTTATAATTCTCCCCACCAGAGCATTACAAAATACACAAATCAAATAAGCCTTCAACGTTCGCTGTACCGACAATGATCCAACCAATATAAATGTATCCAACCAAAGCTAAAGTCGTCAAGAGAAATTTGAGTCATTATAACTAAGTATTTGAGGGTTAAGAAAAACAGACCTCGCTTTACTACTGCAGATATCGAAGCCAATATCGAAGTTTAGCAAAGACACACACTAAACTTACCACTTTCTCAATACATAAACCAAATAGCTCCTTTCAATACTAACAACTGGAGGGCACTGTAGTATTTACTTTTTTAACTTGCACACAAAACTAAATACCTACCACTTTCCCAATACACAATCCAAAATGGCTTCTCTGTAATGTCATACGGCACAGTTGCATGCCTCTTTTAGGACACTTATCTTAGGTGTGCTACACTTTGTTTTCTGTTTGGCAAGGCTGAAGGCAACATTATTTCTTATATTTTCTGTTCAAACCTGCTTTCTGCCTGTTATCTTAAATGTTTTCAGATTCGGACCCTAAGCATAATAGCTGTGTACGATGAAAAATTTTCAGTGCAGAGCAGAGCAGAGTAGAATAGTTTCAGCACAGTTAAAAACAGTTGTAAAAACACATCAGTAATATAAACTTATTAGTATTTGAATAAACTTTGCATAATAACCTTCCTCATCATTTATTAAATACTCCACCACATTTTCCTCACCATCGCCAAATTCCTGCCCCATGAAAGAACGAGTCTGAAAATCAAAAAAATTAATTACTTTTCATTAAATTGTTTACATGTACATCCAAACAAATAACTCATTTAATACCTTTTGGTAGCTAATTTTTGAGATTTTCAAGCATCTTCAAAACATAAAGATCAAGAGCAAGTGAGAGCAGGTAAGAGCAGAAAAAATAACTCATCGAACACTGTATGCTGAACTCAAGTTAGAAATCGCGGCTAATTTATCGGTTGCTTGGAAGTATTTCTATGTGTATGAAAGAGAAGCTCTTTCTCAATTTCCAGTTTTGCTTTTAACCAGGAAAACAAGAAAAAACTTTTGTCGGTGTCAATAATGGAGCATGTATCAAAGCATGCACCAAAGCGAAACTAAAAAACTGTGTCTTAGATTACATTGTGCGCCATCTTTTCCATATTTCCATATATGAAATATGAAATATATATAAATATACCAGTAACTGCAGTAACCAGTAATTCCCATACCTTTTCCAAATATTTGTGGATAGACATAATGAGCCAACATCTACCGATATTGATTCCAATCGGCTGTTTCGCCTTCCCTGAAGAAAAACTGGCCCAATTTTGGTTTTGCAGCATGCGCCGACACAAACAGTCATGCAATGGTGTTGTATGGATCTCGTGTGGAACTCCGCCAGGTTAGCAACTTAGTTGCGCCTACCTGTCCCAAGCCAGGTTAAGGAGGAGGGTTGGTAATGGGATACGTCCCATACCGTAGAAAGTTAGAGCCAACCAAGAACTCGGGGTGGAGCCCATCTTGGTAACAGGTCACTATGTAAATTATTGTGAAAAAAGCCTGCGATGGAATAGCAATGGTCCATATAACTTGTTAGCACGGGGATAGTCAAACCCGTCGAATGAGGTGACCTTATCTATCCACGGTAAGGAGACATGGTCTATATGGCCAATAAAAGGATAAATTGGTGTCTTTAAGACACGGGCATAAATGGCAAGGTATCTAAACAAGACCTTGTGAGGACCTTCTTGCGAGTCAGCTGGTCAAAAAATCGTAGACACTTCGTTTAAGGTATGTTAAGGGATCCATGCCTTAAATTGAAGTGTCAGTCAAATACGAAATAGTGCTATGTGCACAGTCAATCACAAAAATTCTATTTATATGTATATATAAGAATTTTTTGTCTCATTTGCCGGGATGTTGTAGACCCCCATTTCGGCGGGACCGAGTTGCCCAGGTGACTATCATGGGTTGGCCCTTCGGGGAGACTCGTGCTGGCTGTGGTTTGTGCACACCGCTTGCACAGGTCTAGATTGATCGGCGGGGTCACGCAGTAGTTAGACCGGGCTGAAGGTACGCCATCTACCGGTAGCCAAACTGGTACTATTAAGGGCAGTATGGAATTCTTATTGTATACTGCTTTTACAGAATAGGGCACAGGGTAATGCTATTGTGTTTGTGAATGTGACATCTAGTACGTGGTTGCTTTTCTAGTGTCACTTTCAGTTGCACATCCTATATTGCATGTGCATTTTTTAAAATATATGTTCATTCATGAACTATAACTCCAAAGTCTTGGACCAAGAGGAATTGAGCCTTAATTTGGCAGGGGTCCTCTAATAAACACATATGCGGATCTCGTGTGGATTGTGCATTCCCCAAAAGCTTAATTAAGTATTTTACTTGTGAAATGGGCCGGTCATCAAAATTTGCTTCCAAAAACCAGGTTCAGTGTCAGTGGTTCGAGCTACTGTTTCGCCGTATTCCAAGTGAGACTGTCGGTAATATTCTTTGAGTAAATTGAACTTTATACGGAAACAAATGCAACATGAGCCTTCAAAATACGTCACAAAATGGTTCCTATGATGCTAAAATGCTGAACGCGATAACGATACAACACATGTGGGTTCTCGGCAACACTGCCTCTTACCGCTTCAACCAGTTCATTGAAACGTCTCGTGCGTTGATAAATAACATGACAACGATCTCATACTGTCCTGTGTTTAGCAAAATTTCAACACAAAACGGCAAATAGTGTTGTCAATAACTGATCAACTATTTTCAACTTACAGCGGCACTGTTTCGGCGGTTTATGCGACTTATGGTTAAAATTGTACTGCGTTGACGTTTCAAAATACTGTATAATCAAGCCAATGTACTGGTAAATGTCAAAGTTATTCAATGTTTACATAAAAACATAAAATATGACGCATCCTGTATAAAGTATTGCTCCTTCTCTCTAGGCTATATCTTCTCTCTCATGTAACTAAATATGCCTAAACTTAAAGCGTTCTTGAAATTTTAGTCTCTGTTCTCGTACAGATATCGAATCGCCGCTTAAGAAGTTTTACTTTAAAGAACTGCTATTTTAGGAGAATCATTTTAAGTTCCTTACATATGTAGGGAACTACCTTGCCTCTCCTAAAACATGGTCATAACGTGATATTCAAATATTAATATACATGATACTTTTTAAGTATTTGGATTCTTACTGAATGTATAGCTAAAATATATCCGTCCCTAAATGGAGGAAGTTTTTTCCGTAAATTTCCCCTAAAATTTTACTCTGCTGCACAAAACACTTTGTCAACCGTAATTGTTCAATCAATCTTACCAAATGTCAATACCAACCTTTTCCAAGTTGTACCTTAAGACAAAGTTGTAAATCCCATAGCTCATTTCGCTCTTTTAGCTCACTTACAACAACTGTGTTGTAATTTAATAAAAATTGATTTCGTCGGCGCATCGCACAGTGGTTTCAACCCATATAAAGTTTGGAAATAAATAGGAGTCATCGTATATCGATGAAATTTGGTACATTGGGTGGAATTACCTCTATCAGAAGTTATTAAAAAAAATTTTTTAATCCGCCCACAACCACGCCTACTTCCCATGTAACAAAAAATTATAAAGCACTATACTTTTTCGTATTAAAGTTATATCAAAACCACTCCCTCAAGAATCTGAAATACATATGTAAATTAAAAGAAAATATTTTTTGTAATGGCCGTGGCATAGTGGGTAGAGTGTGTGGCCCATATGCCAGAGAACCCTGGTTAAAATCCCATCTGACACAGAAAGTTTTTTCAATTGAATTGATTTTTCTGTTCGGCCGTCACCTCTTAGCAGACAATGGCGAACCTCAGAGAGTAAAAACTGCCACGAAAAGCTTCTTGAGAACGTAAGCCGTTCAGAGTCGGCATAAAACTTGTAAGTCCAGTTCTCGATCGATTGTGTTCAAACATTTGTTCACAACCCGCACAATACAATTGATTATAAGAAGATCTGTCAAAGTCCTTTCAAGGGCTGGAATGGCCATTTCGTTTTTTTTTATTTTTTTGCCACTCCCACTTACCATTCTTTTTATACGATATTTGCATAGCACTTAGAGGGAATAGTCATATGCCAATAAAATTTGGTATACAAGCTGAAACAGATTATATAAAAATACTTACGAAAAATTTTGCAAATACACCTACAACTACGCCTACTTCCCATATAACACAAAAATTAAAAACACAAAAGTTTTTCGTATTGAAGTTTAATTAAAACACTTACTCAAGAATCTGAAATATACATAAAGGTACTACATAAAGGTGCAAGCAACGATATTTGCAATTTCAGTTCATTTCAAGTTTTTAAAACATGAAAAATACCCCGCCAACTTTTAATTTTCCTGTCAGTGGGTCGCGTTATCTACGATTTAAGCAGTCTTGGTTGAACCGTTGGCATTAGTTAGCTAACTCCAAATTGATAAACGGAGCTTAAGTTTTGCGTTTTCTTCAGCACTGACGCGGGATCTGAACCTACTGGGACAACACAAATTTCTAAAAATAAAATTTTTAAACCTTTTGAATGTTGTCGAAAAAGTCAATTAAATTTAAAAATTTTGTTAAGTGATCTGTTAAAGTTGAGGAGTTGGTTACAAATTTACTTATAAGAAAATGTTAGTTTTCTTATCGATGTAATTTTTCTAGTAGTTAACAAGTGGCTTATGAACCTTGCTTTATACAAAATATTAACCCGATAGCCACTTACGAAGACGCTTACGAAAATATCGTTTGAAAGGAATTTGCATTGTAGGTCGTATTTCTAATGGTGTGGAAAATTTTTTACAAAATTACTGTTTATATAACTTTCCTTGGAGCAAGAGTTTACAACATGGAAGTACTATTTACAAAGCACAACTGGCTTTTGTCATCGTTCAACTTGATTTTTATGTCATCCGAAACCGAGGAACGATCAAAATTTTAATTAAATAATATGAAAGAATTTTACCTTGCTCTGGTAACACAACCATAGAAATAAATTAAATCAGAATTCAGCAGCGGATGCTGGTGCAAATATTAGGGAAGTGTAGTGATATGTGAAGTAGTGCAATTGATATTTGAAATATATTTCGAAAAGTTCTATGGGCGAGTACCGCTTAAATGATTGTGCATCCTTAAGAATACATAGAGATAGCAAAGTCACAGAGGATGATGTATTGTCAGACTTTGCAAAAAAATAAGAGAAAACTTAATACAAACATATAAAAATAAATAAAAGCAAGTTTTATACCAAATTCCTTTGATTCGTCGATATGAAAAAATATCGATATATTTTTTTTTTTATGAAAACCCCCTCTTGGATAAGTCCTGGCTACGAGCCTGGGCTAAGTTACATGAAAATTTATATCAATTGTTTGCTATAATCATCCGCCTATGACTTCGATTAATTTTTTCCAATAAAAAAATTATAATTTTAGGAAAGCATTAATGGATTCTTCATAATTAAACATTTCTCCTTAAGTCTTGATTTTTTTTCGCCACACTCCCACTGTGCATCGCTCTGCTACAGCAAGAAAGAAAAATAATGTACTTGTGGGTAATTGTTAATTTTTGCCGATGCTGATGACATCTTATATGTATGTAGCAAGTTGAAGAAACATTTTTTTTGCTATATTTGGATAGCTGCTAAATATGCTGGATATGTAGAAAACCCAATACTCTATCCCTTTAATATTTAGATTTTTCAATCTGCTGCAACATAGTTCAGTTGTACTGTATTACGTAGGGTGCCTTTTATATTTCGGGATTTGGCAACCCTGGTGTTGCAATCTGTCAACTGAAAGCTCTATCGCAAAGTTTGACATTTGTTGGCTTATACGTACTCAGAACGTTTTGACATACGAGCGCTATTTGTGTTGTTTATAGTAACTTAAAAGATTCATCTCGGTCTAAAAATGGAATTAAATCGTGAACATTTTCGTGCTATTATTTTTTACAACTTTCGACGTGAATTAACACAGCAACAGTGCATGGATGAACTTAATTCAATTTTTGGCGAAGAAGCTCCAGCAAGGACCAGTGTTTATCGATGGTATGGTGAATTCAATCGTGGTCGTAGTTCACTCCAAGACGAATTTCGTGAAGGTCGTCCGAAATCAGCTGTTGTTCCGAAAACCATTGATGCTGTGAGCGAACTGATATTGCAAGATCGTCATGTTACCTATCGTGAGATTGAGGCAACCTTAGGCATAAGTGGGACCAGCATACATTCAATATTGCATAAACATTTGACTGTCAAAAAAGTTTGTTCGCGTTGGATCCCACACAATTTGTCAATCGCTCAAAAAAAGGCTCGTGTCGATTGGTCGAAGGAAATGCTCAAAAAATACGATCGCGGTGCTTCGAAACACGTTTATGACATCGTGACAGGTGATGAATCGTGGATTTACGCGTATGAGCCCGAAAGTAAACAGCAGTCGACTGTATAGGTGTTTCAAGATGAGCCAAATCCAACAAAAGTTGTTCGCACACGAAGCACTTCCAAGCAAATGGTCGCCTGTTTTTTCGGAAAATATGGACATGTCGCAACCGTACCACTAGAACAACGCAGAACAGTCAACTCTGAGTGGTACACAACCATTTGTTTGCCAGTTGTCTTCCAAGAAATCAGGAAAACCAACCGCCGAAGACGGATCACTCTTCACCACGACAATGCGAGCTCTCACACATCGGCTCAAACAACTGCATTTTTGAGCACCCAAAACATCGATTTGATGGGTCATCCGCCGTATAGTCCTGACTTGGCACCGAATGACTTCTTTTTATTCCCAACCGTGAAGAATAAACTGCGTGGACAACGATTTTCGACGCCCAGAGGAAGCGGTTGCGGCATTCAGAGTTTTGGAGATACCTCAATCAGAGTGGCAAAAGTGCTTCGACAATTGGTTCAAACGCATGCAAAAGTGTATAGATCTTAATGGAGAATATTTTGAAAAACAATAAAGTGATTTTCGATGATTAATATTTGTTTTTGTTCTCTAATCCCGAAATATGAAAGGCACCCCTCGTAAAACACCGATCTTGTAGCAAGTAGTAGCAAGTGGAACATTTTATGTTCAATGTATTTATACGTAGAATAGCCAATAAACAATCCTCTATCTATTAAGAGATTATTGTGATCTACTGCAACATAGCTTTAGTAATACAAAATTGGTATTAAATCAACAACTGCGCTTAACAGTGGCTTTTCATCATCAGTGCATAGTGTTTTGAACTCCTAATCACAGCGATGCGAGTTCGAATCCCAGCGGAAGATCAAAGAAATATTTTTAATGTATTGAAAATACATTTTCTTCTTATAATAAACGCAAGAAACAAAGAAACAAAGAAACATCAATTTCTAAGAAAAACGCTGTTGAAATTAAAAAGTGTCGTTTTTGAGATTTCACTCAAGCAAATCACAGAACGAAGCGTAAAAAGTTTCGCTTCGAAAAATTTGTATGGACCAATTTTGATTATCTGATTATCACACTTTTAAATTATTCATGTAATCTATAAAGTTTTTTCTTTGAACAAAGACAATAAGGTATAAATTTATAAGAAGTAATAATAATTTGCTAGCAACAAATTTTTGTTTACTCCAATACACTGCTAAGTTACATGAAAATTTAAATCAAATGTTTGCTTTAATCATCAGCCAATTAATCGAAAAAAAAAAAACGAAATGGCCATTTCAGACCTTGAAAGGACTTTGACCGAGCTTCTTATGATCAATTGTGTTGTGTGTGATGTGAAATGTTTTCACACAAATGATCGGCTTATGTTCTCAAGAAGCTTTTCATGGCAGTTTTTACTCTCTGAGGTTTGCCATTGTCTGCAGAAAGGTGACGGCCGAACAGAAAAATTAATTCAATTGAAAAAATTTTCTGTGTCAGATGGAGGATTCGAACCTGGGTTCTCTGGCTTAAGAGTCACACACTCTACCCACTACGCCACGGCCGCCACCATCATCAGCCAATTACTTCGATTAATTTTTTCAAATAAAAAAATTAAAATCTTGATTTTTTTCCGCCATAATCCCACTGTGCATCGCTCTGCTTGTTGTTTGCTTGCGTAAAATATATTAAAGTTATTGCTGCTGTGTGTATTTTGTATGTATTTTCTCGTGGCGCACATTCAAAGTGGTGGCTCGTTTTTTTGTTGTCCTCTCGGTCCACGTCAGGTGCTGAAATTCTACTTTTGCAATTTTTTTAAGTACTATATTAACTCCGTGTAGACATGTTGTATTTGCTTTTC
Organism: Coremacera marginata; assembly: GCA_914767935.1. Lineage (NCBI taxonomy): Eukaryota > Metazoa > Arthropoda > Insecta > Diptera > Sciomyzidae > Coremacera > Coremacera marginata. The sequence continues at coordinate 21,940,964 of OU612043.1, forward strand.
TATTTTTTTTCGTCGTCATCGAAGTTCTAATAAACTTTTTTTTTGTTTTTGACTAAACCATCGGTGAGCATTATATCACTAAAGTGGGAACCAGAATGGTGTAGCTTGTAGTAGGTATTATGATCCCACAAAAGTTAAAATTACTAAATGTACGGAATCGCACAAAATGCGTAGTATGTCTGTGGCTCGTAGCTGTAGTTGTAGCTCAAGTTGAGCTTACTTTAACTTTTGATTGCTACACTGCTCTGAAAGTTGTATTCATGATACTCTTTTTAAGGATCGGGTATTTCAAATTGATACTGCAAACGTTGTCGGTACCGAAATAAGTGTTCGAATTTAACAATATTTGTAAAATCGTTAATATCTATAAACAAGTGTTCTCTGAAGCGCTCACGCCAATCTGGACATATTTTTTGGCTTAGCGTGCTACACACTGAACAGCTGATGAGGTTACTACATGGAGTCAGGGATGATATTTGGGGACTTTTAGGGCTTTATTGGGCCCTTTTTCATTTCAAAAGTCCTGAGGCCCTTGTTATTCATTTTAGGCCCTTTTGGAAAATTCTACCAAAAAAAAACAATCGGAATTTTTTAAAAGAAAAGAATATGATTGGTTAAAGTATATGATTTCAATATGCCAAAGAAAAATCGCCGAAAAAATAAATTGAAAAATCCCCCAAACGAAAAGAATAAAAATTTTTTACACAATAAAAACGAAAAAATGTCCAAAATTTTTTTGGAAAAATGTTCCAAAATGCAATTCAGCGGCGTTGTAGTGCTTGACAAAAATAAAATAAAACAAACAATATCCGCCGTCACGAAGGGTATAATTTTTCGGGTATAATTTAGTAGTAAATTAATATTCCCCTGTAAAAATATCTGCAGATTTCATTTATTTTATTTGTTTTTTGATGTAATTTATAAACAAGGGGTGCATGGACATTATGTACGGATAAGGTCCAGATGGTGTTTTTTTATGATAAAATGACTTGCTCTTTTACGTAATAATGTTTTTTACCTTCCCTACAAGGGCGAAACATTTTATCGTAACGAATATAAAATTTCCTAACTTTTCGGTAAACAAAAATTCTGGCGTTTTTTTATTTTTACAACAAGGGCGAACCATTTTATCGTAACGAATTTAAAATTTCCTAACTTTTCGGTAAACAAAAATTCGAGAGTTTTTTTATTTTTAATTTGGCAAAAATGACCGATTTTTTTCGGTTCTAAATTCCAAGCTTATTTTTCGGGCCTTTCTTCCTTTTTAAGTATTTGCAAAAAGATCCTAATTTAATTGGTATAAGCACCCGAAAAAATTACATAATCGGTAGAAATTTTGGTCATTGTTTTTCGACGAATTAAGCCCGATTTTGTATGGAAAATTTCGGGTTTTTTTGTAATTATTTTTGTTCGTAATTTCTGGAAGCCAATTTTAAGCTATCTATGATTTATTTCGTAAATAGAAATATCTGGAGAAAGAAAAAAGATTATCTTTTAGAGATCATGAAAAGGTAAGACGATCGCGGGGGGAGAGAGGTGCCGGATAGCCCTCGACCGATTTTAGTTAATTATTTGAAACTTTAAAAAAACATGATAATCGAGTGATAAAAATAAAAAAGAGCTATAATTACCATTTCACTAGTGGTCAATGTGAACTATCAGTTAAAAGAAATCAGAAATCGAAATTGCATCCAAAAAAGTAGGTGATTTTTGTATAAAAAAACCCTCAGCAAAAGTCCAATTTTTTCGGTGATTTTTCTTTTGAATATCCCATTTATTTTTTATTTCATTCACCCCAATTTTGTATGAAAAATGTTGGGTGATTTTTCATTTCATTTCTTATGTTAATTTTTATTGTTTGTATTTTATGTAAAGGCGATATTTCCTATCGCCTTTAAAAATGTTCTCAGTAAAACAAGTTTTGTTATATACAGTCATTGCCCCATTAAGAGCATACTTTTTAGTAATTTCAACAAGCTTAGTTTATTTCCCAAGTTGAGTTTAGATGAAAAGAGTGAACCCTAGTCCCGCTTCATTAATTAGACTTCTTGCAAGACTTAACAGAGAGTCTGCATTAAATTGCTTATTCAGTTCTGCCATTCTACGACTATTTCAAGATGGAAATATCTGGTGTGTGGTTTTTGTGGAAAAGCTTTACAATTTTTATTTATCAAATTTAGGATTGACTTATCAGAATAATGTTTTTGTTAAAAATTTTCTTGTAGAAACACTTTATCACAAAGCAAAACACAAACAAAGCGTGAAATAAAATCTTTTTGAAAGTATAACCTTAAACCATATCACTTTCACCCAAAATTTTTGATTTAAGATATAAGTGATTTCATTTAATCATTTTAATAACAGTTCTAAATGAGTCATCATCATCATCATCATCATCATCATCATCATCATCATGCGTGGAGCGTGCATTTTCTGCCTTAAAATTAGTTAAAATTAGTAAAACTTTGGTTCAACCGTAACCTTAGATCCACATTTTGCTTTTAATTTTTGCCTTAAAAAATAAAAATCAAATCTTACCAGTTATTTAGTGTTCAAAAATTATCGGTTAGATTTTGTTTTTAATTTTTGCCTTAACAAATAAAAAGCAGCAATAATTATTACTTTTTGCTCAAAATTTTAAAAGTCAAAATATAATTATTATTTTTTGCTTTTTATAATAAAATGCATAATTGGTACGGTTTCTGATATTGAGTTACAATTTTTTAAATCTTAAAGCCCTATTAATGTCAAATTGGCCCTATTTTTATATGAATTTTGGCCCTTTTACAGTAAAGCCAATATCATCCCTGCATGGAATCGCTACAACTACATCGCATTCTGTTCCATGCATAACACTAAACGCATTATGGCAGAGAGAACTTTTTGTCCGCGTCCGGCAGATTGGCCAAAATATTTCACAACATTTTTCATATGTTTTAGGCAAATCAAAAAAGAAATTGATGAGAATACTGTTTAATTTCATAATCGCTAAACATTCACAAATCTCAAAAACAGACGAAAAATTATTTAAGGCTTTTTTGCATAGACTTCAACTGTTAACATGTCTTTTATGTAAAAGTTAAAAGATGTTATTTTTCAAGTTTGATGGCTTTTAATGTTTTATTAAAATTTTTAATTTATTAATTAAATTAAATTATTACAATGGCATAAAAATTTTAGATTATGACTAAGTTATTTTGTATTTTTTAATAATAAAAACATAATTAAATTTTTTTTTTATATGAATAAGAATTTTAATTAATTTCACATAATTACAAACATTATTAGATATAATAAACATTATATAAAAACTATGGCATGGAAATAATACCTTATGTAAAAATGTAATAAAATTTCTAAATACAAGTATAAGTTAAATTAAATCTTTATTTATATGAAGTGAATTTTTTAAATTTGTAACACTACCTGGTAAAACTTAAATTATAGCAGCAAATGTAGGTTGTTGTTGTTGTATATTATTTATATTTTTTTTTATTGTAAAAGTAAGATTTAAGGCAGGGTTGTATGGTGTTAAAAATATGAGTATTCTTGTTGTTTGTGTTTATAGCAGTAAGTTTGTAAATCGAAAATTAAAGTAAGTCTAAAAAAGATACTTGAACATTTGTTTGGTTGAAGAATTTAAAACAGAATACAGAACAGAATTTGTACGCTATTTTTTTTTTTTAGGGATTAGCAGTACAGAATTGCTTGAAAGTTTAGATAGAAAGAAAAGAATATAGGACTTTGAGAAAAGAACTATATAATGGTGATTAAATATGAAACTTATGCAAATACGGCAGGTAGTGTAGTGGAGCAGTGAGGTTAAGTCACAATATGTATTATTTTACTATATGTAGTTGTATGTGTAAATATATATGTGTGTGCGTATATATGTACATAATTATGGCGTTTTTATGATTGCAATTACCCAAATGAACCAAAAGTATGTTCTTGTAATTCATTTATAAAGTTTTTCGAAACAGAAAAGTTCGTTATCGGCACTAGCAAATGAGTTTTTTTGAAAGTGTTCGTCGCACTAAAATGCCGCTCAAAACATACCTTAACCTTAAAATATTATTCTTTCTTTATTTTTTGTGATACAAGACCTTTGTGTTACAATTTTGCCTGTATCATTTTTCATTTGTTACCATTTGTATTTTACGAATAAATAGAATATCATTTGTAATTCATTTGCAAACTCATTCCTTAACAAATAGAAATTAACAGAAATAATTTAAGATTCTGTTGAAAACTCTTTTACGAAGAAATTATATAAATGAACTTATATTTTTGAATAATTTGTGAACAAAATTAAACTTTTTTTATGAATTATTTGTTCCTACTTAAATTTACAGAAATTGTATCGTTTATGATATCTATAGAAACATGCTATAATTGTGACTCACTTAGATACTCCGAGCGTATTGATGACTTACTTTGCTTTAATTTTAATCGTCTAACAATTATGGCAAAAACTTTTATTTTAGTTTAACGTTAATGTTTTTTGACTGTGGTGTGTTTTTTTTTAACTTTTTTTCTTAAATATTTAGCAACTATTTGTTACAGGGACTATTCGAAGAGTCATGTTTGATACTTAAGAGTTTTTTCTATCTTCTTTATATTGTTGTTTAGTTTTATACACCTAAGTAATAATATTATGTACACATTTATAGAGTTTGCCATAAAAATTAATACTAAATTTAAAAAAATATTGACAGTAAATTAATTCTAATTATAAAAAAGAAGAATTTTTGTTGAGTTGTATTTTATGGCAAAAAAAAACTGGAGGCAGTTGAAGGTAACAGTGAAAAAAATATTCAGACTTCTTTGTGATATTTAAAGTAATTAAATTTTGTCGAAAAAAAAGAGAGAAAAAACGTGAGTGCAAGAAAATTCAATTGCATGGCAGTTGGAATATTTTTTGAAAATATACTATGTAATCCTGCAAGGCTGAAAACGGGATTCTACTAGCAGTTAACCAGAGTACATTGATGTTATGGAAGGAACATACTGATATAGACTTTTGAAAAGAAACGTTGACAAAAATCCCGTCAATAGAGATGATACCTCGGAAGGTCCAATTTTAGCTAAGCTGTTTAAGAACAAAGGCGTAGCTCTATTTACATATATTTAAGAGCTTCTATGTAGAATATGGTTGGTATTTCAGACGATGAGAGTAAGAAAATCTAATAGATATTTTCGCTACAACAGATCTTGGAGAATACCCTAGAAAAACAAAGCGACACCCATCATTTTTTTGTTTGTTACAAAGCCACCTTCGACAGTCCAATGAGGACTCACCTATACTCCATCATATGTGAATTTGGTATACGTGCACAAATAATTGGTCTATGCACCATAAGACTGAATAACAACATTAGCACGGGTTAAAGCCGTCAAGGATCTTATTTGTTACCAAATGGGGATTCAAGCACGGCGATTCCTTCTCGTGTGTCTTTTACAATCTAATACTGAAATATATCATCCGACCTGCTGATCTGAGATATAACGACACTATATTTTACAAGAGTATTATGCATCTGGCGTTAATTGATGATATCGATATCATTGGCTATAATGCTGGCGAAGTCTGTACACCATTCTTCAGATTAGAAAAAGAGTCAAGTCAGATGGGTCCAGTAAACGCTAATAAAATAAAATACTTGGTGCCAATAACAAGCAGTCCCAAAGACTGGGAAACCACGTCACTGTTGACAACACCTCTCTCGAGTGTATTAAGGACAAAGACTTCGTCTACCTAGCATCCAGCATAAACTCTTCCAACGATATCAACATTAAAATCAAACGATGGACAATTTTTGCCAACAGGTGTTACTTTGGACTTAGTAGGCAATTGAGATGTAGCAGCCCTCTCACCGAACAAAAGTCATGCATTATCAGTTGCTGTTCAAGCTCATCCTGCTATATGCATCACAAACCTGGACGTTAAACAGTTCTGATAAAAAAATGAGAAAACCTTCGAGACGAAGATTCTTCGTAAGATCTAGAGGTCAATCAACGTACGTACGAAGAAATTATTCGATTTGGTACCCGACAACGGTGTACGCAGTGCCCACATCTCCTTCGAAGGTCCGAGTAATAGACACCCTGACAACGCTTGGAATTTCCAACTGGTGTCAGTAAACTACAAACAAAAGAGTGCTTAGATGGTTTCTAAGAGGTGCTATAATACTAGGGTTGCATTATGTAAAGTTTTTATAGCCGAAAATAGTTGAAAATAATTACGAAATTAATTCCACAAATTTATATTCATATTTATATTCAATTCATATTCATATTTATATTCAATTCAATATTCAATTCATATTTATATTTATTTTTATATTCATATTCATATTCATATTCATATTCATATTCATATTCATATTCATATTCATATTCATATTCATATTCATATTCATATTCATATTCATATTCATATTCATATTCATATTCATATTCATATTCATATTCATATTCATATTCATATTCATATTCATATTCATATTCATATTCATATTCATATTCATATTCATATTCATATTCATATTCATATTCATATTCATATTCATATTCATATTCATATTCATATTCATATTCATATTCATATTCATATTCATATTCATATTCATATTCATATTCATATTCATATTCATATTCATATTCATATTCATATTCATATTCATATTCATATTCATATTCATATTCATATTCATATTCATATTCATATTCATATTCATATTCATATTCATATTCATATTCATATTCATATTCAAACTGCACTGCGTTTCAAAACTGAAAGGTCATTACAAAAGAGTAAATTATTTTTTCCTCGTCCGCAATAATCAAGAAGTTGTAAGTACAGTATGAGATACTTTTGGTATATAAGGTCAGTCTTAAAAATTTGTCTAATTTTTTATACTGACTATCAAATAATTTTTTAAAAAGATTACTTGTTAATGAAGTCAGCACCTTTGACATGGAAGCAGGGCAGTAGCCAAGGCCGGGTTTTGTGGGATTAATCTTCTTGCTATATGTTCAAAAAGTATACATATAAAAAACACTTTTTGTAGCTTTTAAAAGTGCTTTTGACTTTCAAATTAAGTAAAAGGAGCAAAAATTAAAAACTAATAATTTTTAAATAATATAATAGTAATGATCAATAGCTGGATCAATTGGACAAAAATCTTAAGGAAAAAAAAAACTATTGCATTATTATAAAATTATATACCTCAATAGTGGCTAAATAAAGTGATTTATTAAGCGCAGTGACCTCTTTTATTGTGCACGCAAAACAAACTATGGCATGAAAAATGTCCCATCTTGTTTGACTATCTTGAAAAAACCGTTATTTGCCATATTTACCAAAAACGGTAATTATTTCCTTGAAGGTAATTTTTTTACTACTGACTTATTCATTCTAAAACGAAAGAATGCCAGAGTTAAAAATAACCTATAAGCATTTAAACCTTCGGGTCATGCCAATACAAATATCAGTATCGGTGACTCCATGCCAAATCGGACGCTTTTGCATTGCATTTGCATATTTTCTTTTAAATTTTTTTTTTTTGTAAAAAAAAAAAATTAAATTTTGTGCTACAGAAATGTAGTAAAACAACTATATCTTAAAAACCGTTGGTCCTACAACTTAATGTTCTGGACATATTTTAGAGATCTTGAATTCAAATTATTTGTGGTATAGTTTTTTACAGACACTTTGATGAACATTTTATATCTTTTTGGAAACAAAAAATTTCATTCACTTTTCTCAAGATCAGCACTACTACTTTTTTTGTGTTTTTGTGAAAACATTGTCGCATTAAGGCATTCAGTAACAATGCATTCTCAAAATTTTACGTTGGAAATTTTATATATTTACTATTTTAAACGAATTTTTCAAAAACTGCCTGCACAATTTTTACATACAAAACGCTTTCATTTTTAATTTGAATTTTTGTACTTTTTATGGGTATTTTATAATTTGCAGCTAGTAATATATCGCCAACAGCTATTGTTATGCTTAAAATTTTTAATTTTAACTTTTTATATTTTCTTTTAATTTTATTTTTTTATATTTTATTTGCTTCCTTGATGGAGGAAAAGCTGTCAGAGGTATACTACTAGTTGAAAAATTATAAAATATCGCAAGAAGTACAAAAAATACTAAAAATCCCATTTCTAATTAAAAATAAAAATATTTTGTATGCAAAAATTCTGTATGCAGTTTTTGAAAAATTCGTTTAAAATAGTAAGCATTAATACCCCAACCTTAAATTTTCGGAATGCATTGAGAATAAATGCCTCAATACTGCAATGTTTTCAAAACGCCAAAAAAGTAGTGGTGCTGACCTTGAAAAATGTGAACGAAACTTTTAGTGCCCAAAAGAAGTAAAATGTTCCATTAAAGTGTTCCATTAAAAAAACTACACCACAAAGAAAATCAATTCAAAATCTCTAAAATATATGTATGGTATATCTATATATATTTAAATATACGGCTTTACGAAAGTTTTGGTGTTTAAAACTCGAAGCATATCTAGGATCAATCAATATTCAAGTACTTTGGATGATGCAACCAAAATTATTGTTTGATAAAAATGCAATTTTTCATAAAGATCCAAACTATTTCAGAAATTTTCCGGTTGTACTGATGCCATTTTGGTCGTCTACAAATCTGTTGCTTTATCTAATTCCATACATCGTCTTTATCGAATCTACACGTCGAAGATTGCCTTTAATGAAATGTTCATATAATTTTGAAAGGCAGTGTAGTGCAGCACGCATTTTTACCATTAAAATGCACTCTTTAGTTTTCTTGCAGTTTATAGCAAGTTTGTTTTAAGTTTCTTTGAATTTCATTAATTAAAGCACCCTTTGGAATTCAAAACATCACATTTTTCGACAAACTTACACTCTGCCTTAGCCTTATTCTTAGGTTACGCTACATTAAGCACCTATGGAATGAGTTATTTTACCTCTTCACACAACTCAACATACATTCTTTAGTACTTTTTTCACATCATATTTTTGTTTTTTTTTAGTTTTTTTTTTTCGTTTTAAATGAAATTATTCTGTTTTTCGTTATTTCGTTTATATGCTACATACTTATATTGAATATATATAAAAAATAGACACTTAAATACTTCTTTCATTCGGCTTAGATATAAAAAAAAAATTCTTCGCTTTTGAACACAAATCCCGTTATCTTGGATTTGCTTAGTTTTAAACTTACTTAGTTTAAAGTGTGTTTAACTTTTTACGTACTCATACACATGTAATACTATAAATTGTTTGATTTGCTATAATTTATGAAAAAAAATAACTGCATTGAAGTTGAGAAAATTCAACTTTTTAACAAATAAAAGTGTTGCAAGATCGTGTTGCATCGTCCGTTAAGAGTGAAAAAATGCTTTATTGAATTATAGCATATCGAGTTGATTTGCATACTCTCGTTCTCTTTGATTTCTCTCTTACTCTCGCTCTTGGAATTTTGTTAATATTTTTTTTTTGTTAAGATTTAAGTTTTGTAGTTGTGTGTTGTCAACGCCATCTGCACGTCCGGTTGTGCTTTACACAACCCGCACGTTGCACAAACGATCGCTTAGCTGTCAAAATGACATCGAAGAAAACACAGATCAGACTTCCGGGCCAAGAGGCAACCGTCATATTTGACAGCTTCGCTTACGTAAGCCATACAGCGTCGATTGTTTTTTTTTTATCTTGGCGAACGGAATAAATGCATAAATATTAGTTTGATATTCGGATTGTAGCACCCGGTTGTATCAACAACAGCAGTTTAAGCACCCAAATGATTGTTTGAATTATTAGATAATTCAGTTAGAAGTTATAGGAAATCATCACACGACATCAAGATAGAGTCCACGATGTCGCGATATCGAACAGCGTCCACAGTAGCCACCGCAGTGGGCACGACGGGAGGTCGTCGAGGTTTCAAACTGCAAGGGAAAAAATTGTTAATTTAGTGAGTTTTAAAAATGTTATAAAAATCAAATCGAAAAGCGAAAATCAGCGTTATGTGAGAAATGTTTTTCGTGCACTTTCAGCAATATATAGTATGGGGTGCAGCATCAACCTTCCGAGCCCACACTGAACCAAAAACGTACTTAATATATAAGAAAAAGTTCTTTGTTTAAATGAATGGGTCCCGTGTACGAGTTAATTGGTTCAATGAATCTCTGTTCTTTAATTTTATGAACTTTTCCTTACATCCAAAGAATCGGTTCTTAAATCAAGAAAATAGTTCTTACTTTCAATGAAAAGATTTTTTAAACTGTAAGTACCTTGAAAAATCAATGAACTCTTACATTCATTTAAGGAATGCGTTCTTTGGGAGTAAGAAAAAGTTAATTAAATGAAATAACTGTTTCTTTGAACCAATGAACAAAGATTCATTGAATCAAAGAATCATTCCTTGGACCAAGTCATTGATTTTTTGGTTCAGTGTACTATTGCCAATACCATTTGCAAATTTGAGTCTAAGTGTACGTTATTGGATAATACGCGACCGTATATACCAAATCCAGCCCGTAGTGAGAAAAATATTGTGGCTGTAATGGATAATGTGGCTGAAGACCGTGACCTTTCGATTTGGTGCCGTGCGTATCAACTTGGCCTGTAATATGCCCCAACTTGGCGAATTTTACACGAGGATCTTGGATTAAAGACTTACAAAATACAACTCGTTTAAGAATTAAAGCCGCCAGACTTAAATTTACGCTTTAATTTCAGTCAATGAGCTCTGCAATAGCTCAATGAAGATCAGCTGTTTTTCGCCGATTTTTTTTTCAATGACGAGGCACATTTTTGGAAACAAAAACCTTGAACTGTCGTTATATCCACAAAAATGAACTGTTTGGTGTAGTTTTTTGGGGTAGTGGAATAATCAATCCATATTTCTTCAAAAATGAGACCGGTCAGAGCATAACCGTGAATGGCGAGTTCTTCCGCACCATGATATCGGACTTTTTGTTGAAGCCCGTGATATCGGCGACATTTGGTTAGGCACACGCATCGCGTGAACAATAATGGGTTAATTGAGAAATCGTTTTGATGAGCACCTAATTTTGCGTTTCGGACATATCGACAGGCCGCCAAGATCATGTGATATCACACCTTAGGATTTTTTCTTAAAGGTTATGTAAAGTCAAAAGTCTTTATAGATAAGTCAGCTACGATTCAAGACTTGTATTATTCGCGAAATACCGATAGCAATAATGGAAAAAGTGATCGAAAATTATACCTTCCAAATATATCATCTATGGCGTATTTGCGGCCAACATTTGAATGATATTATCTTTAAAAAGTAAGTGTTAGAAGAATAATCGTTATTTTGGGAAATAATGAAGATTCCGACATCAAATTATATTTCAGGTGTTTTATTTAAAATTAAAAAGTTCTAAGCGAATCACCCTTTAGTTCCATCACCCTTAGTTCCATTGCCTTTATAGCCTTTGGTAAAAATAAACCTTGCGATATACAGGGTGTCCCGCAATTGAGTGCAACTATTTACGGAGCTGAAAGGTTATGTCGAGCTGAGCAAAAAATCGTATGGGAGGGGGGGGGGGATCTATTTTCACATTCTTAGGAGCTGCAGGGTTAATTAATATTTCACGATTTTCATTCACGTTATTGTTTCTAGCAGAAAAACTAACTTAAATAAAATTTTTATAACTCATTTTAAAGGCAATGAAATCACCTTGCCAACGGTATATCAACAAACCCCAGCAACTTAACTGTTACCGAGCTGTGATCGTGTGAAGATGAAATCAATCGGTTGAAATGACCAAATTTCAACTTTGAGTGCAAATTTCTCAGAATTTTGCGTAATAAATGAACTTTTTTGTTTGAATCAATTTTGTAATTTATTCTATTTTCTTTTTAATACGATAGCACCAAAAACCTAAACATATCTTTAAAAATAAAAAAGTTGATTGTACTAAAAAAATTATAATTATTATAAAATAATGATATGACATTACAATTAGTTATGCAGTAGATAATATCATTGTTTTCTAATAAGTATAACTTTTTTAGTACAGCCAACTTTTTTATTTTTTTAGGTATGCTTATGTTTTTGGTGTCATTGAAAAGAAAATTGAATAAATTACAAAATTGAGCCCCAAAAAGATTTCGTTTATTACGCGAAATTCTGAGAAATTTGCACTCAAAATTAAAATTTGGTAGTTTCAACCGATTGATATCATCTTTGAACGGGAACAGCTTGGTAACGGTTAAGTCGGTGCTATTTGTTGATATACAGTTGAAAAGGTGAGCTATCAGATAAAGTTCGATACTTAGTTACTTAGTTTTTGTGCTAGGAACAATAACGTAAATCAAAGTCATGAAATATTAATTAACCCTGTGGCTCCTAAGAATGGGAAAATATACCCCCCTCTTATACGATTTTTTTCTCAGCTTGACATAACCTTTCAAGTCCATAACTCAATTGCGGGACACCCTGTATAGTAAATTCTGCTTTTCGGGAAAGAGTGGGTACTAATCAAGGGTACTAATTTGTGCTTGGCTAGAGTTTCTTAGAGAGAATCTGTTAGTGTCACTTTACATTTATTACCAATATAACTCCTATTTGCATTACTTCCTTCCTTACACAAATTATTCTACTGATTTATTATCTATGTATTAAAGCTATGTATTTAAAACGATTTTGTGTGGTTAGTCTAATTTTGTATTTTGAATTTTAGCTGCCTTCAGCTTTTTCTATATTGATGTTCTCCTATTTTATAAAACTTATCTATCTCCTACATCTAACTTTCATCACCTTTCAATTTCCTATCATTTCATAACATTCTCACTTACCGTGCTAGAAACCTTCATTATCACACCATTGCCGAAACGATCCCATGCTGTGCCCAAACGCAGCATAAAGCCCGTATTATCCAGATTAATTGAAAAATCACCCTGTGGGCAGGCCATATTTCGATTGTAACAATCGCCCGCTGAACCATATGGCTGTTGGAAGCCTATCGTATCTGTGAATATGAAATCGTTCTCAATCACCCGCAGCTCTGTGATATTGACACGTAGCTTGCGGAAACTTGTGCGTCCCGAACTGATGCTGTTGTCACGATACTCTTGCAGACGCGATTCCGGCGGACATTTATCCGGATTGTTCGTCTTGTAGTCGTAGTAAATGGAATAGTTTTCGATAGGATTGATACTAATGTATTCTTTGGGTGTTGTGGAGCTCATGATGTGGCAGTAGATTTTCTTTGGTCTGGAACGTACATAAATCGTGTACTCACGATCCTGGTAATATTGATGCATGCGGCGGATATCAGCACAAGACTGGGGCAGGCAATCACGTGGTGGTTGACATTTTTCCTTGATAATTTTTTCTTTGGTTGGACAGGGTATGCGTTTGCGTGTAGAATCATAGCAAACAATACGACGGCGACGATATCCCTCACAATTACACTGCAGACAAGAAAAAAGTTGGGATAAGCACATGAAATTTAGGTGCTGGTTATAATGAAGGTGAGTATTAGGCGAAAACTTACTGCTGATATAAGCTTTGACTCGCGGCGCACACAATTGTTGCAAATTTTCTTCGATGGTGGCTTTTTGGTAGCATCACAGTAACGATAGGTAATTGGGTTGCCTATTATCGATTCACAATAGACCGAACGCGATTGATATTCTTCATTGCAATCGGCAGGACATTGAGTCCAATCAGATGTAGACCATTTACAGCTGACTTTGCAGGGCTTTTTGGTACGTTTCGGCGTAGGTACCTTCATGTGACGACAGTACGAGGGATCAATGTAGACGCGTCGACGTGGTGTACCTTTGATTTCGGGCTTATAGACGCGTGCACAGTGCAACTCCTTGCGACGTATGCCGGTACCACATTCAACAGAGCACTAGAATTGTTTGTGGAAGCAGTTATCACAGGACTAGAATTTAGGAAATATAAATTTGCAATACTTACATCTGACCAATTGGAGACATACTTTATATTGCAACATTTGCGCTTCGAATTCGGTTTCTTATCCTGCGTACAACCATAACCGTGCGGACTGCGACAAGTTACTGTGCGATTCTTCTCACACTTATCATCGCATTCAGTCCAATCACCAGTCATCCAATAATTCGCAATAGAGCGTGAAGTTTTCTATGAGAATTTCGCGGATAGATTGATATTTTTAATTTTGTATTCATATATTTACCATGTTGTCCTCATAATAGCTCCAAATATTATCGCGACATGGTTCTGAATTGCATATTCTAAGCGTTTCCTTTAGATTCTTTCTTCTGGGATTACAGAGAGAATCGTTGACGCGTGTGGAATTAAGATAACAAGCCACGCCACGTGATTGTGTTCCAGTTCCGCAGGATTTTGAACACTAAAATTGATAAAAGATCAAGATAGGAATTGATGTGTTGAGGAACTTTATTATGGCTTAATATTGTCATTATTGTACTGAAATATAACTGTTATAAGAAGTTGTAGAAAACAAAAAAAAAAAAAAATTAAAATAAATATTAAAAATATAAATATTAGGGTGGTCATTATATGTAAGGTTGGATGGTCATAAGTTGGCTCTAAATGTCAAAAAAATATCTCCATCCAACTATCATTCGTTTCCGCATCAACTCAATGATTTCGCATTTATAGGGGGCATCCCCTGAACGCTAGATTGCTTTAAAAAAAAAGTACTAATTTTGTCTAGTTTTTATGTTGAACATTATGTCATCCTGTTGATCTATCTGTGTGTGTGTGTGTGAGAGAAGCTCGGTCGAACTGTCAGAATGGATGAAAGGAAATCAAGAAAAAAAAATCTGAATCTGTACAATTTTTAGCTAACAGCTACTTTGACAGTTCGAGCAAAGGCAAAAAAATAGTGCTTTTCTCTCAAGTGACTTAACCTATATTAATGAACCTTGTGTGTGCTGAAATTACGTTTACGGTTAAATAGATGAAGCTAGATATATGAATTTAGTACAGATCATGATACAATTATAAGGTAGGCTTACTTTAAATTTGCTTCTCAAAAGACAAGTTTTGCAACAGTACAGCTGTGAGAGCCATAAACGTCAAATGATAAAAGCAACATTAACAATTTGAAAAACCGAAATTCGTACAGCTGACTTTGATATCCACCGCCCTTTTATTCTAATTTGAACCTACCTTGTAATTCTGCCATTATACAGATATTACCTAGGGTCGTGTTTATATGGCAGATAGGAGTGAACATTAACCAATCATGTCTATTTTTAATGCCAGTAAGACTATAACTCTAAGTATTATTACCCGCTTCCGATGTTGTCTAATGTCATGATCGGTTAACATTAGAGCCCTGCATGAGTATATTCACCCTGATTCTCTGCTGTTGCAGTCACTGCAAGCAAAGCTGCAAGCAAATATATGTAAACAACAGATCGTATAGCAACAGGTCGTCTAGCGCAAGAGAATAACTTTTTATTTGTTCTCTGTTCTCTTTTCATACACTTTTGCACTGAGGTGAGCTTGCAATCTACGCGTTGTTTCAGTTATTTCTCTGAGTACTTAATAAACTACACGAATACTCAGGAATCTGCTGCAGTGACCTGAATAAGAATCAGGTATGTTGGTTTTTCCCCGCAATAAGCTATATGTTATATTTAATGCATATTTGTGTTATTTTTTGTTGCTTTATTCGCTACCTTCGATACAAAAAAAAATAAAACTATCGAAAATGGTTTATATCGGCCGTAGCTGAACCCCTAGAGGGGTCAAATATATGAGCTGGTTCTATTATTTTTTGCTCCTCAACATTTCTCCCGAACACACCTACCCCCTATCAACCACCCTTCTTTGGGTCCCAGTACATAAAACATTCTTCTCGTTTTACGAACGAACGAATAAAAAAATATTCGCTTAATATTCAGGGTATGAACACTGATATTTATACCCCAACGCGTACTAAGTAAGGAGTATATCAACTTTGTCATTCCGTTTGTAACGCCAAGAAGGAGGCGTGGCAGGTATAGAAAAATATATATATTTTTCATCATATATATATATAAAATATATATATTTTTTATAAGCATCATCTCCTGAGTCGATTTCCGTGTGTCCGTCTGTCTGTCCGTCTGTCGACACGAATACAGCCGCAATTTTAAAGCTAACGCGATGAAATTAAAAATATAAGTTTATTTTTAAAAAAGGAAGACCAGGTTAGAGAATGGGCCAAATCGGGTGAAAACCACGCCTACCTCCCATACAAAGTGACTTTATTTTTATTAACCGTAAAATGTCTTTAAAATCCACAAAAATTAAAGAAATGCATGTAAGCTTTGCTTTTCAGTCTTAATTCTGGCTATAAAATTTGGAAAAATCGGATGAAAACCACGCCTACCTCCCATACAAAGTGGCTTTATTTTTAAAGTAAAATCTCTTAAAAATGATATTTGGCAAAGTCGAATGAAGGCCACGCCTACCTCCCATACAAATTGGCTTTATTTTAAACGTAAAATCTCTTAAAAATCCACAAAAATTAATGAGATTTTGCACATTAGTTTTGATATATAATATGAATCATCCCTATGATATATGGCAAAATCGGATCAAAACCACGCCTACCTCCCATACAAAGTGACGTCATCAAACTAGGAAAACTTTCGTTAATATATAAAACTGAATATCATCGTGTATGTCGTGGCTAAAGACTTCGAATATATTTCAATATGGCCGCGGGGGGGTATTTTAGCTTCGGTACCCTGCCGAAGCTCCATCCTTACTAGTTTTGTTATTTTTTATTGCTTTATTTGCTACCTGCTGTTGTTAGTAAAGCATCGTGCTCTTATTCTCTTCGTTTCTTATATCTGAATAAAACAAAGAGAGTGTAAGATCAGGTATGAGCAAAGCAGAAAAGGGATAAAGGAAAATTTTTTATTCTATAGCTAGGGAATATTTTGAGGGAGGCGAAAAAGCATACTCATGCAGGGCTCTAGTTAACATTCAACTAACACAAAAACAGTTATAATAAATACTAACCACATATTAGCATTGAGAGTTAAAAATTCACATGTGGTTTATGCAATAATCCATACATAAATAGTTCAAGCGGCAACAATCGTTGCACACAAACTGGTTGAACTCACTTAACGTAAATTACTTTTAGTTTTTAGCAATTCTTAAAAAAATTAATTTTCAAGAATTACATTTGAGCTTTATACCAGTAAATTGCTTTTGTTGTAATAAAACCCAACCAAGAGTAATTTTATCACAGAAAATTGTAGCCAATCGGCACAATGCCATGTACCACACCCAATTTTTTGTTAGTTTTTTATAAGAGTAATTAAACATAAATAAGGTAGGGTGGGGTTAAGTAATAAAAGAGAAAAAATAAACTAATATACAAAATATTTCCATTAATTGATACAAGCTAAGACCTCCGGAATTAGTGATATTTTAACTTTCGAGTCAGACGTGCATAGTTTTTCGATTAAATAAGACATAAATATTTTCAACCCTTGAATGGCCCCTACGCTGTCTTAGCTAACTCCAGTCTTAGAACAAACACTTTGAAGAAACTTGAATGTTAGCATTTAAAAATCACAAGCAAGCTGTTAAAAACAAGTAAGCTTAAGTGTGACTTTCAGTTAGTTACCGAAGTCCATTCGGTGTAGTTCCAACAGCCCTCGCGACACTGCTCATGTCGGCTAAATTCGAATTTCGATACACAATACGACAAATCCACAATATTAGAACTTCCTATATCGGGAAATGCTTGTATGCAGTGATAGGTCTTTTCTCGTGTTCCCCACATACCACACGACGCTGAGCACTCCGAAATACTTGATACATTCAAACTATAAAAGATTAAACTGATCATTAGACTTGTCAATCTTTCTTAGGGTCATTGACCACTTACGATAGCACACATTCCGTATTGCAAGTACGATACTCGGTTGGCGGCTTAGCGCTGACATCACATAACTGTGGCGCTACCTTAAGCGCCATCGCAACGCTTACACAAACCGGCAAACGATGCGAACTGCCGTGACACAATGCATCGCAATTGCTCCACGCTTGCATTTCCCAACGATATATATCAATTTTTGGTTCAATATAGTTTAGCTTGTCCATTGTGTATGTGTAGGTTAGCAACATAGAGTCGTTGTTTTTGGCCGCATTTGTACTAAGCGATATAATCTGAGGAGCGAAGAGATTTTTGAGCTTAGAGGTGATCATTTCAAATTTTTTAGAGCAATAAACATACCTCGACTATAAGATTGCGTTTAAGTTTACGTGAATATGTGGTATTCACACGCTCAATTGTGCTATTGGAGCCATTGTATTCGAATGTAACACCTGCATAGAAGCTAACGTTACGATACGTGCTGATTAGCTTGTTGCCGTTGAGTAACGAGTTATGCTGATCGTCGCGCAATACGATATAGTTTTCATCATGATAACCTGGCTGTGTGATGAGTATGTTAGAAGCACCTGGAATAAAAAATAAAGACGATTAAAAGTTTTAAAATATACGAATTTATGATTTAAAAGTTATAGTTGCTGTTGCTAGGAAAGTTAGTGAAGATTCTTATTGGTGTTTTCTTAGAGGTGTATAACTTTGAATTGAATTAAAGTTGAATTAAGCTTTATATCAATATCTATTCTATACTATTATATAAAATTGAAGTGGAAATTTTTTGTTTCCAGGTAAACTCCAAAAGTACTGGGTCGATTTTTATGAAATAAGTTTTAAAATGTTTTTATTAACTTGCCCATTGAGACAAAAATTAGCCTCATAATAGAGGCTTGCACCAGCTGTTTCATATAATATCATAGTCTAAGATCTTTACAATTTTTCATAAAGTGAATACACACAGCTACAATTGCTGCATGCGATGGCGAAGCGATTAATTTGGGTACTCTTCAGTACTACTCTGTAAAACAGCAATTGGTTCACACTGTATGAGGTCTCTGCGAATGCGTAATATCAGTTAGAGTTTAGGGGGGCAAAATGCAAGGTTATTCGAACTATGGGCTCGGTTGGACGATTATGTCGAACGTAAAATAGACATCGTGTACGGTAACATTCCCAAACTGAACCACTATTGAATGACAATAGCATTGCCAGATCTGACCAATTTATTACCAGATTAATCCCAGTCGGAAAATGGAACCTCTAAATAAATATTCCTTATAATAACAACTTGGTCTTTACTATAAATTTTAGTACACAAAAAAATCTTTTCTTTTAAAGTATAAAGTTAAATTATTTTACAAATTGAATAACTAATATAAGAAAATACTTTAGTAACATTTAATACTATATACATATTTTGATGGGATATAAAAGAAGTTGGGATATAAAAGTGGCGGCCGTGACGCAGTAGGTAGAGTGCGTGACCCATACGCCAGAGAACCCGGGTTCAATTCCCACCTGAAGTTTTTTTCAATTGAATTCATTTTTCTGTTCGGCCGTCTCCTCGACAAAAAATATGTGTTCGGCAAAACTCAGAGAGTGACAACTACCATGAAAAGCTTCTTGAGAACATAAGTCGTTATAAGCCCTTGTTCTCGACATTGTTCAAAACATTTCACATCACGCACAACACAATTGATCATAAGAAGTTCGGTCAAAGTTCTTTCAAGGGCTGAAATGGCCATTTCGTTTTTTTTTTTTTTATAAAAGAATTTAAATATTATTGTATTTATTACGAACAATCAAATAAATTAATACGCTCTTGCAACGAACTGAGCTAAGGGGACTTACATCCATTTTTTCTGAAAAATTTTGGTATGTTTTATACGAATATTACGAAATAACGGTTAAAGATATTGATTTAAAAATGTTCAGATGTTTTTAAAGAAGTATGAGTTAAACAACAATAATTTTTATGATGTTTGTGGCGTAATTTCGTCATAATAATAAAATCTCTGAAGCACCAATAAAAAAATCGGCGGGCAAGATTACTCGAAAACTAATCAGCTGGTTGACTTAAATTTTTGGGACCTAACAGAACTTATTTTTCAGGGATTAACATCAAGTTTTTTCTTTGTTAAGGTCTACAAAATCATAAACACCTACTTTTACTTTTACTTATAAGTATTTTTTAAAATTTTGAAATCCAAAAATTTTTAAAAACTATGTCAATGCCTAACCTTAAATGTACTTTAACAAATATACATATAATTTTTCTAAATCAGATATATTCTGCCCTGTTAAATTAACAGTCTTAAAATTTGTAACAGCCGTAGTAGTTGTTGTTTCGAAATTACAACTTTGAACGTTATTTTTGGTTAAGGTTTTGAATCCATATTAAATAGCTATATTAAATGTCCTCCATGAATAGCTTCAAAAATAGGTTATCGGAATCGGTGTCCTGCAGAAACTCGATGTCAAAATCTTTCAATTTAATTAATTTTAGCTATTTTCCTTTCTTCGCCAATTCTGTAGTTAAAATGTTTCAAATAATTTTTTGCTTTAATATTAATATAACTCACACTTTTTTAGCTATAAAACAAATTTCATTAAATTTTGCACAATATCATGAACTGCACTTTGCAATGACTATCAACGAAATAACAGCAACAACACCCGAAGAAGACTTCGTGTCTGCATGAAACTAGTTCCTTTGCTTCGTCTTTGTAATTACTACGCGTCATCAACACCACAAGCAAAAAAACTTTTTATCAGCATGATACCAGTTTAATTTTTACTTCATTTTTATTATTCACTCGTTGCCATCAACAGTACAAGCACAAACTCAGATTTTGTAAACGATTCGCTCTTTGCAGGCCACAACTGCAAAATTTGACATCCGCAGCTGTTGAATTGAAGGCTAAAAATGTTTAATTTGACCGGTTAGACCGTTAAGCTAATGGAAGAACCTTTCGTTCAACAGCCTTTCCGTTAATATCCATCTTTCCACCCTCCAACTAACTATCACCCGTCTTCCGAATCAACACAATGCTTTCCCATTTTTAGGGGGCATCATCTCTCTTGGACCAGCTTTATTTTCTGTTGACATTGTTGTAGACAATCGCGTTATCATACGGGATCGCCACCCGTAATCATAAGCTTCAGAATTGGGTTGCTTTTTTTCCGTTTTATGATGAAATGCTTTTTGATCCCAAGTGTCTACTCGATTACTTTGTGAATTTATTTCAACTCGTACGGGACACAGACATCCAATTTTTTGATGAAACCAGCGGGCTTTAAATGAAAGTAAACATTTCCAATGGACAAGTGTAGAGCACTCGCAGGCCTCAAAATAGTCAGAATAGGCCTCAGTTTCAGCGATTACTTCATCATTGGGCTTAAATTTCTTTCCAGCAAGCATTCTCTTGAGATCTGAAAACAGGAAAAAGTCGCTGGAGGCTAAATCTGGAGAATATGGTGGGTGAGTAAGCAATTCGAAGCCCAATTCATTAAATGTTGCCATCGTGTTTATCGATTTGTGACACGGTGCATTGTCTTGGTGAAACAACACTTTTTTTCTTTTGGAAATGTGGCCGTTTCTTGGCGATTTCAGCCTTCAATCGATCCAAAAGTGCACAGTAATAGTCGTTGTTGATGGTGGTTCCTTTTTGGAGATAGTCGATGAATATTATTCCTTTTGCATCCCAAAATACAGACGCCATTACCTTACAAGCCGACTGTTGTGTCTTTGCTCGCTTTGGATTCGGTTCGTCCACTGCTGTCCACTCAGCTGACTGTCTTTTGGATTCTGGTGTGTAATAGTGTAGCCATGTTTCATCCATTGTCACAAATCGATAGAATCGATAGAATTCGATCGATAGAACTCGATTTTATTGCGGTTTAACAGCGCCAAACACTCCTCTGAGGCATCAATTCGATGTTGTTTTTGGTCGACTGTGAGCTCACGCGGCATCCACTTTGCACAGAGCTTTCGCATACCCAAATGTTCGTGTAAAATGGTAAAAATACTACAATCTGATATCTTTATAATGTCAGCTAGCTCGGGCACCTTCAATTTGCGATCGTTCATAACCAATTTGTGAATTTTTTTGATGTTTTGTGGAATAACCGTCTGATTTGGGCGTCCACTGCGCTCTGCATAATTTGTGCTGGTACGGCCACGTTTAAATTCAGCAATCCACTTTTCTACCATTTGTCTCGATGGAGCAGAGTCCGGATAATGTTTATCAAGCCATTGTTTGGTTTCCACTGTATTTTTTTTTTCATCAAAAAGCAATGCTTTATCAAAACTCGAAATTCTCTTTTTTCCATTTTTTTTTTTTCAATAACAATAGTTGCACACAAAATGCTCTAACTCACGAATCAATTGTCAGATTGTTTTCAAATTTTTATACGTATCGTTTGAAGGTTTGTACTAAATAAAAGTCGTATGGAAAAAATCTAGTAACGCCATCTATGTGTCATCCTATGGACTTTTTGAACGTACTGGTATACTTCAACATATGGCAGATCTTTGACGATAACAGTGATGCATACCAGAAAAAACACACTTTCTTTTTGAACAACCCAATTTTTTGAAGAGAATTCATGCAACATTCGTTAAATTGATTGGTGATCAATTGTTTAAATTGATCTCCCAAAAAAGACTTCAGAATAGAAAATATTTGTTTCGACGCCGTTTTAAAAGCGGGCGCGGATGTAAGAATAAGGGTGAATAAGTTTATTAATAAAGAAGATACAGTCAGCATTAAGGAAAGTTTCATAGCTATTATCTGACATTTTAAGTACACCTGATCTTGAACAAAGTTCTCTTAGCGTAATCGCTACATTTTAATTGAAAAAAAAAAAAATTAAATTATGGAAAGTTTATTTGCTGTCAGTTTGACAGCACAATATTTTGTGAAAATCTAAACAGACTCAAATCAGCAACTTTTGTTTATTGGACATTTCAATTCTAATCTTATCAATTGCTATTATGTAAAAAACTGTGTGGCGCTTAGTTTTCTAAGCGTGATGAGAAAAAAATAAGCACATTCTAAAGTTCGTTAACCCCTCAACACAAGGTCATCATGATGTGCTCGTAACTATAGCGTTAATTTTTATTTATATTTTGACTAAGCTTATTCACGTTTTTCAATGATGCTCAACATAACTTTTGTGCTGGTAGATCTGGCGATTATCAAGCGTGGAATTTGATTAGGAACGCTTTTAGTAATATGAATACAAATTAATGAAAGAATTACTCGGAAAAAATCTTATCAGTCATGATTGGGTTATTTTTAGTAATTTCGCCACTGTCGCCACTGTTATGCATTGTATAGTTTTTCCTGTTTACACAGATAAAGAGGGACACGAGCTGAATGTTAATTAAAGAATTAAAAAAAAAAATCACTAATAACAGAAAAAAAAAACAATAAAAAAAGTCAACGCAATAAAAAAAACAAACGTTTTAATTAATCGTTAATGCAAAAGACGAATACGTTTGAGTGCGTTTTTAACAAAAATTCATTGTCAAGTGAAGTCATACGATGTTGATAATAATATTATTATTGTTTAGTTTTGCACTAAGCCAATTAAAATAAAATTAAAATAATGAGCACGCGGCAATTAAGCTCCGTAGTAAAATATCTGCTGCATTAAATTAGCGGTCTATATTAGGTTATGCATCATGCGCCACTTAAATATGCATTACTATACGCTGAACCAGGCGATCCCGATATGTTTGACTTACCTTTTGGTATAGTTGTCACATAATAATAATACGATTTGGACTTCGGCTGAATTTTGTATAGGTCCGAAACATAAAAATTACCCGTAAATTCCTCACAACTATCATTTCTGCCCTCGCAGACACCGCATTTATCTAAGTGGTAAAAGTAATAAAAGTTGCTTATTAATTGAGTTTAAAGATTTCAGCTGATTATTATACATATGAGCTAGACTTACCCAGTTTTGCTATCGAATTCAGCTCATTATCGCAACCTGCTGGCCGGCAAATGCCGTTGACACACTTATCAAAACTATCGAACGAACAAGTGGTGCCATCTTTAACCTTCTCGGAGAGTCGAAAATATGCACTGTTGTCCTCGAGGCGACAATAGAGCTTGCATTTATCCTTGGACGATACTGCGGAGTGAAAAATTATTTTTATAGTGTAATTACACAGTACAATACATAAAAAAGTTAAAGAATTCCAACAACTGAAGACTAATTTCTCAGACTGGAGACTCGGAATTCTGGTAGAAGAGACTGATTTTTAATATAGTATCTTAAGTTAAAACTATTTCAAGCAGTTTATTATTATTAAAAGTTAGCAAAGT
Source organism: Coremacera marginata (assembly GCA_914767935.1). Taxonomy (NCBI): domain Eukaryota; kingdom Metazoa; phylum Arthropoda; class Insecta; order Diptera; family Sciomyzidae; genus Coremacera; species Coremacera marginata. Next base: position 21,965,202 of record OU612043.1, read on the forward strand.
TCCTAATAATCACTTTTGACATAAATAAATAGTACCCCGTTTTGTGTTCAGTGACTTGTTATAAAATTTTATGAACAGTATTTTGTATAACATGCATCTAAACCCCTTAGAAACCTGTTTCTGAGTCTAATTCGATCCAAATCAAATAAAGGTGTAAAAAATTTACTTAAAAATAGAAATAGAGGCTTAAAGTATTTTAGAAAATATTCCTTATAGAATATCACGAACTAGAGTGTACAGACAAGGGGGAATTTTAGGTGTTCACACCCCTCTCCCCCCTCCCCCCCCTTAGGGTCCAGAAAGTATAAAGAATTAACACAAATGAGACTATTTAATTCAAAATGTATTTTTTTTTTAGATAAACTGTATTAATGATGTTAATTTTCTTGAAAACTTCACTTAATTATTGAAAAATTTTTTTGGCCAAGTGAAAGATTAATTTTGCTTATAAGAGTCATAATCATTACATTGGTATGTCGAAATTCCGACTAATTCGTCACTATTTTGAGCTGTCTTAAGGAAACCATTACAATTTCGTTACGCAAATACAGCTTGTATGACATATTAAAATGCTAACGGAGTAAAATTTCCTTTCTTTCGAACTGTCTGAACGAAATCGTAACTTTTTCGTAACATTTTCGTTAGGACTCGTTACGAAACCATTACGATACTTCGTTACGAAGTCGTGTCAAGCCCTTCATACGATTTTCCTTACGATTTCCCAACGAATTCGGAACAATCTTTTCCGATTTCGGAATCCGATTTTGTTACGAAATCGTAAAGAATATCGTATGAAGCGGTTGACACGACTTCGTATCGATTTCGTAACGAGTCTTAACGAAAATGTTACGAAAAAGTTACGATTTCGTTCAGCCAGTTCGAAAGATAGAAAAGTTTACTCTGTTTGCATTTCAACATGTTTTACAAACAGTCGCATAACGAATCTATTTATAAATTCGTATAAAAAGTGAAACTGCTCCGATATTTGCGTAACGAAATTGTAACAATTTCTTTAAGATAGCTCGAAATACTTATGAATTCGTCGGAATTTCGACAAAGTCGTCAACTATGGTTTGCTGGGTAAGCTTATTAGACGCAAAACTTTTGAAAAAGCCTTAATTTGAGTGGGTTTTTTTTGTCATTTTTAAAAGTGTAAAAATATGTGAACCTCGAAATTTAACACATTATGGGGTATTCCACGTAAAGCGGATGACTAAAAATTTTGACATCTAAAATTTCCAAATTGGCACAAAAATTTAACCTTGTGCGAAGCCTTTTTCAAATAACAGGTTTCGGAAAATCACCTTAAATCTAAATATGAAAAAATTTTTGTAAACCATTTTATACAGTCCATTTTTATAGTGATTTGATGATTTTTTAATCATGTTACCAAATTTTCATAAAAAAAAATTAACAATTACAGTTTTTTAAGCTTCAGCATTTTAAAAATATTTATTTTTATTATATTAAAAAATTAAAAAACAATTTAGAAGTTCAAAAAATTTTGTTTTTAGTGTTTTTAATAAGCAAATAATTTAAATATCAATCCTTAACCGATTAAATACTTAAAAAAGTTACTGTTTCTTTTTATAAAAATTTATCTAGCTGAATAATTATTTTAATATTAACATGCACTTATTTTCATGTGATATTTTATATAATAAATTGGTTATAAGATACTGGTGCTGTGCAAAAACCAGTATTCGAATTACGGTTTTTGAAAAATAGTCTGAAATTTAAATGTGACTTTATCGGAGTCGATTCCTCTAATCAAAAAATTTTAATAAAAAAAAAATATATATAGTAATTGTTATTGGAATTGAATCATGAGAAAATGAAACTGTTAAATTTTTAAAGATCTTCAAATATTTTCTTATGCATTTATTTAAATTGTCGAAATCATTTTCGAGAACAGTAATATTTTAGCCCTTAACGATAACTCGAACTAGCGTTCACACAGGTTCAAATAGTTGTACACAAGCTGGGGATCAACAAAAGCGTAAGATAGCCAAAAAGAAACCAAATCTAAAGACTAAAATTTTTTTTTCTCCCGTTTATATAGAATGTCCATAAAAGTTGTGAATACAGCTCCACCAGCTGAACTTATTAAAAAATGTTTGCATTTTTCATAGCTGATTTTAATTTTGATTACACATTAATATTGCTGAATTCGTAAAATTTTGGCACAGACATTTTTACTGTTTGTGCCAATTTTCGGAATAATACTTTTTAAAAAAAATTAAAAATTCTCAATTTGGACCATTTTTCAACAAACTATAGGCAAAAATCAAAACACTTAGTATTCAAAATTGATTTGTAAAAAAAAAATTAAATAAACTCTTCTCATCTATTTTATGGTCATTTAAAAACAGGCATATTCACAAATAGTCTTAAAAGAAAACGGATTTTCTTAAAAATTTTCATATCCTTTCTTTCAGTTATTACTGGTATCTACTTAAAGATTTTTTATCAAAACCCCCCTAAGGTAAATCCTGGCCCGTAGCCTGTCTATGTTATATACAAAAATAGTCTTAATAAAAAAGTCATTGTTACAGTAGTATCTTTCATTAAGTTTTTGATATCAATCATGTCGATAACATTGATACCAGGATGCCATGGTTTCGACAGTTTTTCTAATTTCTATATTGTTGTGACCTATCTATAATAGATAGAATACGCTGGTAAAAGAGAGAGACAAATCTGTCTAAGCCTCAAGTCATTAGTACCCCTGCAAAACATTTTTAAAATTATGTAATGCCTTTACTTAGTACTCGCTTCTTCAATGCATTACATAATTCTTAAAGCCCAAAATGATATAATGTAATGCAGAATGCAATGCTTCATAATAATATTTGTTTATCTTTGTTCTTATTAAGAATTAAGTAAAGAGGAATAAAAAAAAAAAATGTTGATTTGTGAAAAGACCAGAATTATTGAAAGACATTATCTATCCGCCTCTGGTATACATTTAAATAAATGCTTCTCTGGTATAAGAATCTGTAATAGCTTACCGCCAATGGCATGCCTATCTTAAAGTAATGTATTCTGTAAGCCAGAAAGTAAGTGGTAATTGAGGTTTTTTGGATTATTTTGGGCATTACATGTAAGCGAAGTTTTTGCTGGGACGTTTCAGTTCAGAGAATGCACATCAACGGATATGCCATTGTAATTCAGGTATCAGTACACAGTTGAGTTTTTTTTTTTTTTTTTTTTTTTTTGTCTAAACCAACGCTCAGGGGATGCCCCCTTTAAATGCGAAAGCATTGCGTTAATTCGGAAGACGGGTGATAGTTAGTTGTATCTCCATGTACCTCCCATGAACACTTCCCATTGAACACTTCCCATGGTAGAACCTATACAAAAGGCTTAGGCAACCAACATTGCGCCGATGCCCAAGAAAACTGAGAGGAGATAAAATGTTTTCATATCCTATTATATATACCGCACGGCGTTGAATTCGGTCCAAAAGCTCCAAATAAGATCTCGAAGGGGTAAAGTATCGCTTGCACCGTTTTAAGAAACCTAGGCACTTGGCCGCTTCTTTCGACACATGGAAAATGTGATCATTCCAACGAAGGTCTGATTGTATCGACATGCCCAGAACGTCAAGAACATCTGACTCCAAAAGATCCACACCATTCATATTCAAGGGAGCTAAGGGACAGTTCATCCGCTTGTGGGTTAACAGGCAACACTGGGTCTTGTTTGCATTAAACTCTCATATTTTGCCTCTTACTCTCAATCTCCAAAGAACTCGTGCGTTTTTTGAAAAAATATGAATGACAAATGCTGCTGTCGTCCGCAAACGAATGAATTGGGTTATGAGTCAACGACAGAAGGTCGTTGATAAAAACCAGAAACAAAGTTGGCGATAGAACTGAACCCTGCGGTACTGCTTTGATGGCGTGCTCACTGGACGAAATGCCGTCGATTACGACACGTATAGTTCTATCCTTAAGAAAGCACGTGATCCACCGAGCAAAGTTACCACCGACACCGTATGCAATTAGTTTGGAGACGAGTGCTTTATGCCACACTCGGTCAAACGCCTTTGAAATATCCAGAGCAACAACCCTGCTCTCACCGAACAGGTGAACGCATTGGTTCCATTTTTCTGTAAGGAACGCCATAAGGTCACCAGTAGACCGAGTCCTACGAAAACCATATTGACGGTCACTTAGCAATTCGTTGTGCTCCAGATAGTTCATTAGGTGGAAGTTTATTACGCTCTCCATAACTTTGGAAAGCGTAGAGCATATCGCAATGGGTCGGTAGTTTGCAGGATTCGTGGCATCGCCCTTTTTAGGTATCGGCTGGACATTTGCGACCTTCCAACAAGATGGAAATACTCCTGTCCTGTATGAGATGTTGAAAAGGTTGCGCAAAGGCCGAGCCAGTGTAGAAGCACACGTTTTAAGCACAATTGGTGGTATGCCATCAGGACCAGAGGCTTTGTTTATGTTAAGATTTGCAAGGACTCTTTTGACTGCTCTCGTTCGAAAATATATCTCCTTCATTGAAGAAGAACTAGTCCCAACAAAGGGCAGTGGCTGACTGCTATCCGAGATTGTAGAATTGAGTGCAAACAATCCAGCCAACAGGTTGGCTTTATCAACCGAGTCAGTGAAGATTTGGTCATCTTTTAAAAGAGTCGGAATCGACGAAAACGTTTAATTTTTAACTCTTTTAACAAATGACCAAAAGTTTTTGCTCCATTTAGGGCAGAGAAGAACCTGTTCTCTAATGCGAGTTTCGTGAAGAAACTTTTCGCGTTTTAAAATTGCGTTACAGCGATTCCTAGCCTCGATGCGAAGTCTATTAGTATCAGCATTCTTATCAGATCGCCAATTCTGATAGGCTTCCTCTTTGGACCTGACTGCGATCCTGCAAGTCTCATTAAACCATGAGTGGTCTTTTGGTTTAATGCTTTTCTTCTTATTGGGGATAAAAAACCGCATACCCAATAAGATAATATCTTGTACCATGACAGTGGCGGCATTCACATTTCTATCAGCGAAACATAATTTCCAATTGAAGTTGCGATAAAAATTATTTAACGCATTCCAATTTGCTCTTTCATAAAACCATGCAGTCCTTTTCGGGGCCTTAGGCGTAAAGGTGCGAAGGTCAGAATATGAAAAAACGGCGGAGATGGTACAATGGTCCGAATTACCAAGAGGTGCATTGACACTCACATCATATTTTTCATGATGAGAAGTCAGAAAAAGGTCTAAGATATTATGGCTTTGCAAATCATTTCGTGGGAAAAATGTTGGTTCCTTCACTACTTGAATCAATTGGTTTGATTCAGCAAAAAGCTCAACATATTGTCCTTCAGGTGTGGTGTGGCTCGAGTGACATAACCAAGCCGAGTTGTGGACATTGAAATCGCCGGCAACAACGATTTCGCTGTCAGGAAACAACCCCAAAATGTGCGTAATCGAATCAGAGAGAGAGTCCAATTTATTAAAAGTGGCTTCTCTTCCTAAATTCGGACTTCTATACACGAAACAAAAATGTAGCAAGTGCGAACGAACTCTGAACCTCACCCACATGGAGCTGAATTCCGGATCGGTGACGCTCAGACCCCGCTCGAACTGGTATGCCACATCTGTTCTTATAAAAAGAGCGATGCCCCTATGCGAAGAAAACAATGGCAGTAAGTGATACCCAGGATTATGAAAATCCAGTGGATCTGAGTCCTCTGTCACCTGGGTCTCACTTAGTGCCATTATTTGAGGCCTATAAAGAGCACAATATGCATAGACCGAGAAGAAATTCGCGCTCAGTCTACGGATATTGCAAAAGTCTATGCGAAAATGTCCCGACATTTATTCACAATGCAAGTCTCAAGCAAATAAGGGTAATAAGGTAATTAGTTACTTCCACAAAAAAGATTAAAGTGTTGCTGAATAATTGGGTATAAGTTGTATTTGTAGTGGAAAACTTAACAGTTAAGGCTATGTGGTGAAGAGGGGCTATGTGGTATTAGAGAAAATATGCGTGTTTAGCATTACTACCCAGCAAAAACTTCGCTTACATGTAATCGAAGAAATAATCTGGAAACATATAACCATCAATTACCTTCTAGCTTACGGAACGCATTACTTTAACATAGGCATGTCATTGGCGGTAAGCTATTACAGTTTCTTATACCAGAAAGCATTTATTTAAATGTATACCAGGGGTGGATAGATAATGTCTTTCAATAATTCTGGTCTTTTCAAAAATCAACATTTTTTTAAATGCCTCTACTTAATTCTTGCAAAGAACAAAGATCACTGTTTTTGACTCAAGACAATACCTATTTTAGAAATAAAGTTATAAGGGAAAATAAAACACCCTAAAACACGGTTTTAGGGCCGACCCCGAAGCGATTCAAGTGGCACCACTGGCTAACGGTAAAAGAAAAAAAATTTTAAAAATGTTTTTTGTTGTCTCTAATAATGGGGCATTCACATATATTTTTGTTAATTTTTTTCTAGGTGGTGATGCGCCCATCCTTGGCGAAATTTGGTGGAATGAGCCTATTTCTAAAATAAAAATAGTCTTAACTTACAAACCATATTAAAAATTAGTTAGACGTAAGCTTTTATAACGTCGATACATGCGTACATTTTTTAGTCTCTTTTGCCAGAATCTGTTGTTTTGTATGCAATTTGGAAAAAAATTAAAATTGTACAATATTATTTAAGCCCCAACCAACTAAGTATCTTAAGTAGACTAACACTTACATCCGTACTTCGGTATCCATTGTGCCGACCGATCAATGCCTTTGATGCCAAAATTGCGTCCGTTCATATCGTAGCACTGCTGCTCGCGCGAATCCATTGAACCCGGCGGACAACTTTGTGTATTACATGAACGATATTTTTTCCTACTACCTGCACAGTATTTGCCACCATTTTTCGGCAGCGGATTATTACATTCACGCTGTGATTCCTGCACACCCCCACCGCAAGTTAGACTGCATGGCGTAAACTGACTCCAGGCACCCCAGCCACCGTGCACTGTTTGCCGCATGTTGCCCTCACGTGCCACACATTCACCCTGCTGACACCAGAAACGATTGTTGCGGCATGGCGTACCATCAGCCCAGGGTAGATTACTGGAACGACAGTCGGATAGCTTGTTATCTGCCTTGCACCAGAGGCGTTTACATTCGCCCTCGAGATAGCAGTACTTTGATTGATTGCCGTGTATCAGCTGACATTGATGATCCAACGAATAGATTTCACCTGGTTGTTTGGTATTCAAAATCTTGAATATGTTATTATTTTCCGTCGGTGTATCCTCGAGGCATGATTTGTCTTCTTTTCTTTTTTGGAGAGATTAAAAGAATTCTATTTGAGCTACATGTGTATATAAGAGTAAATGTTTTGTAAAGTAGAGCGAATGAAATGAAGTGTGAATAACGAAAGAATTCTACTTCATATGAGGAGGTGAAAAACAAAGTGCTCTAAGTGCAAAAAGACTACACATAGTGTACATTTGCAAAATTTCGTTTTTATTATCAAGTACGATTTATGAGTGTTTCATTTTGTATAAAAAACTCTTTACTTAAATTTTTGCATCATTTTAAACCGATTTAATTTAAATTTTATTGTTCGTGAATGTGCTCCAACCTACGCAAACTTATTTGCAACAACAACAAAAACAATAACAGCAAAGTTTTAATGCCACTTGAAAGAAAGAAATACATATGTATTTTACCTCGTCTTGTATGGGGGAAAAAAAGTCCCATTTGTACTCCTCTTAAAATGAACCTTGATATATTTTATGATGATTCCCAAAATATTTTGGCATTAGTGAATGCCTCCAGTGAGCTAAACCATTTTGCAAAAACCTCCAAAAGTCATGTTTTTCGAAAATATTTTGGCAATAATAATAATTATTGGTAGTAATTGGTAAAAAAAAGTTGTCAGAAATTATAGGCCTGAAAACGTTCTTCCGATTTGCATCAAAAATTTTTGAAAACTTGCTATAGGATTGAAGAAAATGCTGTTTTTAATGCATTTTATCACCTATTTTTTTATATTGTATTCACTTAAATTCAAACAAAAAGCTATCAAAACAACGAAATTTCTCAATTGAAAATAGATAATTATATAAAATCCTTTTTAGAATGTATTTTGTAGTAAGGCTTAATTGATTTAATTTTGTTTTTTAATGTAACAAAATGAACTGCAGTGCGACCTTGAAATTTTACTACTCAATTCTCGTCCAAATTTCTTCGAAGCGCCGTCTAAGAAGTTTCTCTTCAAAAAAAGGTGAACAAAATGCATGAAAAACAGTATTATCTCTAGTCCGATAGCAAATTTTTAAAAATGTTTGATGCAGATTGGAAAAACTTTTTCAGGTCAATAATTTGTGACGATTTTTTTTTACAATTATTATACAAGCCGACATATTTACGAAAAACATGATTTTTGGAGGTTTTTGAAATGGTTTAGCTCACTGGAGGCTTTCGTTATTGCCAAAATATTTTGGGAATCGTCATAAAACACATCAAGGTTCATTTTTAGATGGGTACAAATTGCACTTTTTTTTCGAGGCTCCTTAATGTATATGATACTATAATATACAGCTTAGACGACTTTCTATCTGGAAGTTTTTTTCCTATTATCTGTAACACGGATGCTTGTGTGTGTAGTTTGGACCACTTTTTCTTTCACATTCTTATATACATAACCAAATTGCTGTTTGTTTCTTTGATTGAACGGACTTACGTGCAGTTTGATATAAAGGTAGGATGAATTCCTAAATGCTTTTATGCAAACTATCAGTGATTTTTTTTCTTTGAATTGTTGCTTAGTAGATTTACCAAAACTGCGCAACTAAAGCGTGCTTAAAAATAACAATCCAGTTGCGCAGTTTTAGTGAATCAACTTAGCACCAATTCAAAAAAAAAAATCACTGATGCTTTGCATGCCATAGGGCTATTCACGATTTAGTGCAAATGCAAAAGAAAATCAATTGTGAACGGTTTTTTATGCCATTTGTGCAGCACTTACTTATTGCAAAACAAATTCGCAACTGATTTGTTGAAGAAAAAACAGCGCTCAAAGTTAAACTTTTTCAAATTTCTTTGTAAACGCCAAAAATCTTACAAGTTTAGCACATACTTTTGAGTGGCTTCCATTTTTTGTTTGGTTTTCGCGTTTAATCCTCTTTTTTCCGATTCTCTGACGCACTTTTTTTTTTGACAACTACAAATACGTTGACAGCTGGTAGCAGGGATGTATATGCATTTGCAAATATATGCATTAAGTTTCAAGTGTTGCATATTTACAAAAACAGAGCAAGTGCAAACATATGCATTTTGTTTTTGTATTGCAAAAATATGCACTAACAAATTGTAAATGCACTGATGCAAGACCATTTGCACTAAATGCTGAACTACTCTTATATAATTTATTTGATAATCTTTATATTAAGTTGAAAAATTATACCTACAAATTGTACAAATTTTAAAATTCAGGTAGAGAATTTGACGATTTGATAGAATACAAGGGTTAAATTGCATAAATGCAAAATAAATCTTCCTATAAAAATAAACTGAAAATTTTTTCCATGATATCATGCTTTACCACATGAAAAAGTTGATATGTACGCTAAACTACTGATGAAGTACAGGGTGGCTGATGAAAGGTGCAACAAATAAAAAACATAATAACTTTTTTCTGTTTAAGTAATTTGTTCCATTCCTTTTTTTTCTAGATTTATCTTTAAATTAAACGTAAATGGAAGATTGACACAATGAGACAAAACTTTGATAGTGCACCGCTTTAAAGCGTTGGAGTCCAAACATACTATAGAGGAGCACGTTTAGCGGCACTCCTCCTAGCAGATGGATTATAATGAGGCTCGTGAAGCGTTACATTCTCAAGAAGGTTTTATCATCGAAATCCATCTATAGCTATTACCATTCAAGCCAATTCTATAGTTTCCAGAAGGAGCTTATCTGCTCAAATGGGTATCAGCAGACAGTCACTGCAGACAATTATGCATACAGATCTAAGCTTCTTCCCATATAAAATTCAACTAACAACCAAACTGAATGTAGCAGACTTGACTATTTGAAACTACTTTGCCTACTTAAAATTTTGTGAGAAGATGATGCAAATAGCCGAAGAGAACGAAAACATCTTAAACCGCATCTTTATGTTTGACGAGGCCCATTTTAATCTAAACAGTAAGTTTACAAATAAAATTATCGAATATGGAGTAACTCCAAGTCACAGATACTCCATGAGACGAAATTGCATATAATCCAGGATATAATTCAGTGAAAAACAGGGATACAGATAAACTGGTATTAAATATTTTACATAAAAATGTACGACATAGGTTTAAACTTACTCTAAAAACTCAGAAACATAGTAGCGTGAACAATCTGACCAAGACCAAGGATGTATATCATCACCCATAATACTAGACATAATGTGCAGTTTACGCTTGCTGCCTGGTTTGTTGAACTGCTTGCAGCGATCATCATCATCGTGAGGCATGTTGAGACTAGAAATAGGGGTAATATAGTGCATACTTACTTGATTTACAAAGGACGGACTATTCAATTTATTTATAATCCAAACTTACATATGGCCCAATTCGTGTGCTATCGTAAAGGCGGCTGGCAAGCCATTATCCTGTACTATAGAGCAGGACTGACGCTTACATACAGTGCCCAATTCGGCCAAGCCCAGTGTATCGCATTTTGTCTCACGTTCATTGCGACAAATTTGATCCCTAGAATAAAGAATTTATATTTGTATTTATTTCAAGTTATGCAAGTTTAACAATATAAATATCTTATAATTAGAGCACCAGCTGTACAATGTTGTGTGGAAGATATGTGCAAAATGAATGTATTAACTAAGCACTATAGTGGTATTCTCTATGTCTAGTATATGCCGCTGCAAGGTGCAAGAATAGGAAATGCGCAATCCGTGCAAATGCCAAAACATTGACCCGACTGCATATTTCCTATTCTTGCACCGTGCAATGGCCATATAATAGACACAGAGAATACCCCTCATGTGTTACGAATAACATAACAACCACACAATAAGAAGAAAAACGAAGGAATTAACAAGAAAAGTTAAAAAAACCATTCAACAATAACAAACAAGCCTCTTGAAAGAAGTTCTGTGAAGAAATTGATAAAATTTCGGAGCTATTCCGACTTCTAGCTGAGACACCATGCACACCTGACTCTTTCGAAAGGTCGGATGAGACATGAACAGTATCTAGTGAAAAATTAATTTAACTCCTATGATACTATGTTCACACTGAGGGCTAAATGCGCATTTAACGAAATGCGCATTAGCAATTTAGAATGCGTGGCCGTATGCTCCTTGTAAGAGTAAAAGAGACAAATATATACATTCAATTTCGTAAATGCGCATTTAGCTCTCAATGTGAACGTAGTATGAGACACGCTCTTTTCTGGTAGCGGTGCGCCTATTTTAGCCCATAACGTACTTCCGACAAAAGACGTTGGAGCGCCTAATAGATCTGTGAGTTCGTAATAAAATTGTAAGCGTTACAGTAGGCCTTCATCAAAGTAAGATTCGAAGAAACGATTCTACATTTATTGATCATCACCATAAAGAAATCCTTTGTGCATAAGGATTTAACATTAGTTGCTTTCTTCGATATAACTTCACTCCTCAAATTTATACGACTTGCGTTAGGTGGATAACGTGTGAACAAAATTATTGTTGATCTTATAGTTTGATCTTATAGATAGATCCAATAGCATAGTAATTCGACTAGACTTGCTCTATTTGGGTTAGGTTCAGGGTCCGCTCGCACTTGCTACATTTCTGCTACGTTTATAGAAGTCCGACTTTAGGGAGGGAGGCTACTTTTAACAAACTAGACTCTCTCTCTGATTCGATATCGCACATTTTGGGGTTGTTCCCTGATAGTGAAATCGTTGTAGCTGGCGATTTCAATGTCCACAACTCGGCTTGGTTATGTCACTCGGGCCAAACAACACCTGAAGAGCGGGCAATATGTTGAGCTTTTTACTGAATCGAACCAATTGATTCAACTAGTGAAGGAACCAACTTTTTTTCCAAGAAGTGATCTGCATAGCCATAACATCTTAGACCTCTTGCTGACTTCGCATCATGAAAAATATGATGTGAGTGTCAACGCACCTCTTGGTAATTCGGACAATTGCACCATCTCCGCTGTTTTTCCATATTCTAACCTTCGCGCCTCTACGCCTGAGGCCCCGAAAAGGACTGCATGGTCTTATGGAAGAGCAAATTGGACTGCGCTAAATAATTTTTATCGCAACTTCAATTGGAAATTATGTTTCGCTGACAGAAATGTGAATGCCGCGGCTATTATTGTGCAAGAAATTATCTTATTGGGTATGCGGTCTTTCATCCCTAATAAAATGAGAAGCATCAAACCAAAAGACCACTCATGGTTTAATGAGACTTGCAGGATTGCAGTCAGGTCCAAAGAGGAAGCCTTTCTGAATTGGCTCTCTGATAAGAATGCCGATACGAAAAGACTTCGCATAGAGGCTAGGAATCGCTGTAATGCAATTTTAAAACGCGAAAAGTTTCTTCACGAAACTCGCATCAGAGAACAGGTTCTTCTCTGCCCCAAAGGGAGCAAAAACTTTTGGTCATTTGTTAAAAGAGTAAAGAATCAGACGTCATCGACTATTCCAACTCTTTTAAAAGATGACCAAATCTTCATGTACTCGGCTGATAAAGCGAACCTGTTGGCCGGATTGTTTGCACATAACTCCACAATCCCAGAAAGCATCAGCCACTACCTAAAGAACGTCTTCTGTAATGCAGGAGATGTATTTTCGTACGAGAGCAGTTAAAAACGTCCTTGCAAACCTCAACATAAATAAAGATTCTGGTCTTCTAGTCTGGCTCGGCCTTTGCGTAACCTGTTTAACATCTCCTACAGGACAGGAGTATTTCCATCTTGTTGGAAGGTCGCAATTGTCCAGCCGGTACCAAAAAAGGGCGATGCCACGAACCCTGCAAACTACCGACCCATATCGATATGCTCTTCGCTCGCCAAAGTTATGGAGAGCGTAATTAACTTCAACCTTATGAACTATCTGGAGAACAATGAATTGCTTAGTGACCGTCAATATGGTTTCCGTAGGGCCCGCTCGACTGGTGACCTTATGGCGTTCCTTACAGAAAATTGGAACCAATGCGTTCACTTATTCGGTGAGAGCAAAATTGTTGCTCTGGCTATTTCTAAGGCATTTGACCGAGTGTGGTTTGTTCCTGGTTTTTATCAACGACCTTCTGTCGTTGACTCACAACCCAATTCATTCGTTTGCGGATGACAGCGGCATTTGCCATTCATATTCATTTAAAAACGCCCGAGCTCTTTGGAGATTGAGAGGAAGAGGCAACATATGAATGACACACTTAATAATGACTTGGGAAAAATCTCCGAGTGGGGTCTTGCTAATAGAGTAGAGTTTAATGCTAGCAAGACCCAGTGTTGTCTGTTAACCCACAAGCGAATCAATTTCCCCTTAGCTCCCCTCTATATGAACGGTGTAGATCTTACGGAGTCAGATGCTCTTGACGTTCTAGGCATTTCAATACAAGCAGATCTTCGGTGGAATGATCACATTTTTGATGTGTCAAAAGAAGCAGCCAAGTGTCTTGGTTTTTTAAAACGTTGTAAGAAATACTTCACTCCATCTGATCTTCGTTTGATCTATACCTCATATATTAGGCCGAAAATGGAGTACAATTCGCACATTTGGGCAGGGGCTTCAAGATCCTATTTGGAGCTACTGGACCGGATTCAAAGACGTGCGATATATTTGAGAGGTGATGGAAATATTTCATCTTCTCTCAACTCTCTTGGGCATCGTCGCAATGTTGGTTGCCTAAGCCTTCTGTACAGGTACTACCATGGGAAGTGTTCAAGGGAGATACATGGCCTGACGCCACCAGCTCGTGTGTTTCCCAGGTCCACTCGGGCAGCTCTCCAAGCCCATCCCTTTACCATTGCAACTTTGCCTAATAGAACATCGCATTACCGAGATAATTCGTTCATCGGTCGCTCAGTAAAATTGTGGAACAATCTCCCTGCGAGCGTGTTTCCTCACGGTTTCAATCTGTGTAAATTTAAATCAAATCTTCATCGACACTACTCCATCTTTCCACCCTCCAACTAACTATCACCCCCGTCTCCCGAATCAACACAATGCTTTCGCATTTATAGGGGCCATCCCTTGAGTGCTGGTTAAGTCTAAAAAAAAAAAAGACATGGAGTGTTGTAAGATCTGTGTTACGCGACACGCCGCTTAGTGGTTTCATCCCATACAAAGCACTATGTTCCAGAAATCGGATTTGGCGGTATACACCTTATTTTGGAACTTAATAATAATAAAAAAAAAATGTGACTTTACAAGCATATTTTCCTTGTTCCGAAAAATATAATTTTTCATACCACATGGCAACTCTCCTCATTTGTCGTTACGCAGAAATTGTTGTTCTGAGTGTTCTGCATTTGGCGCTTTTTATTGGAAAAATGTATGAAATTTTAAATGCAAAGTTATTTATTATTTGTAAAAAGTTGAACGTAAAAACTACACCGAACAATATTGAAGATGTGTTACTTAAAGTACTGTAATTATCTTAACTGTAATTATAATTATTAAATTTTCGAACAAAAACCAATGTAACAAAATGGTTCTTATGAGAACAACAACACATTCTCTTTGCTTTAACATTCGTCGTTGGTAGGATTTTTTGTTGTATTTCAGCATTTTAGCGCAATATCCTTAGTGATAATGGATTTAAATGAAAAATAAAATATTTAAGTGCAATAAAACGCAAATTAGGACAATTTTATGTGCTTTTTATAGGAAAAAGAATCAAATGAATTTTATTAAGAAGACAATCTTCTTAATATTCTAAGATATCTTCTAATTTTTTTTGTACGAAAATCTTCACCATAGTACTAGTTATACTTATTAAATTTATTCTTTCCTTCTTCTTAGAAATTTCTTCTCGGTTTTATTAAGAAGATTTCTTCTTCTTTGTGATAGATTTCTTCTTGAATTTATTAAGATTTTCCTCTTATTTTGAGTAGACTTCCTCTTTGTTTTATTAAGAAGATTTCTTCAAATTTTTAATAGATTTTTTTTTTTGGTTGTGTTAAGAAGATTTCCCCTTTTGTTTATAAGAGTTCTTTTTGACTTTTCGCTTATTTTTATAGATTTCTTCTTGATTTTATTAAGAAGATTTCCTCTTATTTCTATTATATTTTTTTTTTGATTTTTTTAAGAAAATTTCCCCTATTTTTCTTGTATATCCTTTTGAATTTATTAAGAAAATTTGGCTCTAATTTTAAGAGGTTCTTCTTCATATTATTCAAATAAGAAGATTTCTTCTTATTTCTAAAAGGCTTCTTCTGGACTTTGTTGCGAAGATTTCCCCTTATATTTTTAGGTTTCTTCTGTTTTTTATTAAGAAGATTTTCCGCTTATTTTTCTAAGATTTCATCCTCATTTTATTATAATAATCTAACATATATGTGTAGAATAAAAAACAAAAAATTATAACAAATGGTGTTTAGAGCATTAATAATTTCATCATACATCATAGTGAACATCTGATAGTACTTGTTTTAGATTAGTTCGATACTTATAAATGAATGTGCCAGAAGAAGCCATTGGAAGGTTCATTACATCTTCATTTGTGCATTTTCTACTGAATTTTTTTGAGTGTTGAAGACAATATTGCCGGTAGTCTTTTATTCGAGACTCTTGTAAGCACTCCTAGTTATTGGTAGTACTTAGTTATTAAAAATTCTATCTGTACATCCAAGACAAACATTTCACACTCTATCTACAAAACAGCCACAACTCAAAATTTACTAATTTTTACTTTTTAATGTTAAACTATTCATAGTGATTACCTTCATCAAAATTGTTCACTCATAAATAGTTCTTACTATTTAATATAAAAAAGAAAATCATTTTGTCTCTTTGTTTTGTATGGAGTCATTGAAAAAAAAATTGTTTTTTTCCTTCTCCTGAAAATTTTAAAATTTTGGGCTGTGTCTCTTTTGTAGACAGTGTGCGATTTGCAAATGTAAATAACAATCAAGTGAAAGCTTTGAATGTATTCTAGGTACATTGTCTATTTTGTCAATGGGTCCTTTTACCGCTGGGTTGTTAAGGTACAATTTGACCACTGGGCTGCTTTGAGACAACTTGTTGTACCTTGAACATATGCTATATGAACTCACCTTGTTATCAACATGGCTGTGTCATAGTGATAGCCTTGCTTCAGTAAAAAATTACAAAAATGCTTCAACAATTGTGAGGCCGATGTAGCTGCAAAATGGAAAGAAAAATATTTTTATAGCCTTCAAGAATTAAAAACCTACATACTATGCACTATACGTACTTCTCTTACGATTATTACGTGCCGCCGTAATATCATCACGCAGCATTAAAATATTAGCCACCGAAATATAGATAGAATTGCCTATGCTAGCATCTGAGAATATATTCGATACAATCGAAATCAATGTCAAAATATATGACTTCAGGTCATCTTTATGAAATTCAATCATGGTGTGATCAACCGCAACCAACACTTCCATCGTAAACAGATGTTGATCGGACACATAGTTGCGTTTCTTGCGCAACAACTTTGAGTAGATATTCTGTTCTAATGCTTGTAGATCCATGCCAAGATTGCCGGAGACAGCATGTCTAGCATTGCGGCGCGAGTGATTCCAGATTTTGTGCAGCACCTCGGTATCACCATCGCTGCTTGGGCTGACTGGCTGTATGAGAAGCGTGCCAAAACTAGTTTTAATATAACCAGTCTGTGAGAAAATAAAACAAAAACAAAATAAAAAAAAATGTTTTTTTTTTTATTTAACAGTTAGTTGTTGTCAAGTGTTGTGTGCTGGTATTTTGAGAGCTTACCATGCCATTGCAGAGTGAGACGGCAACAACAGATAGTTCGTCGCCCTGTACGACACCTTTGTAGTAGCAGCCTAAGTAATGAAGTTCCTCCTCTTCTTCTTCCTCTTCGGTGCGATTGTTTAGAAAACGTAAAATCTAAGATGCGAAACGAAATGATAATAAAACATGTTAGTAGTACGAAATGAGCCAAATATGTGACACATTTAAAATCTTTTAAAAATCTCTGCTTAGCTCACCTTAAATGTTTTTGGTGGTATAAAAGATGTATCTTGATGTAGCACTAAATGCAGCTGATGGTCGAAATAGTTTAGTTTGTATTCCGGATGTGGATCCCAGATATGACTAGATTTGCTGCGAAATGTGCCCGTCTCGCTAAATGCTGAAATACCTTTTTTATTGTTATTATTATGATTCCTCTTCGATTCATAGAGCAAATCATCGTCATTTAAGGTAAAATTATGCAACTTTATTGGCTTGACATAATCAGTCATGCCTTCCTCTGGTATCCTGGTGTTTAACTCGTCTATATATTCTATATCGTCTGAAGAAAAACATCGTATTGAAGTCAACTACTATTCATAGTCGAGTATGCCGACTTACCCTCGCCACTCCAATCATCATCTCCTATAAACGAACGATTGATGTACTGCGTTTTTATTCCGGGTATATCCAGTATATCGGGTAATGCAAACTTTGTCGTCGTCGTCGGCGTCGTCGAGTCCACCACATTTTTAGAATTTTTGTTTCCAATACCAATCGGCTGGCTCAGAATTATTATGAGGCCCAGTAGTGTGATTATTGCAGTTATTATTATACAAAATGCATTTTGTTTCCAGTGCGTAGTCATGTTACTGCATTTATTTTTATAGAGTGGTGACTCGCAAGGTTTTCTATGGACAGGCTACAAAGATAGAAAAAGAAGATAATGATTATTATTATATAATTATTATGAAGTAAAACAAGAGAATTCTTAAATATAAAAATATTTAAACAGTATTAAAAAGAGATTTCAAGAAAATAATCTTAAAATAACAGCATGAAATAATAAATATACTCAAAATTTGCAATAGAAAGTATTTCGATTTGGGTTTCTCGCTAAACCGACCACTTAATTTTTTGATGCAACCATTATGGGCAGAATGAATATATTTTGAAAAATCTGTAGGAGATGCATAAAATCCAGTTTTTTTTTTTTAAAAAATTCGTATTTTTGCTGTTGTGGTAACACAAACAAAATAAATAAACACTCGGTTTTTCTGCATTATGGTGATTTTTAAAAATGCATACCTGAGGGCCCGAACAAGGCATCTTTATAAATGTTTTAAATTGTGTGGAGTATTTTGTAGAGTTTTTATATTGTGTAGCACTTCGTAAATGCTAGATTTTCTATACTAATTGCAGAAGTGCAGTTACAAAAATTGCAATATCTCTGATAAAACTTCGATCTTTTTTTTACTGATTCGGAAACGTGAAAACCAGAGAAATTTTAACGATTAGTAGGCTCCGAGAGCAAGAACAGATCAGAAATGGCAATTTTTCATAAAATTTCAAAAAATGTATTTATATTTTATTAAGTACATAATTTTCAAAAACATTTTTTCCCCTACCAGTGGGACGCGGAAGGGTTACAGGTGGATCGCGACTTGATCTCAAAACTATCAAAAACCATCGAATAAACCATCAGAAAAGTTAAATTTACATTGAATAACCAAATTTTTTCCCGCTAGGCATAATACTTATCCATAAAGATTTTTTTTGATATTCAATGAATAATACTAGTTTAAACGAAAATTATTATGATTCCTCTTCGATTCATAGAGCAAATCTCTATGAATCTTTAACTTAGACTTTTTGAAGCGAAGCTTTTTACTCCTCGTTCTGTGATTTGCTTAGAGTGAAATCTGAAAAATTTTCGACAGATTTTTTTTCAGAATTTTATAAGGTTTCTTTGTTTCTGTGTTTTTTACAAGACAATTTAATATATCAAATATAAAAAAACTTCCCCGCCTGCCGTGGTGATTTAAACCCATTAACCTATGACTGCAGTTCTGTACTCTATCCATTGAGCCAAACACCTTCTTGACACAGAAGCATTCATTTAGTATTAATTGCAATCGAAGTTATGTTGCAGCAAATTCATTACCATATTAATGCATTTGTGTGGTTTGGGTAGCTGCTAAACTACTTGCTACAAGAATCATCAGTATTGCCACTTTCCACAATTGTGGTAAATCAAGCACTTTTTTGGTTTCTACCACTATTTGAATTTTTTTTTTAAATCTATCACTTTTTAATATATTTATATAAAAATGGCTGCATTATAATTAAAACTTTAGAAATTTTATTACTATAATATTTTATTTATTATTGCATATAATATTTCATTTTAGTGCTTTTTTAAGAACATTATACGAGAATTATTTGCAATAGAACTAATTCAGCGTGAAAAAATTTGCTTTATGGTATACTTCTCTTATGATTTATTTTCCTTAAGAAGAAAAATATATTCCAACGTTTTTAAAAATTCACCACTCATTTTAGACTCAACCTACCACTACCTAAAATTTGCAAGTGACGACACTGGTCATCATCCTCAATTTGGTAACGCCATCTGTTAACAACTGTTAACATAGCTGCAGTATGTATTTAATATTAAATCAACATCAATCTTGACAGAGCTGTTTGGTTCGGTGGAAAGAGTGTAGGTTTATTAATCAATGGGTCATGGGATCGATCCTCACGGTGGGCGAAGTAATATATTATTTTTTTTTATGTGAATGCGCTTGTGATGTTGTTGGTACATGCTCTTGTTTTAACAATGACTGTAACATGTAATAAAATAATAATGAAATGTAATAAAATTTACTGGTGTGAATATTAACGCGTATTATTTTAATTTATTTAACGTT
Organism: Coremacera marginata; assembly: GCA_914767935.1. NCBI lineage: Eukaryota > Metazoa > Arthropoda > Insecta > Diptera > Sciomyzidae > Coremacera > Coremacera marginata. The sequence goes on from OU612043.1 coordinate 21,985,071, forward strand.
GCTTTAAATTTTTGAATTTAGGTTATTTAAAAAAAAACCATTAAATTATCAAATCTACACACAGAAAAATACCTATGGCGTTTTGCATAAAATGACTTGGGTAATTATTTTTGTATGAAGCCTAAGAAATTTGTGCAAATTTCGTAAGTTTTTTATCAACTTGGTCATGCCAACATTGTATAAAATGCCAAAGATATTTGGGCAAAAGCAAATTGGGGTTCTTACAATCTTTTCTCTCATTGCTACTTTTTCTGTCATACGCGGTCATTATTTGCTTTCCTTTCCTTATCATTTGTACGAACGTGCATGTATTTCGTAGCAATTTATTCGTTACACTGACGAAACTAGTATAACATAAAACTGCTAAGTGTACCACAGCGGAAACCACGCAAGACTACTGATGAGTTAGAAAATCTTCACTAGTATAAATATAACTTACCTAAGGTTATGATACCCAAGTTCCTTTTTTAATATTGTATTAAATCTACAGCAGCCCATTTTAGGAGAAGACCTTCAACAGAACACACAAGTTCTAGCATAAATTGCCTAATGGCAAAATAATGCGATTGCCTGAATTCCCTTTGTTGTATTAAAAAAATACTTAGATAACCTATTCTGGCCGAAAGTCTAAGGCAAATTATACCCGAAAATTTTAAAATTTTAAATGTTTCCTCTGTGTGTATGAAACTGTGAAAAAGCTTCGCTTCTCTCGTGTGTCCAACGAAGCACCTGTGTTTTTTTTAAATATTATATTATTACTCTTTAACAAATATTTTAAGTATAAGTTGTGGGAAGTTGAGGAAATTGTAGGAAGCATCACAGTCGTAAACGATCCCACCAATAGTGCAATAAATTTAATCACAAAATTCAATGATAAAGTTACCACCATAGAAAGCAAAAAGCAGTTGGTAGACAGAGCAATTCAAAAGGACTTCTTTCTTGTCCATATATATTCCGATTTTAGTTTTTTCTTCTTTTTTAATAAACTGCATTAAATTACCTACAATCCTACAGCATTTATTTTTAAATAAAGAGAATTCTTTTGTACGTGGGGAACGAATGCATTTTAAAAATGATGACAAAAAGTATGAAATTCATGGTTTGGAAAGTTTTGTTGACTTCAACATCACATTTATCAAAATTCTTATTTCGAAAATGAACTCAGCGGCTAATCATACATAAGCATAAAATACTGGCGTTAATTTCCAAATTCTTTAAATGTTTTTTTTTAAATTCCAAAAATCCAAATTTTTTTAATGTGCTTTTGATTAAAAGTCTGATTATATTAGCGCCGACCTTAAAAGCTTTTGTATTCATAAAGAAAGTAAAATTTTTATGATAATAAAACAAATTAGAAAAAAATTCAAATAATAAGTTTTTCAATGTAATAATATGTTTAAATAAATTGTCAAATATGACCAAGAAATTAAAAGGAAAATTTTAAAATTATTTTTTACTTTGTAGTGATTTTGTAGTCGGTTTTTTTTTTTCTTGCAAGCTTTTAATTTGAATGAGCCACTTAAAGCAAAAACAGCAACAACAACACCCAACAATAAGTTACCACAGCTAATTGTTAGCTGTCGTTGCGGAATTTCGTATCTGCCATAAATAAAAAAAAAAAAAACAAATACCAAATAAATATATTTTTCGTGTGCTACCAAATAATTCTTTCAGGCGCGTACATCAAGTTAAGCGGGTTTGCCTGCCCCAGTACATATAAATCAGTCAACAATATAGGAGGAAAATTTTATATAAACTTTTTTAGCATTTATAATTTGTTTTATTGTATTTTTATTTTTGGGAATTAAGTATTAAATAGTTTTAAGTGATTTTAATGCTTGCTGCGTAACACTTTATTAATATAAATTAATTAATTTGCTTTGAAAGAAAAAAACAAAAATACACGAATCAAAGATATTTAATTAACATAGTAAAATAACAAAATATAAACGTGTCGTAAATGTTGAAATTATGTGCGATTTAAAATATTTTCGTTTATAAACAGAGAAACATTAAACGTTACATTTTATTATATAAAGCTTAGATCGCCTCAAGTTAAATATTCTGAACAAGAGTTCTAATTTTACAACAACAAATATGATAAAAATAATAACACATGCCAGACTTTGGCACTGACTAAAAACAACTTGAGGCGGTTTTGTTTTTTTTTTTCTTTTGTTTAACACTGCAGACAATATGGCAACTCTACTATGTGACAGTGACCAGCATTGCCCTCTTTTTGTAGCCATGCTGTTATTTGTTGCCATTATTATTTTAATTATGTTGTTTAATATGCATGGTTTATGTTGTTGTTGTTGTTGTTGTGGTTATTGTTATGTTTAGTAGACAATAATTAAGTTTTTGACTTTGTTTTTTTTTTAAGGTTTAGACCATGATGGCATGCGTTACTTTGCTCTAGCATTTTTAGTTTCGTTTGTCTTTTTTGCTTTACCACTCCTACTTCTCTACTTAACTTAGATTTGATTCATTTTGCACTTTATAAATATTCATGAAAATTAATACCTCGAAACTGGCAACATTTTTTGCCTTATTTAATTTATTACTCTGGAGAATTTGCTGTTTTTTTAAACACAATTTTTTCAGTTAATAATGCAAAAAAAGAAACCTGTTCGCACTGAATTTAATAGATTGTTTTTTTTTTTATTGTATTCAACATTTTTTTTTAAGTGCTCATGTTTTGTTTTTTTCTGATGTTTATAATTCTGCAGTCGACACTCAGTCTGTCTGCGTTGCTTTTTATCTCCGACAATATTTTATCGTTTTTTCTTTAAATATGCATAAAATCTGATATTAAAAAATTCGTAATGTTTGAATTTTTCAGCAGTTTGTATAAAAAGGTGTGTCTTCAGTGTTTACTTAAGGAAGTGGAAAAACATTTAAGATTTGGGTGTTTCTTCTTAAGAACAACTGTTTTGTATATAAACTATTAAGAAATTCGCCAATAAAAAACCACGCCAATTTGACACCAATAAAAAACTAATAAGGATGGAGCTTCGGCAGGATACCGAAGATAAAATTCCCCACCGCGGTCATATTGAAGTATATCCGAAGTCTTTAGCCAAGACATACACGATGGCTTTCAGTTTTATATATTAACGAAAGTTGTCCTACTTTGATGACGTCACTTTGTATAGGAGGTAGGCGTGGTTTTGATCCAATTTTGCCAAATATCATAGAGATGGTTCATATTATATATCAAAGCTAATGTGCAAAATTTCAAGACATTTCTTAAATTTTTGTGGATTTTTAAAAGATTGTACGTTTAAAATAAAGCCACTTTGTATGGGAAGTGGGCGTGGTTTTCATCCGATTTTGCCATATATCATAGAGATGGTTTATTTTAAATATCAAAGCATATGTGCAAATTTTTGAAACATTTTTTTAATTTCTACAGATTTTTAAGAGATTTTACGTTTAAAATAAAGCCAAGGTGTATGGGAGGTAGGCGTGGTTTTCATCCAATTTTGCCAAATATCATAAAGATGGTATATATTTAATATCAAATCCTATTAGGAAAATTTCGAGGCGTGGTTTTCATCGGATTTTTCCAAATTTCATAGCCAGACTTTTAATTGAAGATCAAAGCTTACGTGCCAAATTCCAAGGCATTTCTTTAAGTTTTGTGGATTTTTAAGATATTTTACGGGTCACTTTGTAATGGGAAATAAAGTCGCAATATAAAGTCAGTTGTATGGGAGGTAGGCGTGGTTTTCATCCGATTTGTCCCATTTTCGATCTTGATCTTCTTTTTTTAAAAATAAACTTATACTTTGAATTTAATCGCGATAGCTTTAAACTTACGGCTGCAATACTGTCGACAGACGGACAGATAGACGGACCTGCCACGCCTCCTTCTTGGCGTTACAAACTGAATTTCAAAGTTAATATACCCCTTACGCAGTACGCGTTGGGGTATAAAAATACAATATTGGTTAACCTAACCCATCTAATGATGCGGTAACGAAACGGTAGAATTCATCTAATCGACCTGTTTTCGCTCAAGGCTAAACAATTACATTTACTTACATTTCCAAGCGGGGGGAATTTGGGGATCTTCCATTTTTATTTAACTTTAATTTTAAACCTCTAAAAAATCTAAAAAAAAAAAATAAAGTAAAATGTAATTCTTATAAGAGCCTCTTTCTTAGGCTTTATATTTAACTTTTGTGAATTTTTATGAAGTTTGACTGACATGCGCATTTAATAAAAAACGCTTTTGTATATTTTTTGTTGTATTGTGGAAATTCTTGTGAGCAATATTGGCGCACAACACTCGATTTTACTTGTAGAATATCGTTTCATTGAAAATTTAAAATCTTGAGGGGTCCACTCGATTTTTTTAATTTTTTGATTTTATAATAAAGTAAATATTTTTGGAAAGTTTCATCATTCTAGCATAGGTCACTCCATGATGGGTTAAGGTGCAAATTATTAAATTTTGTTTTTAGTGCTGTTTTTACTAGAAAAACTTTTGGAAAACTCATGACCTTTAAAAGAACAGTGTAACCGAAACTCTTTAATCATTTCACAAGTTATTCTAAACTATTTTGGTCATTCAATCATAACGTTAAATAATTGTTATATGATTGACTCAAAATGCAATTTAAATTGAAAACAGCAACATTAGGGGTATTTACACCGGACGCGTTAGTTTGTTAGTTGTTACATGCGCTTTGTCTTTGTAAAATTATTAAACAAAAACCAAATGCATGTTAAAAAATTACAAGTAACAACAAACAAAATAACGAGTCCGGTGTGAATACCGTTTGTTTGTTTCTGCAATGTATGGTATGCGCACCCTATATGTGCGTTCGACGAACCCTATTAAAGTTCTAAACCATTCAAACAAGTTGTTAACGAAAGTATGCTGCACTTTGTTGCTGCGAATCGTAGGGCAAAGAATTTCCATTTGTATTCCATGTATAAGACTGTTCTATAATTAGCAAATGGTTTTGGACAACTTCTAAATAATAGGTGCAACTTTGTTACTAAAAGCGACTCTTGTTGAACTAACTCTGCTAAGACTATTTCTCAACATACTAGTATGTTGATTCAGTATATCTTAAAGATAAGGTGAGGTAAGGTAAGGTAAGGTAAGGTAAGGTAAGGTAAGGTAAGGTAAGGTAAGGTAAGGTAAGGTAAGGTAAGGTAAGGTAAGGTAAGGTAAGGTAAGGTAAGGTAAGGTAAGGTAAGGTAAGGTAAGGTAAGGTAAGGTAAGGTAAGGTAAGGTAAGGTAAGGTAAGGTAAGGTAAGGTAAGGTAAGGTAAGGTAAGGTAAGGTAAGGTAAGGTAAGGTGAGGTGAGGTAAGGTAAGGTAAGGTAAGGTAAGGTAAGGTAAGGTAAGGTAAGGTAAGGTAAAGCAAGGTAAGGTAAGGTAAGGTAAGGTAAGGTAAGGTAAGGTGAGGTAAGGTAAGGTAAGGTAAGGTAAGGCAAGGTAAGGTAAGGTATACAAGGCAAAGAAAGGTTAGTTAAGGTAAATTACGGTAGGATAAGGCAAGGTAGGGAAGGGTAAATAGAGGTGGGGAAGGGGTTAGCGATGCAAACTTAAGTTAAGTTAAGTTAAGTTAAGTTAAGTTAAGTTAAGTTAAGTTAAGTTAAGTTAAGTTAAGTTAAGTTAAGTTAAGTTAAGTTAAGTTAAGTTAAGTTAAGTTAAGTTAAGTTAAGTTAAGTTAAGTTAAGTTAAGTTAAGTAAAGTAAATAAATATAATTGTTAATTTTTATTATATTTTTGTTTCAATTTAAGAGTTAAATTTTGTTTTATTTCAATGTTTAGTTTTTTGTTTCTAGAATTCAAAAATTTATTTTTTTTATTTTTAAAAATTTAAAATTTTGTAAATTTTGAATATGGACATTTCCGTGGTGGCGCATGTGACGATCGTACGACTTTAATCAGTGAAAAAAGAATGAAAAATTTAATTTACAAGTTCATTATTTTGATTTTCCAATAGCTTACAAGCAAACTATACAAGGTGTAAAACCTAAGAGTTGTCAAAAGTTCGGCTCTTAGATAGAAGCCACTAAAAATGATACGTTACGTGACAAAAAATAGAAGTGGTTTTTGACTTGGAACACAAAATTAGTAAAATTCTGTAAAGAGTTTTTGTATAAAATTTTTTTTAGAAGGATTTAAAATAGTATAAGTTTATTTTTTAAAGTAATCAAATTTAAAAACCTTTTCTCGGTTTTTTTTTTTTATTGGGCTTAGTATGAAACGTTACGTGACATGGCGTTACGTGACATTTTTTCCATTGTAATTCATTTGGGCAATTAAGTTATTAGGTAATTAAGTAATTTTGTGATTTAGTTGTTAAAAAACAAATTTAATATATTTTGCCTCTTTGCAGTTAACCACTTGCCTTAACCAGTTTTCATTATTTTTAGCCAATGCCTTCCATTTTTACTACAACAAATACGCTTACGAAACATTTACAAAACATTAACTAAAAAGAAAAATTTGTCAAACAGTACAGACGATTTGATCTTCATGGTAAATGAATTTATATTTAAATTGCTTAAATCAATAAAATAAAAATGTTTAAAGATGTGTAAAGATATCATTAAATAATAAGTTCTTAATAACTTTTAATAATAATTTTCGTGTCACGGTGGACTTTTCGGCGGAAATACCCATATACATTAATTTTGGTGAATTTTCGTAGAGTCCTTAAACTGAATTTGGGTGAAATGTATTTTCTTGTGCATTAATTTACACAACTAATTTACTACAAGCATTTCACAAAAAATATCGTACATTAAGATTTCTTATAAGTCCCACTGGATAAATCCCACTGGAAATCACCGAGCTTTAGATCTGGTTCATCTTGAATGAAGAAAATGGGTCTGAATAGATTAATGCTCCTTAAAAAAACATCATGAAATCATAAATAAAATTAAGATATAATTAAAATTAAATTCTTATAAGCAGTATCTTTAACCTGAAATTGTTTGAAAATTTGATTTGTTTGTGGAAAATATATTGATTGCACTGCTTGTTCACAAAAATTTAAAATACTTTACCACTTGAACTGTGTTCTTTTTTTAAAATTCGTGATTGAAGCAGTTATGACATCCTTTAAAAAAAAAACACAAAAGTGGATCTGGACATATATCATATTAATCAACTTTTTAACCACTGTTACGTGTACTAGAACAATAACTCATGAGTTTGGGCGTAAATTAGGAATACATTTTGGAAATAAAATAGTCAACTTACGAAAGTGGTTCATTTACTATGGTACAAGAAACAAGATAGCCCTGACAGCCGGCTATTTTCTCAAAAATGGCGATCATAGCTTCTCATTTTCTTGTATATTTTACTTTTTGTTGTTTTACGTTTTTCGTTCTCTACTTTATACTATTTTTGAAAAGCTATGATGGTTATCCTGGTCCGTATCAGATTAAAATCAGAAATACCATTTACAAATGCTTACAAATTTATACAGAAATGTCTAACTTAATCAACTTTGCAATTGGGAATATCACGAAAATCATGCAAATTATCAAAATACATGTACTCGACCTTTATTTTGAGTACACCTCAGACTCGTTCTCGAAATATTTTCCTTTTATAACTTGAACATAAAACTTACAAACTCGCGGAATTAATACACTAACAGCTCGAAATAATTAGGTTTTAAGTAACGTGTCACTTAGTTCAGCAATTTTGAGCATTAATTGCATTTAAATATATCTTTCTTCAATATAATAAGAACACATTTGATAGTTTCGAATTAATTTTTTTTAATTAGCTTAACACAAAAAAATTAATTAAATACGCCCAATTGAGTCAATTTTACCTCTGCGCGCACAGATGAAATTCGCCAAACTGGTTTCCATTTGCAACGTGCAACAATATATATAAAACACAAAACCATGAATCCGCCGGATTTAAGCTTATCCGCACGCTGTATACAACATTGCTCTTGCCTATGTGATTTTTCTGCTATTACCTATTTTTATATTCTATTGCATTTTTTTTTTCTTCTTCTTTTGCTACGCTCTGTGTTCTTTCTACTCTTTCAGCATCTAAGCAATTTTTCCGCCACTCTATGTTGCCAAACAACAATTTGTTTTGATTCAGTTTTTCCAATTTTCCACGCAATTTTCAATCACATTTCTCCAAATTTGTACATACAACTAAGATAATAACCACAATAATTTGTATTGTGAAGCAAAGAGTAAGAACAACAAAAACAAACAAATCAAGATTTACGTTGAAATGTTTTTCCCCGATTTCTGCAGAAATGCATTAAAACCACGCATCGAATGAACATTTCTGCGATCCACCCACAAAAAACAACAGTAGCTATAAAGAAGAAGCTGAAGAAGCTTATTAGTAGTAGACAAACGTTGCTCTTGTTTTGCATTGGAAAATCATTAAAGTGCAAAGGAAATCAAAACAAAAACAATAACAGCAACACCAACAACATTATAAACAACAAACATTAAAATAAAATTAAAACCATTTGTTAACTAAACAAACGACTAACAGATGGCGCATTTTAGCAATTGAAAGTGTTGTTGTGTGAGATGGGTGAAGAAAGGAGTGCTCTAGACTCTTGTGTGCAAAAGGTGTGAGAAGTGGGTGAGCTGCTACCAGCCAGCCATATGTACCACATAAAGCGAAAGATACTCACATATAAAATAAGATAGATGGATAGATTGCGGCATGTAAAAAAATGTTTAACCCTGATACAAAGTATTCAATAATATTGCGAACGCATGAAATTTTTGCCAACATGTTGGAAAACTTTTATTTGTTAAAAAAAAAAAAACAAAACCAAAACAATAACAAAAAAAAAAAATTCTATGAATATCGTATAATATATGCATGTGCATACTATAAAAATATAAAGATATAGTATATGCGTAAATATGAAAAACTGCGGCCGGTCTGACCTTGATTCGTAAGCTTATATAAAAAAAAAAAAAGATAAATAAAAAGAAGCCAGCAAAAAATCTTTCATTGCTTTAATATTTTGCTTATAAGTTTTTTGACAGTGTATTTTTATGGAATAGCTTTTGGTAATGGACAAGCATAATAAATGTTCAACATATAAGCTCGATGGTTTCCAAGATACTCTGTGATGCTATTATTTGTTGGCCAATTTTAAATGGCGGCCATGGCTGAATATTCAAGAGTTTGGGAACCTATCAATTTATTTGAGAAGTTATATTCAATGTTAAATTTATTAGTTAAGCCAGATATTTTTACTATTCCTCTCGAGACCTCGGGCGGCTTACCAGCTCAGTCGTTGCTAGTAATTTTTCTGATAAATTTTTTTTACCCTAGTTATATATAGTTTATTTACCCTAGTAGCCGATACTTTTAATAGGACTGAAAGCCTTGGCTTCTATGATACATAAAGTCACAATTGTTATCAGCCAATTTTTTTTTACTAATAGTTTGTTCGAGTGGTTGATAGATTATCAATCAGAAAGCTCCAGCATGTAATTTGTCAGTGTGTTCGAATCCGGAAAGTATAAACTTTTTTCTCATATGGGGGCATACATAGATTAAAAAAAAGCCAAGTTAAAAAAATAAAAAATCGAAGATATTTCGATGGCAATAATTTTTCTCGACGTTTTCTATGTCTCTGCGAAGTTTTAGGTAAAACAGAAAATATTTTCTTAGTTATTTCTAAAAAAAAGTAAATTCTTTATATAATTTTGTTTAAAATCTGATAAAGTTCAACAGGATTATTTCCAAAAGTGACCAATTCCAACTTTACTGGTTTAAATTCGGCTTAAAGCATTATTTTCCAAAAATTAGAATCAAAAAACACTAAATTGCAGATTTTTCCATAAATTTTCATTTCTCGAGTACAAATTATTTCGCTTTGTCTGAAATGACTTTCTTTTCCTAGAGCAGTATTGCCTTTAAATTGTGAAAACTCAAGCAGTTTTTAAAAAATCATTCAAACATAATTAAAAGTCATTGAAAATTACTGTTTAATAAATTCATTAGGGATGGATTAGTGTTGTATGGTGATTAGAAATAAAGAGATTTCAACTTACTAACCCTAACCCGAAAATGTGTAAGGTTCGAAAAAAAAGAAATCTTTCCCCACCATTCAAGGGGTGACCCTAAATGGTTGCATTGTTTGACAGACGTCGCATATTTTTCACCCGCCAACATGTTTTCCAAACACACCCTCTATTTCCAACCATTAAGGAAACTCCCATATAAAATGAACGTCGCAGACTAAAAAAATATGTGAGCAAAATTATCAAATAGCCCAATAATTAGCTCACACATAGCCCAGTAAAGGGAGTTTACCTAGAGGGATTAAATATAAGATCATGCCTCTCCCCAACTTTAACTTAATTTTATTTTCCCTCCCCATCATTTGTTTCGAATATATCTCCATCCTATTTTCACCCCGATAAGAGGGCTCCCATAAAAAATTTTAGTTTTTAGGAAATTGGCCTCCACCACTCCCACGATCTGCTCCGATTAATTTTCAAAATTCAAAATGTTTTCCTTAACGTATCGTATCCCCTATCTTCACTACCTAAGGGGACTGCTATAGAAAATTTATAAGAAAAAAAAAATGAAATGGCCATTTCAGCCCTTGAAAGGACTTTGACCAAGCTTTTTATGATCAATTGCGTTGTTTGTGTTGTGAAATGTTAGAACACAAATGATGATCGAGAACTTATGCTCTATGCTCGGCTTATATTCTCAAGAAGCTTTTCATGGCAGTTTTTAGCTATTCTCTGCAGAGAGGTGATGGCCGAACAGAAAAATGAATTCAATTGATAAAACTTTCTGTGTCAGGTAGGTTTCGAACAAGAGTTCTCTAGCGTATGGGCCACACACTCTACCCACTGCGCCACGGCCACCACAAAATTTATGTTTTTAGTTAATTGGCCTCAACCACTTTTAGAGTTCTCACAGAGAGTTGAATTGTATGATTATGTTTCCCCCAACATTGTTTCTCTGAAGACACTTACCCTCTATCAGAGGGTATCTATCTATCTATCAAAGGCTCTATCTCTCAAACAAAAATAGATGTCGTAGACTTGAAGTATATGGGTGCAAAATCATCAAATAGCCCTATAACTGGCCATGAGTCTCTCCTGAAAGTATAAAATGTATGAAAAGCCCCATTAATTTTTCCTTCCCAACATTTTTTCAAGCATATCTCAGCATGCCTATTTACATCCCCTAAGGGGGCACCCTTATAAACTTTACATTTTAAGGAAATTGGCCCCCATCACTTCCAGGGTGCCACTAGAGGGGTAAAATGTACGACCAACTCCCATTAATTTTCTTTCTTCAACATTTTTCTCATTTTTTTCACCTCTATCTTGGGTTTCCCATCCAGTTTTGCATTACACTCTCTAATGGGTTTCCCATACAAAATTTTTGTTTTTAGAAAATTTACCACCCTCCACCACTTTCAGGGTTTCCCCTAGACAGTTAAATTACATAACTTACCTCCAATATTTTTCTCCCCAACATTTTTTTTTTAATACATTTAACCTCTATCAAACAAAGAGATATGAAAAATATGATAGAAAATACGTCAAATAGCCCTACAACTGCCCAGGAGTCGCGTTTAGAGGAATAAAATGTAATACCGAGCCTCGTTAAATTTCCTACCCGACATTTATTCGGAATATCCACACCGTAAGAGGGTTTCTATACCATCCACGAGGGCTAGGTTATATAATCGACCCTCATTGAAGTTTTGGTCGATTTTCAGCTTTTTCCTCCGACTTTTGACCCCAATGCTGCACAAGCTTACTCCACTCTACTCCCATCATTTTTTTGGCTAACGCATTTTTCTTTTTCAAACCACACAAAATGTCTGGATATATTCAGTCGAAATTGAAAAATCGTGCACTAATCCAACCCTAATATTCATAGATATATCATGTTTTCAATTTATTTTTCGGTAATATTCAAGCTTACTAAAATCATTCTATTTCCACTACTCGTTCACTCAGAAATAAAGCTTCTGATAAACTATTCAATTTCAAAATTGATCAAATTCTTTTTTATTTCATTAAAACTGGCGAAGTCCAAATAGTTTCGTTTCAAAAGTTACTGTAATGAGTCTCAAAACTTTGCAAGTCTGATAATATTTTTTACAAAACTCCATTACTTGCCGAAGAATTTGATTACAATTTTTTTTTTTTAAATTATAGTGCTATTTTTTTTTACTAAAAATTACAATACACCTAATCCCGTGTAACAATTTTTTAATCAAACTAATCGGGACCGGTAGTTAAGGTTCGCGCAAATCGGTTAATTTACTATCTAAACAAACTGGCATTTTTCTTTTTGGGAAAAAACTGCAGAAAAATCTTGTTCAGTTTTTTACTTATAGTGAAATTTTGCAAGAAACTTTTTCATAGAAAATTGCATACCTCTATGACTACTTTTAAGAGTACTAAGAAAAGGTGAAATGTTAGTAAATTGCTAAATATAGTGTTAACACAAAAAATATAACTTAGAAGTAAACTTTAAAAACTTTTTTTTCTACCGACGCGACGCACAGTAGTTTGTGTAGTGGACAAAAATCAAAATTTTTTTGTCAAAAAAGTCATACAAAATGGGTATCATTGTAAAGGAAATATGCCAACTAAAAAGAATATAAATTTTCAGTTCAATAAAATAATTTTTGGAGACACTACACCTGTTTATATTCGATACCTTTATACATTTTTTTGAATGGTGGAATTCTTGTTTTTCGAGCACTTACGCAATTTTTTTTTTGTTTAATAATTTTTTATGATATTAAATAATTTTTAATTTTTATTTAAAGTTAAAATATTGTAGAAAAAAGACTTTTTGTTACTAAGAAAAAAAAATTATAATTGAATTTTAAACAAATTTTCAAAAATTGATAAAACTTGGATAAAGTTAAAAATATGTTTAACTTTATTAGAAAACAACTTCCAAGTTCCGCTGATTTTCGCTTTGGGACTAACAAATATCGTAAGTATGATTTATTATCTCTTAGAATCTGTAAAAAAATTTACCCATTTTTTGAGATATCGTATTTTGAAAAATGGTCCAAAATTTCAATTTCTCACAACTTTGCGAAAAATTGTTTTTGTTTCATCAGCGCTTAAAATGTAAGCAAACTTTTTTTTGGGCTTTTATTTAAAATAAGCTAAGTCCTTTTTTAATTTTTTTTTTTTTATTATTAGCGCAAATTTATTAAAGTATATCTACTTACTTAAGCAAGGAATATAACACGCTGAAAAAAAAGATTTAATTCATTTTTTAAATAAGCCGAAGCATTTTTAAAATTTGTTCGCTACACGTTTAAGAAGAGCTTTTAAGTTCATGCCATAATTATTGGGCAGAAAATAACTTAAAAATAATAAAAACATATTTAATAAACTGTATATTCTGAGTATATATTACTTTTTTGCATATTAATATCAAAGTTATAGGTTTTAAAGCTCTGCTATATTTTGAAGGACTGGAAATTATTGACAAATTTTTTTTAACACAGAGTATACCTACATATGTATACTATTGCCAGCTATACTGCAAGTTACCGTTTTGCACAAAACATTTTTCACAAATGTAAAAGACGTGATTTGTAGAAAAATGTCAATAATTATAACGAATAACGATTTATTTAATAGTTGGAAAGTGCTGGTCCACGTGATAAACTATCTTTTCTCGTTGCCTATATTAAAGAAAAAAATTGGTGAAAGAACATTTGATGAAAATGAAGTTAAACAAAAAGTGCGCGTTTTTTGTTATAAAATTCAAGCAAGGTATAAGGAGTGCGGTTTCAGAAAAGACTTTTTTATTAATAAAAATTCTAATTGGCTATGTAACAAAGTTTTCGAATTTCCACAGCCAGATGATGTAAGTAAACAAGTTTAAAGAAAATAAAAACTTTTTTAATCTAAAAAGTAAAAAGTAATTATCTATAATTTAGCAACCTAGCACCAGTAGCGGAAGGCCTTAAAGGCAATTTCACTTCGGATCAGAGAAAACAAAAAAGAGTAGAGTTGCTGATTTAGTTGCTGAATATTCTGCAGAAGAATTAGATTTTGCATCCCAATTGGTCAAAACAAAGAGCAATTCTGAAAGTGAGCCTAAAAACAAAAATTGTTTGTCACTAATGTTAGCATTAACGCTATATTTGAAACTAGACCTCTCTGCAGAAAAGTACAACTTTTTGCGACATACAATAAACAAATTGCATGACAATTGTTTTCCTAGTTTGTATGCTTTACAAAACTTTCAAAACACGTTTGGACAGCTAGTAATAGCTTCTGAAAATTTTGCCGAAGTTCCTATGAAACCGTTGATGCGTAAGACAGCAGAAAACGTTTTTAGTTTATGTAAGCCTAATGCACTCCAAAACAAAGTTACGTTTATTATTTGCAAATGGGGTATGGATGGATGTTCTGGTCATAGTCGGTATAAGCAAAGTTTTTCTTCAAGCGAGTCCACCGATGAGTTTATATTTTTTATTGCTTTTGTCCCAAAAAAGTGAGTTACCTAAGTATAATTTTATATATAGTAATAAATATTTTGAATTACTTTAGATTAATTGACTCAACATCCAAAAATTAAATTTGGGTCAATGAAAAATGCTCTTCCACTCTTTTCTGTAGACCAGTGAAATTAGTCATGGTAAAAGAAAATAAAAATATCATAATTGGAGAAAATGCTATGGTATCTATGGAAAAACAGATAAATGAGTTAGAATGTGACATACTTGATCTTGATGGAAGACCTATTGAGGTCTCATATATTATGCACTGTACAATGATAGATGGTGCCTATTCAACTAGTAGATGTTTTATATGCAAGGCAAGTCCTACCGAAATGTATCGAATTGATTTGGTTAAATCTCCAAACATAAATCATTATGAGTATGGACTTTTCAGTCTGCATTGTTGGATAAGATTTTTTGAATTTTTACTGCATATAGCCTATCGATTGCCATTTAAAAATTGGCAAGTCAGAGCAGAACATAAAACGATTTTTGTTGAAAACAAAGCACGAATACAAAAAAAGTTTAGAGAGAGATTGGGCCTGCTAGTGGATTATGTAAAAACAGGTTATGGCACCACAAACGTTGGAAATACGGCTAGAAAGTTTTTTTCAAACTATGAAGTATCTGCGGAATAACAGGACTTAACAAAGATCTAATATACAACTTTACATTAGTGTTAAGGATTCTATCATGTAGCAAACTCATTAAAATTGAAGAATTTTGTAAGCTTCTGAGAGATACGACAAAACAAAGTTTTAGTACGTGGTTGCGAAGTAATAAAATGCTTTGATTTACCTATAGGTGACTATAATTATAATTTTTTAGTTTAAAATAATAACTGTTCGACGATAATTCTCTGTTGCAGGCACTTTATCTGAAGAAGCTTTAGAAGCAAACCACAAACATGTGCGATATGCTCGTCTTAAACACACACGGAAGAACTCAAGAGAAACAAATACAAATATAGATCTTATAACATATTTGCTGATCTCATCAGATCCTTTTTTATCTTCTCAAAGAAAAAATAAATATATCAAAAAAGTAATTGAGGAAGATCCTCATGTAAATATGTACATATATAAATAATGTAGACAGTGAGGAAGATTAAAAAACACAATTTTCATACAAATCATGTAAATATGGATAAAAATAAATAATTATTAGAAAAAATAAATATTTGCATTTAAATGTTGAAAGCAAATAACTTTCAATAAGTAGTAATAAACGTCTGTGTATTAAAAATATATATGTAAGTACCAGCATATTTTAGTGCACTCTTACAAAAATAGTTATAACTTTAAAACCACAAAACATATTTCAAAACAAATATTTTTTTTTTTAAATAAGCATAAATCAAATATTTTGCCAGAATTTTATAAATTAACAATTATTGAATTTTTAATATGTTCACAATTCCTTAAAAAACTTAAAAATTCATATTTTAAACCTTAATTTTAATATGTTACGAATCAAATTATTTAAATTTTTTCGACTCTTTCTATTTTTGTCCAACTTTTGCATGGGCTCAAATTACTGTGCGACGGATAGAATGTATTTTTGTATATTTTTTTTAAGTGTTGGACTGTGTAAATATATTGATCGGTAAAAAAATTTAAATAATAATTTTGAATATTAAAAAAAAAAAAATACGCACTATTACACTATACTATAAAAAATACGAAACTATTAAAAACTATTAATTTTATGAACTAATATGAATAACTCAACTATTTTTTGTTATATAACAACCAATATTTTTGTATCATTAGCGGTAATGATAAATTGTTGTTTTGCCCGAACTAAAAAGAAATATTGCATAAATAAATCTAGTCGAGGATTCGAGTTTGAAAGAAGACATCCTTAAAAATCATGCTGTTATTATTTAGTGTTAACATATCACGGTACTTGTAAGTTAACACGTCAGTGGGTGCCATGCCACACCATGGTGGCACACCAGTAGTCAACACTTAATTAGAAACATCAACATAATAGCATTCCATACATTTCTAACAGCAATTTTATTAACACTACTAAAACTGACAATAACAACAACAATAAACACTGTTGGCATCTTGCTTGTTTCAAGTCTAACTAATAAACTTGCGCGTAAAATTAAGCAAAAACCAACGCTTGTTTAACAAATAAAAATAGAAAAACTAAATAAAATAATTCTACACATTATTAAAGAGAAGACAAAAAAAAAAAAAATTATGCAAATGTTATGGGTGCGGGGCAGTTATAAGTATGAGCAAAAAAAAAAAAAAATTTAAAAAAGGAATACACAATATAATGAACGTTTAATAAAAATTAACAGCTAACATACGTACAACAACCACAATAAAAACATATAACATGCTATTGACTCTCGTTCAAATTTAGTCATTTTGGCCGTTCATTTTTGTATTTGTGTTGTTTTTTGTTTTTGTTTTTTTGTAAAAACGTGCTTCTAATTCGTCTAAAGCTTCCTCATGCCGCTATAATTAGGCATGTGGTGGATATGGCTGTGATAACTATTTTCGGTCAAATTAAATGATGTAACGAATTTGTATGAGTCAACGTCATTGAAACAAGCTGCAGCACTGACCCCAAGAAAACTCACAAAAACTTATGAAAACTCACAAAATTTCTCAGATTAAAAGTAAGAAGCAACCACATTTTGTTATTGTTACGACTTCACTTATTTGCACGAATAAGAATGCAGTTTGCGTGGGTGTAGCAATATTTATTACATAATACGTAAGTAACGGAGAAGTTTTTAGCGCACGAGATAACTAACAGGAAGCGTACAAATTAGCATTAGTTAAAAAAAAAAACAATTATAGTTGAAATTTAAAAGAACAGCATTTAATCGACTTAAACACGTATAGCATCTTTATACGTACTTATGTCGAAAAACTGTCAGTAAGGTAAGTTCTTTGAATAAAAGCTAAAAATAATTTGTAGAACATTTTATCAAATGGAGACTCAAAGCTATCACGGAAAGATTTTTATTTTGTAAAAGAGACACTAGCAGAGAGACAAAAGATATCTCGACGTCACAATAATTTCAACGATTTCATGAATTCCCACATCCCACAACGCGGAATTACTACTAGGCCGGTGGTGAAACTTATTCTTTTACCACCATTTGAGTAGTTAGATTTCTTCGTCCGTCTGTTTTGTGTGCGTGATTTACTCATTCCGGTCTCAGGGAATTAACCCATTACCTTTTCTTGTTATTCTTCTAGCTTCGAAACAATGCATGTCGCGCCACCCGCTGCGGTTCTGCCGCAGTTTTTAAGGACGGTAATGTACTTAGCTGATCGGCTGCGACTGGTGCTGCTGTTCAAGTACTGTTCGAAGTGCTTGTCCCCGAACCACATCTCCGATCAGTGCCAAAGCGACGGACAATGTCGCCACTGCAAAGAGCAGCACCATACGATGCTGAATTTGGGACCCAGCAACCGCGTTAAGAAGTCGAAGCCTGTTTCTCAAAGCGTAGCCAGGCTGCGTTTGCCTGTGTTGTTACGCGAAGCAGGAACGCTGCTTGGCCTCGTTTGTCGGACGCAGCACGCGTTGAAAGGAGATCGGCGTCAGAAGTAGATGATGAGGTGGGATTGGCGAGATGTATACAAGACGCAAACGAATCACGTTCTTTTAGACCCGCCCTTCAAAATGAGCAGCCGCGCGGAACTCGGCGTTCTGGCCGAGTTTAACTTGCTTTGTTCGTATATACACTCAGTGGAAAAATATGTTTGGTTTCAAAAACAAAATATTCAGAGGGAACCACCTGATGATTAAGAACTTTCCTTCAATAGCATTATTTTTCGATATAAGAAGATATTAGTTGTGTCCAACATTAATATAATTGCCTTAACTAAAAAACTAACGTCTACATTAATATTCTTGTGACAAAATAGAATTGTGTGTTTCTACCCAATAAAAATATATTTGCATCACTGTTAAACTCAAAAATAACAGATATCTGCAAATTTAAAACAAACAGAACTCTTTTCTTTTATGTGTTGCGCCTTGACATACATATATCTGTGTCTTTTGCACTTGCACGAAAAAAAACGGAAACCTTGTTGCTTTATGCGCTTGCTTTTAACAGTTGCCAAGTCTTGGCGTCATTTTAAGTTTCAAGCAGCCGCGCCAAGCGTGTTGAAAAGTTTAGCTCTTGTGAAAAGTGTTCCTGGAAATGTTTGTTTAAATTAAAAGTGTTTGTGTTTTTAAATTAATAAAATAAAAAACAAAATAAAAGAAAAATAAGGCGGTTCAGCAGTAAAAATAGGTAAGTTTTGAAGCAACTTTCAAACACAATTTGAAAATTTTTAAATTTATGTACGTCCCTAGAACTTACCTATTTACGTACGCTTTTATTATGATGATGGGTAACCAAGAGAGAGGTTTTTCTGAATCTATAAAAGGTGTTTAAATTTTAAGGGCCGATGTTGATTTTGAATAAAACACAAATTTTTAGGAAATTATTGTCATTTCTATTTATTATGATAATATTGGTATGGCTCAATTATGTATGGAACAAAATATCGGCCAAATGGCCGCCGCGACCTCGGCGGCACAACTCTATCCGATGGTCCAAATTTTCGATGACGCTGAGGCATAAGTGAGGTTCAATGCCGTTAATGTGCCGAATTATCTCATCTTTTAAATTGCTCTTGAATTGTTACTGGCTTATCGACGTACACGTTTTCTTTCAAATAACCCCAAAGAAAGAAGTCCAACGGTGTCAAATCCCATGATCTTGGCGGCCAATTGACATCGCCACCACGTGAGATATCACGGCCATTGAACTTGTCGCGAAAAAGAGCCATTGTTTCGTTAGCTGTGGGGCAAGTGGCACCGTCCTGTTGAATCCACATATTGTCCACATTCATATCTTTCAAATCGGGCCATTAAAAGTTCGTTATCATCTCACGATAGCGAACACCATTCACAGTAACTGCCAGACCGGCCTCATTTTGGAAAAAATACGGCCCGATGATGCCGCCAGCCCATAAACCGATCACTCTTGGATTATCATTCGCCCAAATGCGGCAATTCTGCTTATTAACGAATCCACTGAGGTGAAAATGAGCCTCATCACTGAAGATGATTTTCTTCGAAAATTGATCATCCACTGTTGCCATTCCTTGCCACCATTCTGACCATTGGCAACGCTTGAAATGGTCAAGAGGCTTTAGTTCTTGGGTCAATTGCACCTTTTAAGCGTGTAAATGCAAGTCTTTAAGCTTTAATGTTCATCAACGACGAGCGTGAGAGGTGCAATTGTTGGGCACGACGACGAGTTGAGGTGGACGGCTCTTCAGGCACCCTATCGCGAACAGCAGCAATATTTTCTGCAGTACGAGCTGTACGAGCATGCACTGGTGTTTTTACATCTCTTACAGACCCGGTTTGCTCAAATTTTTGCACGATTTTTCCGATTGTACGCACATTTGTACGCTTAAATTGACTGAAAAAATCACGAAGTGCACGATATGCATTTTGATTTGAACGCCCATTTTCATAATAAGCCTGAATAACTTTAACACGTTGCTCGATTGTGCATCTATTCATAGGTCAAATTGAGTTAGTCTGAAATTGAAAAATGTCAAATGAAATGCAGAAAAAAACTTGACGTTTAGGTGTGGTTCACATTCAACATCGGCCCTTAAAATTTAACCACCCTTTATATATATGACAAATGTCACTGAAATTAATTTTTTTATTACAGGATATTTGAAAAAAATTAGTTATTGCCGCACGAAACCCACTGTGCGTCGCACAGTGAGTAGAGCCCATATAACGATGGGACATAAATAGAAGGAGTTACCCTAGAATGTTGAAAGTTTGTAAGAATGATTTTTACGATAAAGCAATTCTTCTCACAAAATTGTGTTCAAATCGGATTAATGACACGCTCAGCTCAAAACATGCTCAACAATAGACTACAACTTCCTACCCAGTGAACCAAAACTACCCTTTTTGAATTCATTTATGAACCTTTTCGGGTAGAAACATTCATTTTCGACACTCATAATTGAACTCTTTTTGTATCATTCGTCGGACTAAAATGCCTCTCAAAATCGAACCTTATTTTGTTCGCAAATAAATTATCCTTTTTTTGTTCAAAAATGAGTTAAAAAAAGAATCATAAAAAGTTATTTTTCGGCATTCGAAAATGAGCTCCTTTTGTATCAATCTTTGGACTGAATTGCCTCTCAAAAACAACCCTTTTTTTGTTCAGTAATGAGTTGAAAAAAGAATCATTTTGAATTATAAATTTTATTATTGCATAATACTATTTATTATAACATATCGATATTTTGTTAAAGAAGAAATGATTATTGCTAAAATTAGAGATCATATTAATCATTGGTTTAATAGAATTAATATACCTGGGCTGGAATTCACGCATTGTGTTTTTCATCATATTGATGTTTCAAAGGGGAAAGGCGTGATTGTTTTCCAATTTGACAAACTTCCAAATTATATATGAAATATCAAAATAGTTAAGTTATTAATTGGGGAATTTATTTGATTACTTTTTTGCATGGAATGTTTTCGTGCTTTCATTCTATTTGGGCCTGATTTTAATTTTTGATAGCAATGTTGAAATGTTGAAAATTTTCATACGTGTAGCAGTACATCCATCTCGCACTAGTAAAAATGTTCATATGACGTTTGTACGAAGGTTAACATTTCCATTTTAAGTTCCTTTGTTTAACTGATTTTAGAATATAAAAAGTAACATTTTTGATTCATTTGTGAACTCATTTATGAACAAAAAATGGTTCGTGTATGAGAAATTGTTTCCTACTGATATGATAAAAAAATTATTCTTTTTTGAACTCATTTCAGAATGCAAAAAAGACACATAAATGATTCATTTCCGAACTCATTTATGAACAACAAATGGTTCATTTGCAAGGAAGTCTAAATTACTGAAATGATACAAAAATGATTCATTTTCGACTCAAAATAAGTTTTTAATGAATTTCGCAAAATATGCACAATTTTTCTTTATGGGAAAAGCTTTCACGAATTTAATCTTTCATAACAAGCACTTTTAAGCGACAAAATAAAAAAGAAAAAATTAAAAAAAAAATTCTAACCAAAAACGTTCGCAAAACTCTCACCTTACTCAAAACCTTCGCTTATGGTTCAATGGGTAATTTTTTAGCTGCCACTGCCAAACTTTTCGAGAAAATGTAAAGAAAGCTTCCATGTGTTCGTGTCGGGCGAACAGAAAAATTAATTCAATTGAAAAAACTTTCTGTGTTAGGTGGGAAGAATTGAGCGAGGATTCTCTGGCGTATGGGCCACACACATTTTAAGTTTAAGTATTGTTTTAACCTTTTGGAAATTTTTGCAGTTTGGCAAAAACATGCTCCAGAAAATTACTTTCATTAAAATCAAATTGAAACTAAAAATATATTAAAAATGCGTTTTCTTTTTACATTTGAAACTTTTGGCAATTATTGCAATTATTTTGGCAAAAAGATGCTCTAGAAAACTGCCCATAACTTTTGTGGTTTTGAGTTTCCGAAATGCAAATTTTAAGAGAATGTTTAAAAAGCATTGTTTACAGTTTCAAAAGAACTATATGCAATAAATTATATATGTGGCGGCCGTGGCGTAGTGGGTAGAGTGTGTAACTTTTACGCCAGAGAACCCAGGTTCGAACTCTCTATCTGGCACAGAAAATTTTTTCAATTGAATTATTTTTTTTCTGTTCGGCCGTCACCTCTCTGCAGATAATGGCAAACCTCAGGGAGTAAAAACTGCCATGAAAAGCTTCTTGAGAACATAAGCCGTTCGGAGTCGGCGTAAAACATATGTAGGTCTAGTTCTCGATCATTTGTGTGCAAACAATTTCACACCACACACAATATAATTGATCATAAGAAGCTCGGTCAAAGTCCTCTCAAGGGCTGAGATGGCCATTTCATTTTTTTTTATATGCAATAAAAAAAAATCTTAAATTTATGGTTTAACATGCAAATGGTTTAACAACTTGCCTTATAGCCCCAAAAAATTTTCCCCCTATCGTACAATAACAAAAAAAAAAAATATTAAGAATTAATAAATAATACAAAAAAAAAGAGTTTATGAATTAAAATCAATAATATAAATTTGTTACTGATTCAAACTGAATTGTTATACCCGAAACTCAACCGATTGTAACTTTTTCTTTTTCTAATTATCTACATAAATTTACTAAAACCCATAAAGTTCGGTTTTACTATATCATCAGAGTCTTCGTTTGTTGGATCCGTTGAAAAAAAAAAACACAGGTGCGTCGTTGGACACACGAGAGAAGCGAAGCTTTTTCGCAGTTACATAGATTTGATAGCTTAATAATTTTTTCTTTTTAATAAATCAACTTTTAAATTCAAAAATTTAAAATAACATAAAATTTATTACATATATACAGAAAACATATTTACTGATAATTTTTTATTGTTGAATGTCAAATTTCCACGCCAATTACATAAACGGGCATATAATGCCAGCGACTCTCCATTTTAACTCTCCGCACATGGTTGTGAACTTGGCTGCACTGAACAAATTTTTTCCTTCAACAGCTTACTGCGTAGCGAAAAATCTGTCACTTTCACTTCAGAGAGATTTCACTTCAAGCAAATCACAGAACGAGGATTAATAAAAAACTTCGCTTCAAAAATATATATTAAAGAACGCACACGAAACAAAATTTAACAAACATTTTAGATACCTTGCCGATTTCATGCATGCGTTTGTTAATTCCATATTTATTGATATCATCTATTTTTTGACGCTTAAAACATAGAGTTTAATTTATTATCTAGAGATTGCATCAACTCTACTAACAGTGTTAACAGAGTTATTTCACTTAAAAACATGAAGAAACAAAACTCTGTTAACCTCTGTTAACACATGCCAGAGATTTAGCAGAGTTGATGCAATCTCTACATAATAATTTATACTCTATGCCAAGAACACCACAAACGTATTGTGAATACAAACACACCGATGCTGGAGACACCTTGTGGCAAATAAAAGCACATTTTTGTAGCATAGCAAATACACAATGCTCTATCTATTGATAGATGGTGACGATCTACTGCAGCATAGCTTCTGTTATAACTAATATTAAATTAACAACTATTTCTCACAAGTCTTTATGGCCTGGTGGATAGTGTGTTGGAATATCATTTAAGAGGACACACGGGTTCGATCCCCACGGGAGGGGGCCAAGACATATTTTTAGTATTTAATATTAAAGTATTAAATTTTCTTGTTGTAATAAGCCTAGCAACAAAGAAACCATCAAAATTCCAAGAAAAAATCTGTCGAAAATTTTTCAGATTTCACTCTAAGCGAGGAGTAAAAAGCTTCGCTTCAAAAAACTGTCAATAATTTGTGACTTTGCATAATCTAATCATAGCATCTGATTTAGCAATAAAGTTTACATAAAAATGGTTAACTAAGTTGATTTAAAACTAATTGAAATTTTTAAAACGTCAAACTTTAAAACAAATTCACACGAAATAACGGTTTTAGCTTTGAGCTGCCTTAGTCTTTGAGGTATTAAGCTAAAAATTCATGATTCTTCGTTCTCTTACCAACATCTTTCATAATTTACACCGCGTGCATGAATCAGAAACACTTTTGGATATTAGTACAAAATTTAACTAATCAATACCCATCATACCATAACCATCACATCCAGTATTGCCAACTGGTCCGATATATCGGGTATTATACAATTTTCAGACTTGAATCCGATGATAAGATATTTTGTACAAATTCTTCAAAATGTTACGATTTCAGAATATATAAATCCGACGTCAGATTTTACAAAAAATTTAAAAAACTACAATTGCATTAAAAAAGTTAAATTACTAGAAATTAATAATATGAAAACTTGATTTTTTTTTTTTATATAAAACTCATAAATTGTAAATGGGTCTTGCAAAATTCGTAGTTTCGGGTTAAAAAAAAAAAACGTTGGTGATAACGGTACATCAATAATTGTAAATTTTGTGAAAAAGTACAAAGATTTTACATAGCGCGATTTTAGACAAAAAATTCAAGCCTTCACTTCAAGATTTAGCAAAAAATCATAATATGTTTAAAAGGTATAATGGTATATAAAAGGTAATATAACGTACATTCTGAAAATACTTTTTTCTAATAAAGGAAAAACGTAATACGAAAGGTTCCCAAAATTTGATCTTGAAATTAAAAAACTAAGAACATAAAAAAAAAGAAAATTATTTTTTTCAAAGCACTCTTTATTATCTTTCTAAATAGATCTGCAACGTGAAAGTTAAAAAAGTCGATGATGTACAGAATTTCACTTTTTCCTCAACTTTGATCAAATTTGAATGATGGTTTGTAAAAACTTTATAAAAGGTTTTATAAGTTTTTAACTCAAATTAGATTTTCGCTAGAACTCAATTATTTTTAAATTTTAAGCAAAATTGTAGTTAGCTAATCTGTGGTTAAAGATATTTTAATGCATTTAATATGGAATGACTGATATATCAAAATACATAAAAATATAACTCATAGTAATATCAAATTAGTACTCCGTAAAATTATTACTTTTCGATTGATGCACTAAGAGTTTTGAGAGGCTTTAAGCTTTTTTTACAAGATTGATTTATATGTTTATCTTTTAATTATAAGAATTCAGGATTTTTTTTTTTTTGGTTTTAAATCTACTTTAGACTTAAATTTGCTATTCTATATTAAATAGTCAAGGATATTTTTTTATGCTTTGAGTTTTTTAATAGTTTCCTCTATCAACATTATATACATTTTTTTTTTACAGTGTAACTAAACGATAAATCTTAAAATGACCACTCGAAGCATTCACTCGTTATATTTCAATTCTTATCCACACGCACAATTTGTACATCTAAAACAAAATTCTAAAGCTTTAAAATAACACTCACACCCACATAAAAAATAATATTGTAATAAAATAAATTTCATTGCATTTTAATTGTCAGGTATTTGAAAAATACTATATGAAAAGAAATGTATTTAGAAACTAGAAAGAAAAAAGAAAAAAAAACAAAGAATAAAGAAATTAATTAAACAAACCATTTCACGTTGAGCAATAAGCAACAACAACAACAACGGCAGTGGCCACGCACAGCTACACTTGGCGCAAATAAATTTTACACACTAATCGTACTTTTTAATGAACAGCAAAAATGTGC
Organism: Coremacera marginata; assembly: GCA_914767935.1. Taxonomy (NCBI): domain Eukaryota; kingdom Metazoa; phylum Arthropoda; class Insecta; order Diptera; family Sciomyzidae; genus Coremacera; species Coremacera marginata. Next base: position 22,010,772 of record OU612043.1, read on the forward strand.
TAATTGCACGCGCACCACGAAATTCGAAAAAGTACAGCTATATTTTATGTTGTTTTTATTTATATTTATATGTTTATATTTTTTATTAAAAATATGCAAAGAATTTTGAACGATCATAAATAAGTACGCACTCAATCCACAGGATACGCTCACACTGTATTTAAAAAGTATTAATTGTACACTGAAAAACACGCAGGATATCGCCGGGTTATGATTGCATGCGACACTTTCGAACCGTTCTGTGACGATCCAGTCGCACGACTCTGAAGTCATGTGCTGGTTTGCAAGCTGCACTGAATTCAAACAAAAGAAAACTGCATACAATACACAATGCGACATATATAGCAATAAGTGTTGCCAGATGTTAAGTATTTAAAGGATCGAACAGAATAATGCGACCTTGTAGCTAGAGCCTTGCACGAACATAATATTTTCATTTGTTCGATCGTTCGTTCGTTCGTAAAAAAATTCTGCGAACGAACAAAATATTAGTTTCGATTTTCTACGAACGAACGAACGAACATCAATTTTTACGAACGATCGAACGAACATCAATTTTCTACGAACGCACGAACGAACATAAGAAAAAAAACTGTCGAAAATAGTTTATATTGGCCGTAGCTGAACTCCAAGAGGAGTCAAATATATGAGCTGGTCCTATTATTTTTAGCCCTTCAAAAGTTCTTCCGAACACACCTACCCCCTATTTGCCAACCTTCTTTGGGTCCCAATACAAAAAACACAAAAACTTTCGAAAATAGTTTATATCGGCCGTAGCTGAACGCCTAGAAGGGTCAAACATATGAGCAGGTCCTATTATTTTTTGCCCTTCAACATTTCTTCTGAACACACCTAACCCCTATCTGCTACCCTTCTTTGGGTCCCCATACAAATTAACCAAAAACTGTCGAAAATAGTATATATTGGCCGTGGCTGTACTCTTAGAGGGGTCAAATATATGAGCTGGTGCTATTATTTTTTGCGCCTCAACATTTCTTCCCAGCACACCCAGCCCCTATCTACCACCCTTTTTTGGGTCTCCATACAAAAAACATCTATTTTTCACAAACGAACGAACGAACATGCATTTTCTACGAACGAACGAACGAACATCAATTTTCTACGAACAAACGAACGAACGAACATCATTTTTCTGCGTACAAGCGAACGAACATTAATTTTCTACGAACGAACGAACATCAATTTTCTACAAACGAACGAACATTTACTTTCTACGAACGAACATCTGTTGTCCACGAACGAACGAACGAACAAAATATTTTTACTTTTTTTCTACGAACGAACGAACGTTCGTGCAAGGCTCTGCTTGTAGCTTCTCTTAAAAATATTATTTGAAAAAGGAGTCTTTAATGCTATGAAGTAGTCTAAAAACGATCACATAGTTTTTGACAAAAAATGTTCACTTTCAAAAATTATAGACCCTTACAGGTATTTATTAGAGGTGTTTTTATTTATAGGCAAAAACTTTAAACTGTTTAAACCTAGAATTTCTGACCTGATTCTTATTACTTTCGATCTTAAATAAAATTATAGAACATTTTGTGCCAATCTGAAAAGATCCAAGGTTTCCGATAGAATTGCTTTTAAGGGAACCTTTAACAGGTTTTAAATGCAAGTTAAACTAAACAACAGATGTTTAAGAGGTTTAAAATTAAAAAAAAAAAAAAGAAAAGTTCTCAAATTTCCCAAGCTTGGCAATAAGTAAACGTAATTGTTCAGCCTTGCGCGAAAACACGTCGATTAGATAAATTCTTAAAATTTGATATTTTTTTGGAGATCACAAAAATCTATCACTGTATACGCAGCGCAACGCTAGACAAATATGGATTAAAGGGAGACACGTCTAGTTTTTTTAGGTAAAAAATGGTCATAATTTCGTTTTGTAAAAATCTACTTTATTTAGAGATAAGAGATTTTGTACATTTGAAAAGATATATTGAAAGGCACCAAAAACTATTTTTTATTAATTATGTTATTCATTTCAGCTTCACCAGAGGACGCCGCAGTCGTCTCCTGAAAAACCGTGCACTATGCGGTGGACAGGATATCTTTGCAGTAGTATTGCTGAAGTAAAAAATCAAAGGGCATCTTAAAGTAGATATATAAATACCGTCTGTATTCTACAAATTAGTTATCGAGGTCAGTAAAAAAAACCAGTCTGCGAAAAAGTTTCATGGAAGACCGTCTTTTTCTTAAAGTAAAAAGTAGTTTTTCTAAAGTAAAACTAAAAACAGTTTAGGGTACATTTGGAGAATTAATTGTAAAATTCGGACAGATATTGTTTAATATTTTAAAAGTTTTTTTTATGCTACACATAAAAAAGAACATAAGGTCAATCGGATTAATGATTCCCGAGAAATCGGGTTCACACCCCGATAAGCCTCAATTTTGAGAAAAACGAGCGTGAAAAGGATAGGACATGCTAGGGTAGGATAGGATTGGATAGGATAGGATAGCAGAGGATAGGATAGGATAGCATATGATAGAATAAAATAGGATAGTAGAATAGGATCGAAAAGGACAGGATAGGATAGGATAGGACAGGATAGGATAGGATAGGATAGGATAGGATAGGATAGGATAGTATAGGATAGGACAGGATAGGATAGGATAGGATAGAATAGGATAGGATAGGATATGATAGGATAGGATAGGATAGTATAGGATAGGACAGGATAGGATAGGATAGGATAGAATAGGATAGGATAGGATAGGATAAGATAGGATGGCATAAGATAGGATAGGATAGGAAAGGATGCGATAAGGTAGGATAGGATAAGATAGAATAGGATAGGTTAGGGTAGAATAGGTTAGGATATGATAGAATAGGATTGAAAATGAGATGACATGATTTGATATGATAGGATAGGGTAGAATATGTCTGACTCTACAATATTGTCATACTGGATCATTTATGTGCCTATAAGCGTCTAAATCTCCCAGTGTTGAAAATGCGGAAGAAATAAAAAATATCGTTTTATTTTTACAAATTCTGCTTGTGTCCAGTTTGGGTGGGAAAAAAATCTGGCAATACTGTTGTACTCTTGCATATAAGCCATGTAAGCAGGAATGATCGTCCGTACAGCAAAACTAATGACAAAAAGAAATAAAACCAAAGTAAATACGTCACTAAATCTCAAGTTCAACGCGGTTAAAAAAAAATACGATTCTCTGCTGCTGCTCCTCTAAGAAAGCCTTGTGTTTTAGCAGTTCCTTTCCTTCTTCAGTCTACACCACTCTTAACCAGTTCTCTTAATTTCTTCCTTTATTTTTTGTCTTTGCTCTTTGTTCGCTTTGTAGTTTTAGAGTAGAAATAAATTCTCGAATGCAATCTTTATACAGATTTATTATAACGTTTAAACCAAAAACGCTAACAAAAAAAAAAAACAAAATAAACGCCTTTTTGTACTCAGTTGCGTAGGCGATTCAGTTTTTGGTTTAAATATAAAAAAAGCAATAAATGGTCGGCTGTAACTCATGCCTACAGGATCATTGAACCAGTGCTTGTACACTAAAAAAATATCAATTTAGTATAAAAGCACAGTCTCAATGACTCGGTATGCTCAATTTCGACAGGTAATAACAGATCTGCCTGTCCAAAGCAATTATCCCAAAAAAATTCGTTAGCACGGAGCACGGATAGCCATCTGCCAAGATTGATGCGAACACTTCACCACTGGTATTTTAACTTGTCAACTGAGTTGAATAATGATGATGGCAAAATGAGTGATAATACAAGTTGTGATGAAATGTTGCGTTGAACTGTGTAAAAGAAAAGGATACCTCTAGAGGAATATGCATGTCGAGAAGTCAATTCTGTAATGGTACCAAATCAATTTTGGTAATGTATGAACATATAGACTAGTACAGTAATGGAAGGTAGCAATGAAGTGTTGAAAATAGTGGTCACAATCAAGCACGATGAAGTTTGATGTTAGCGGTGTTGAAGTCCTGTATCTTTTATCTTGGTGACTACAGTGGACTGGCTCCCTTCGGAGAGTTTTGTTCTAGCTTTGATACCTCAACGTGGTATTCAACGTATTTATCGGAAGTTTTAAATGGGTCTCGATACTTCCATCATTAAGTATGGATGATGATCAACTTATCCATCCACGATACTGGTATTATGAATTCCAATGCTGGAACCTATCCATATCATTAATTTAAGAACATGAATTATTATTTGAAACCCATATTAAAATTCGCTTTATAGAAAACTAGTCACATCTGTACTCGAGGAAGACACTTAAGAGAAATGCTTGAAGGGAGCTAGTTGTAGCGCCCCAATGGTTTAGGCGTCTGGATGTTTTCATCTGTTGGGTGTCAGTTTATTTTAAGCTTCGATACCTTGCCATGCGGCACTTTGAATTAAGACTACACGTCAGGTGTCAACGGAAAACACGGAGCGGTATGCTACGGAGCATAATTTTTAATTTTTTTTTATAATTTAAAGAATATTATAGACTGCTTGATAAAAACGATTGACAGAAAAAGCCCGTCATTTCAAAAATTGTTTCTCATTTTTACAGAGTTTTCTCTAAGTAGTTCAATGCATTTTATGGCACTTGATTTCAAATTTTTTCTACTTAATAAAGACTTAACTGATTTTTTTGTTTTATGTCAAAATATTTCAATGAGTAAAATTTTTATTCTTCTAGCAGATTCTTAGTATTTTTTAGTATTAAGGTTTAGTATGTATTCTGTTAAAGAATAATAGAAAAAAAGATGTTAAACATTGATAAAAAATGTGTAAGTATCAGTAGAAAATTATATACATGGATATTGGAAATTTTTCAAAAATCGTTTACTTTTAAAATTATTCTTAAATGTTTTTTTTTTATCAAAATAATTTTCATAACTAAATTTTTGATTTTTTCCTATAATTTTTTGAGAAATGGTTCAAATTTATAATTGTCAATTCTTGTGCGAAAATGAACACAAAAAGTAAAAATTTCCCCTGCAAAATTTCACTAATACAACAATATACGTTTAAAAGAGAAAATAAAAAATTCAAATGAATACAAAATTATTGGTTAGAATAGGATGAAGGATAGGATGGGATAGCATAGAATAGCATAGAAAAGGATAGGATAGGATAGGATAGGATAGGATAGGATTGGATAGGATAAGATAGGATAGGATAGGATTGGGTAGAATAGTATGGGATATGATAGGATAGGATAAGATACAATAGGATAAGAAAGGATAAGATTAGGTTAGATAGAATTGGATATAATTTGACAGGGTATGATAAGATAGGGTTGAAAACCTCTGGGTTGAAAACCTCTGTCGCACAGTGATGCGAAAAGGCATGCTAGACGGAAAGAATTCGAAATCTAATTTCTAAATTCTGAACTTGTAGAACTCTTAAGAAATATCCGGTAATGCCAGAAAAAAAAAATTTACTTGCCTTCACTTTCTAGAAAAAATACAAAAATTGTTGAATGTTGGCCCAAAAAGTGATATTTTTGAAATTTTAGTTAATGAGTTCCTAGTTATACTTCATTATAAGCTTAAAATATTTCTCAACATCAAAAAGTGTTGAGAATTGGCAGGGTTCATAAATAAAATATGCTCTTTGAAAATAAAATATATTCAATAATGTATTTTTTAAAATGTTTGCGCTATAAAACCGTATATAAGGATATATGTATATGGGTAAAAACAGAAAATTTGGTAAAATATTTTGGAAAATAAAAAAACGGGTTACCTCACATTTGCAACATTTTTTTTTTTTATATATAATAACTATTATGTCTTCTTTAAGCCCTGGAAGTGCCAAAGTGCGCAACTTTTTTTAAATTTTTTTTTTCGTATCTATATGATGGCCCTAAAAATGCCTGTAAAAACTAGGCTCTGACCGTTTCGTATGAAATGTGTCTAATTTGAGGTCAATGAGTCTGTATGAAGGATTTAAATATTTTCAACATATCACAAAGAATTTTTACACTGAAAAAAATGCAATATATAAAAATAAAAATAAAAATATTTAAATTAAGGTTTTTTTTTTTGGTACAAACAGTAAATTTGGTAGAACGTTTTGAAAAATAAAATAAATGGGATACCTGACGTTTGTAAAATTTTTTTATTTAATAACTATTATGTCTACTTTAAGCTCTAAGAGTTCAAAGGTGCGCAAACTTACGATTGTCTTATTATTTAACCTGTATGATGATCCTATAAATGCTATTTATTTTAATTTAAAAATATGGTTCCGACTGTTTTTTTTCAAATAACGGCTATTATTGCGACTACAGATAGGCAGACAGACATAGCTAAATCTGCTCAGGAGGTAGTGCTGATCAAGAATATGTACACTTTTCTACCCATGACACGCCTATTTTCTGGAGTTTCAGACGGAATACAAAAAAATTATATTCCCCTAACGTAGTAAACGTTCCGCTATTAAAATATATATATATTTTATTAAGAAAATAATACTCTTTGCTCAAACTCAAATGACAATGAATTAAAAATTATAAAAAAAAAATGTAATGGAATTATTACATTAGAGAGTGCTGTATGTTCTTCTTGTTTTTTTTTTTTTTTGTTTGCATTTTTGTAACTCGCTCATTTTTTATAAAGTTCTTGTGAAAAAAATATCAAAAAAGTTAAAGAAAAAAGGAAACAAAAGGAGCAAGTGAAAACGAAGCTTAAGCAATCATTAATCGAAATGGGACTTAAAAATCCCATTCTTAATAATATTGTAATAAGAAAAAATAAATGAATTCTTGAATTTAGAAATTTTTCACTTTAAGTAAATTTCGTTTGCGCAGCTTTTCTCATTTCTTAGTTATGGACCAAAATATATTTCATATGTATGGGAGGTGCTACGCCGCCCACTTTCCGCCCACTTGCAATTTTGTTATCGTAGTTTTTCTTATTTTAAGACAGCGCAAAATGTGTTTAAGTTGACTGACGACTTGTTCAGTCGTGCCGAAATTTTATACGCTTTTTGGAAATCACATATTAAATGACTACGTTTGATTTTGCTATCGTAGTTTATCTTATTTCTAAGATATTGCGCAATATGTATTTAAGTAGTATGCCAGCTGCCACGCTTACTTGTACAGTCACAATTTTAAACTTTTTGGAAATAACATACTAGACCTCTAATTTTGCTATCGCAGCTTATTCCATTTCTAAGATATAGCGCTAAATGTGTTTAAGTTGTATGGCAGCTGCCACGCCCACTTGCTCAACCATGCCGAAACATTTTATGCTTTCTGGAAATTACAAACTAAATGACTATGTTTGATCTTGTTATCGCAGCTTATCTCATTTTTAAAATATAGCTCAAAATGTGTTTAAGTTGTATGGCAGCTTCCACGCCCACTTGTTCAATCGCCCTGAAATTTCTGGAAATCACATTGTAGATGTCTGTGCGCAATTTTGCTATCGTAGCTTATTCCATTCGTAAGATATAGCGCAAAATGTGTTTAAGTTGCTCGGTAGCTGCCACGCCCACTTGTCCAAAATTTCGGAATTACTTTTGTTTTTGTACTTTCCTATACCTTAAGCATCGAAAACTTCTAAAATAAAATTACCTTGTAAATTGTTCCGTCTAACTTGTAACAATCGCATCACTGTGCGTCATTCAGGACCTATCTGTTTGCCTACCTTGTTACTTACTTACTTACTTAGGTTGCGAACATAGAGAACGCCGATTCAGACAGGCAGGCAGATCAGATCAGAAAACACATTCAAGCAAAAGAAATGAACGCTTAGGGAACGCTTACAACCGTTAGAGAGTTTGTGACATATGATGGTCGGCTGAGCTGTCACTCCTATACCTATAGATTATTTTATCATGTCTACGCCAATGTTTTATTGATTTTGCTCTCAGTTTTTTGATTTCCGAATTACACCTGCCTTATATATCTATCATGCCTGGAAATAAAATTCACAACAAAAATATTTTTCAAAAGACAGTGAACAAATTTTCAACTTGGATTATTTGACAGAAAATAAAAGGCAAAAAGAAAAAAAATGTTTGTCTTTTCTTTTTATCAAAATGTACTCGATCAATATTTTAGTTTATATTTTGATAATTTGGACAACTATATCTCTACAAATGATACAAATTGAAAAGTTTTTCATAAATATTAGGTCTGTTCACGTACTCTCTCACGCAGGGAGAGAGCAAAAGCAGAATTGAGAAAAGAGAAAATTGTGAATTGAGAGACAATGAGGAAAATAGTAAAAAAAGTACGTGAAAAGAAAACTAGTGGAAATTTGCAAACTAACAGCTGCTCGAACGACTTGACTGCATTTTTGGAAAACAAAATGAAAATTTGTGAATTGGAGTTCTTTTAAAATATTTGAAAATTTAAATATTTGAAAACGGAGCCATATAAAATAAATTTAAATTTTTTGCCAAGGACTTTTAAGCACAAATGTTTCTTCTCCCGTCTATTTTAATAGGAAATCCACAAGAAATAACTTTTTGACAAACAATTTTTTTCGTTAGCTGCAAGTTCTTGCAAGTTAGAAATTTTACTAGCAGAAACTTGTAGCTAATTTTTACTCTCTCACTTTTTTATGCTCTCTTTGTCTTCTCTCGTAGCAAGTTTTTCGAGTACGTGAACGCTTTAGTAGTGAAAACTTGTAGCAATTTGTTATAATTTATAAAAGTTTTTTGTTAGTGAACAAACCTATAATTTGTCTAAAAATTATTCTTACTGAAATGTTTATAGATTTATGTTTGCAAGGTAAAACATTTATAAAATGAAGGTAGGCTCAACCAACAAAAATTACTTTACTGATTTTCGTGTATAAAAAAAAGCTATATTCTAGAATAATTTTCAATATAAACAATTTGCTATAAAAAAAGTCCATTATTCTTATTTTAACCGTTATGTGACTGACGAAAAAAACATCTTTCATCAGACTAACGGAGTATCCGGGTATTTTTATATAATTTATGTAGAAAAATAGCGTGTAAATGCTTTAACGTTCCGCTAGATCGATGTTTCGTTAATTCTATAATTTAAAACAATTTAGCTTGGCCCGTTAAAGTATTTATTATTGATCAAATTCTTTGTTTTAAATTGGAAAAGGTACCCGTGTACCTCGTCAGTCACATAACGGTTAAACAACAAAAAACAAACAAATTTTTGTAATCAATAATGTATAAAAATAAAATTCTAGCTACGCCCCTGATTAAAATAATAACGGAAAAGTAGCACTGTGAACATCGCGATTACTTTAACTTCGAACACTTTGCACCCTTTTTTCTGCAGTGTAATCAAATATTTTGAACATTCTCTTTGACTGCAAAGAATATGCTTTCAAACTTCTTGTTTTAAGACACATTCAGCTCAAAAATGAGGTCAAGGAAGGGTTAATCAAGATTTAACTTTTTTACATAGTACATACGTAACAACATGCATAAAATGGAAGTAAAAGTTGCTTACAATAAAGCTACTGATTGTGAGTTTGATATTATTTTAAGCCGGCCTCAAGGATGGATCCCTTTTTGTATCAAGAAGTTTTTTTTTTTTTTGTCAAAACATGTGTTTTTAATTGATGGGTGAAAAATATAATTATAAGAAATACAAAATTAATTTTTACAACAATTCATGCTGTACAACAACAAAGGCTAATTGTCATTTTGAAAAGTTGCTGTAAGCTCCTTATGGGAGGCATATGTTAAATAACAGCCACGGTGCAATGCAGTCATTCAACTTAAGATTTACCAGCAAGATATAAAAAAAACTAAAAATATAAGAAGACAGAACAAGCACGAGCATGGCTTGAGCGCTGGCTGGGCTTGATTTGATTTCACTTCAGCGCACTTCGACGCACTTGATTTGGCTTGCCACGGTTCAATGTGGCTCAATGCGCCTTAACTGAATATAGCTGCCTGGCTGTCAGTACAACCGACCGTCTGTCTGTTAGTCTGTCTGCCTGTCTATCTAAACGTTGAGCTGTAAATGCGCACAAAGTGTCAGACATTTGCAGACGCCAAGGCTTTGTTGTTCAGACAGCGCAACATCATACTGCTTCTTGCGCCTTTATAGCTTATGCATGATTTTCCCGTTCTGGAAGGTCACTAGGATTCATTAAAAATTCCATAAATAACAGTAATGAATTTATTATTTTCTTATATATCTGTTATATATGCGTTCTTTTTATGCGACGATGTAAATTAAATCGCAATGCGACATACATACAAACAAACTTACAAACAAGTACCTAAGTAATAATAAATTTACTTTTATTTTAAAAGAAATACAGCAATATATGTCGCTATATAAATAGTCGAACAAATATTGTAAATTATGCACCCAAGTCGCATAAAAAACCAATTTTTATGACTGTCATTTCTTTGCGACCGAAGTTTTGTGTCTGAATATCAATTATAAGGAAACAAATACCAGAGGCCCCACCATGGAATATTTTGAAATCTGTAAATATGGTGAATATTTGAGAAGATTGTTGCTTGGTTGTTTAGCTGGTTGGTTGTTTGGTTGGTTGGTTGATTTAATATGCACACGATTTGTTATTTTGTTATTTTTTTTACTTCTTTAAGCTGTCATTAAATATTATTGTTAATCGGCGTTACAAGTTGAAAGAACGTTTTGATTAAGTCGTCGGACCAAAAGAGTTGAAATTGTCAAGCGTTTACAATGGCAGCTGTTGACAAGGCTATTTGAGATGAGCTCGACACGTCAAGGATGCCAAAAGCAATAAATTATTGTGGTTTATAAATCATTATTTAGTGTCAAATCAATAGCTTAAGAAAATTTTACAAAAGCTTTGAACAAATAAACCAGTAGCTTAATTTATGGCTGGACAAAGTCGGGTATATGTAGTCTCCAGACGTTATAATTCGCATTGCCAGAGCATGTGAAGCGCCTAATGTCGGTAGGAAGTTTAAGAAAGCTTTTTATTAAAAAATAAAGCTTGCATTACAATTTGCATTGCCAGAGCATGTGAAGCGCTTTATGTCGGTAGGAAGTTTAGGAAAGCCTTTTCATACATATTAAAGCTTTAAAATTTTTGTCACAGCAAACACACAATTTTGATCACACATTTCCACAGCAAATTTAATAGATGCCTCACATACATAGTCAACATTTAGGTAAATATATAACATCCATATATTTTCATTTAAATTTATGTGGGGGCCGCTCCTTATTATCCCAATCTCATTATTGATTACTCACAATAACAACAGCGCAAGTTTATTTTACGACTAAATTTCTTCTTCTTCTTTTTGCCTTCCTGAAAGTAATGACCAGCATAAAATAAAAAAAAAAAAATTAAAAAAAAAGAACAGGAAAAATACAGCATCATCTTGGATGATCTGTCAACGACAATCAATGCGATCTTGAAATAAATTGGCACTCATGGACCGGCCGTCGACTCACTCATGCATCAAGTTTCAAGCCATTAATCAATCGAACATTGACCCAGTGGATGCCAAAATATCACACAGTTCAGTCTTTAGCCTAGTTAAGATTACGGACTCCCAAGGTTTTCTTGTTTATTTAAAGTTCTGCATTAATATTTTAAATTTTAAATTGATTATTTAAGAATATTATCTAATGATTCATATGAGGGCGTTAATATTTTTTGTGCATTTTTAAAAAATTGATTCATTTCATTCATTTATTTAGGAATCTATTTTTATTATACGAATCAGTTGTTTAAAAATATCTTTTTCGAATACGTTTACCAATCAATTAGTTAGAAAATTTCATTTAAGACTTTTGGAAGTTTATAATTCCTAGACCATTCGGTGGGATAAAATCTTATCAAAATAGAACGCCTTTTTAGTTCGTAAATAATTCATTTGGAAGCACCTGAAATCTTACTTATCTTACCCGGCACAAAATTTCGTTATTGTATCGCTTATTTTGGAAGACTATCTTAGTTTTATCCATTTAGTATAGTTTTGCAGCAAAGACAGAATTAATTCTCCTGCGGTTCTATTACCATGATCAATATTTTTATACTACGCAATGACATATCAACTCCCTAGTTTTTTTGAACTCAGATTCCCTGATGATAATTTTTTTTTTTTATTTGAAGCGTAATTTATTTTACTATTGAGTTAAACTTCTTATGGCTCAGTTATATGTGCAATCGGTGAAATAAAACCACTATGGCTCTATCCATAGCCAGGAGCCAGAGCTTTTTTTTTTTTTTTTGAGGGGGGGAGGAGAGTTTTGAGCATCAAAAATATTAATAACATAGTGACACCGATTATTCACCGGCTACCTAAATTCGATCACTTCAATATTTTAGGAGTATATCGCACACTAAATACAAAACAGTCACAACTCAAATTTTTAAATTACTAGGTGAAGCAAAAAACAAATTTATTTTTGAAGTAACTCCACATAACGCAATCAGACAAAATTCTTTTTTTAAACTATATAGAAAGAAGATATGTACAAAATGTATTTGAAGTGTTACAGTCAAAGTATATGATCACTACGAATAGTTTTACATTAAAAAGTAAAAATTTGTACATTTTGAGTTGTGACTGTTTTGCTTTAAGTGTGCGATCTATCTAAACATAAATGCAAATGCATTTTTAATTAAAATACAAAAATTATAGCTGAACTTCTGGCTATCCAATAAACAGTGGGGCGAGGTTTGATTCGTTAACGAATCTGAAATTCAAAACGAGTTCGCGAAAATTCAAATTAGCGAATCTGGCAATTTTTCGGGAAGACTTTTTCATATAGAAAACAAGAAAAAATTATGTGTGGAAATTATTGATATAAAAAATACATTTTTTCTGAGCTCATCTACCCCCTATATATCATCTTTCTTGGGGTCCACATATAAAAAACCCAAAAATGCTTTCATGTTTTCTGGTAGCTGAATCAGAAATGCAGGCAGTAACAGTGCCAACGTTAACAGTAATGGCATTAATAGCGCTGACGATATAACATTGCGTCCATATATAAAAATTTTCCATATTTAAAAGTCGGCTTCGTCGGATTCGCTAATTTTCATTTTTTCGAATTAGTTTCGAATATATAACGAAGCTGACTTTTTGATATGAATATTTTATTTAAGAAAAGTATTTTTTTTATTGTCTTTCTGGCAGGTATACAAAAGTATATATATATTTATGATCAGCATCACCACCTGAGTCGATTTCCGTGTGTCCGTCTGTTTGTCTATGCGTCCATCTGTCTGTCTGTCTGTGATCACGATTACAGCCATAATTTTAAAGCTCAAAATTAAGAAATTCAAAATATAAGTTTCTTTCTAAAAAATGGAGATCAAGTTCGAGAATGAGCAAAATCGAATGAAAATCACCCGTGCCTCCCATACAAAGTGACTTTGTTTTAACCGTAAAATCTCTTAAAAATCCACAAAAATTAATAAAGAGTCTTATTGGCTTTATTTAAAAGGTTAAATCTCTTAAAAATCTGCAAAAACTAAAGAAATGTTTTGAAATTTTCCACATAAGCTTTGGTATAAGACATGAAACATCTCTATGATATTTAGCAAAATCGGAAGAAAACCACGCCTACCTCCCATACAAAGTGATTTCATCAAAATAGAAAAGCTCTCTTTAATGTATAAAACTGAATGACATCGTGTCTGTATGTACCCAAATTGCGCCCACATCGTTTATCCAACCCAAACATATATTCTTCGGTATAATGTGGAGTCTTTAGACTAGAAAAGTGGGTGTGTTATTTTATTTTTAATCAAACTTCTGTTACACCGTGTGTCTGACTTCAACCAAATTTTGCACACATAATCCTTGGTAATTTGAGCAATTTTAAGTATATAAAATTGCCATCTACCACGTTTGTCCAATTTCAACCAAATTTCTTGCATATATTCTTAAGTATTATGAAAAGTTTTAAGCCTACAAAAGTGGCTGGGCTTGGACAAGGGGCGCTTGTCAATTTAATTTTAATCGAACTCCCTCTACTTCGTTTGTCCGACTTAAACCAAATTTTGGACACATATTATTTGGCATAAGAATCAGGCAGTAGTTTATAAAAAAGGGCGGTACACGACAGGGGGCGATGCACTTTATTTTTAATCTATTTCTATCTACACCGTTTTTCTGAAATCAACCAAATTTAGCAAATATATTCTTTGGAATAATGAGCAGTGATTAGTCTACAAAATTGGGCGGAATTAGGCAGGGGCGTGCCACTTTAATTTAAATCGAACTCCTTCTATAGCCTTTGTCCGACTTCTTTCAAATTTTCCATATTCTTTGAAATAATAAACAGTCAGTTGTCTAGAAAATTGGGCGGACTTGAAAGGGGACCGTGGCACTTTAATTTTAAACGAAACTATTTTACATCCTTGGTATGATTTTACACATACCAATAAAATTTTGCACATATCAGTGGGCAAAAGCAGGGCTTCTAATGGATTTCGTAGTCCTTCCAAGCTCATATCCAAGCCCATATACTTTTTTATATGAAATGGCCAAATTTTCCAGGCCTTCCGCTCTCCCTGCTTTAAAGAGGCCTGCTATAAGCACTCCTTTAGAATGGCCTAATGAATTGGTTAACCAAAACAATTAAAAATATATATATTTTTTTTTATTTCTTTTTATGTATACCTTACCTATTTATTCTGTGATTTTATTTTATTTTACATATTTTTGTCTTATAAGAGTATTTCTAAGTCATGACGTTGATTATTATTCAGAATTTTTTAATTAATATATATTTTAACTTTTAACGAAAAAGTAACCCTGAAATATAAGCAGAACCAGTTTTTTGTAGGAAAAATATAATTGTTGTACTGCCCTGGCGAAAAATTAGGCCTCATAGAAGCGCTCGCAGAAGCAGCGAGGATGTCAGCTGTCTTACCGCCAAAAGTAGCAATGCACGCCTTCGTTAGAAGAGACCTAGTATTCTTGCAGTCAACAAATTACTCTGTGTGGCATCTAAGGGTAAAATAAAATTAAGCACATGACAGAAATATTTTTGTCTTTTTTTTGTATTTGAAATATTTTCAAATATACTTTAATACGGCCGCGGCTGGGTATTTTAGCTTCGATACCCTGCCGAAGCTCCATTCCTTACTAGTTTTTTCATACATTTTTATATGAAAAAAGTTTTCACAAAAATTTCTATTATATATTATTTACCGACTTCTAAGGAGGAGGAGGAGGTTCTCAAGTTCGTCGGTTTCTCTTTTTTTTTTTTTTTTTTTTTTAAATGTATGTACATCGATAACTCCTAAACCTTTTTTGGTGAAAAGATAGATATCGTAAACACGGAGGTGCCCATATAAAAAAATGGGCGGTATTCAAGAAATGGGCGTGACAATGCTAGAAAGATACTGTATCTCGAATAATATTGACACTTGGAAACTGCAATTTACTATAGGGGTAGGCATTTTTATTGCAAAGAACGGTCAAGAAAGTGGGTGGTATTCGGAAATTGGGCGTGGCAGTATTAGAAAAACAGTGTATCTCGAATAATATTGACACTAGGGTACGGAAATTTAGTACAGGGGTAGGCAGAATTATCAAAAATTAAAGTCAATAACGTAGGCGTTATTCGACAAAAGGGCGTGGTAATACTAGAAAAACAATGTATTTCAGTTAATATTGACGCTGGGGTACTGAAATGAAGTACAGGGGTAGGCATGCAACAGTTATTACAAACAACGGTCAAGAAAGTGGGCGTAAATTCAACAAAGGGGCGTGGCAATATTAGGAAAACACTATATCTCGAAGAAAATTGACACTAGGATAATAAAATTCGTTACAAGAATTGGTATAATTATTACAAAACACGTGGCATCTAATTTAAATTTAACAGACAGATATTTGAAATAACCAACCAACTTTCAGAATTTAATTGAACAAATTTTTTAAGATCAATTGTATTTATGTAGCTTATGCACTTTTTCGAAAATTAATCATATTCTCTGAAAAGGAAGAAATAAAATTTTAAAAAAAAAAAACGAATAAAAAATCACTACCAAGTAAAAAATAATTGTAAAATAACTTTTCTTTATAATTTCTTAGTCATATTCGATAATTTATTTAAACATATTATTACATTAGTAATCTTATTATTGTAATTTTTTTCTTGTAATTTTTTGTGGTAAACGAAAAAACTGAGACAGTCAATGCAAAAACCCGTATTTTGTTGAATTTTTCCAGAGTCTCCTGCTTGATTATTTAAAGGATACTAAAATAAGTTTTCAGTCAACTTGATCAACCATTTTAGTTGTAAAATATACCGCTGAATGTGATGCTATCATTACAATTAGCAAAAAAATTAGCTCTTCACTTTCCAGCGATATGCAAATTCACAAATTTTTTTTTTTGCAATTTTTGTTTTCACCGCATCCAACTTACTATATGCAGTAATAGAATAGTAAATTTTATCTAGATAGTTTAAAAAAAAAATTTAGAATCGGATGAGTTTTGGATAAAGAAATCCAGTTTAAATCAGTACAAAATTTTAACTATTGGTGATATCACAAAATAACGGTTTTGACTTTGAGTTGTCTCGGTTTTTGAGATATTAAACTGAAATTTCATACTTTCCACCTTACAAACCTTCTAGCGAGTGCATGGATCAGAAACACTTTTTGGGTTTAGTACAAAATTTAACTTATCTAAAACATGTTACTATGTCTCTAGTTATTGTTGAAAAATTTAGAAAAATTAAACACTCGACTAAATCAAATTTTGAGAAGTTTCTTGAGAATAAGAAGAATTTTTTGCTTTACATATACATTTGGACTCATGCCTTGAAATATTTGATAATGTTGTAATGGCTCTGGGAAGAGAGGGGATTCGGACCCGCGTATTCCCCATATCTACGCCACTGCATTGAACAGTTCATATAGCTCAACGAGCTTAGCCGCGGTTGACAAATTTTCGCACTCTGCCTACTTAATTAGTTAAAAACAGTAAAAATGTTGCGATCAAATCTAGTTTAACAAAACTGCATGAATTTCAAAAAGTTCTTTTGTACTAGATAATATTTTTCGTATAGATTATAATAGCCTTGACTCCACTCTGCCCCCCTTTGGCACAGAAAACTTTTTAAAATTCAAGCAATTGCATAAAATAAGATTAAAGAAAATTTTTTGTCAACAAATTTGTATTTTAAAGAAATTAGATAAATAAATTCTAAAAATAACCAAAATTTTTAAATAATTAATGATTCCATCAAAACAATCGGCTTGTTGCTAGCACTATTAATCAATATTTTCTCATAATGATAATTTAAAAGAAAATTAATAACAACAAAATACAAATAACAGAAAACAATTGCAGTATAGAAATAAAAATAAGTAAATATAAAAAAAAAATTCAATGCACATTCTTCACTTCCTGCTGCAGGCAGGCAAGACAAGCAACAAAGCTTTGCACAGAAACAAAAACACAAAAAAAAAAAAAAAATTCAATAAAATCGAATTAATACTAAATATTAAGATTAATCGATAGCTTGTTTTGTAATAAATGATAAAGTCGATGTCGAGCTTTGAGTGACAGTTTTTTGATAACAGCAGCGAAATTGCTGGCGCAAAATTGGCGCGAAACTTCCGCCAAGTGTTGGAAAGCGTATGAAATAAATACGTTTTGCTTAATTTGAATATATAGCCAAAACATGAAAAAGTTTGACAACAGCTTCTAAGGCATGCTTCATAATATATATAAATATTTTAAAAAAATTTCCTTCACTTTTTTGTAAATGAGTGATCACTCA
This sequence comes from Coremacera marginata, assembly GCA_914767935.1. Taxonomy (NCBI): domain Eukaryota; kingdom Metazoa; phylum Arthropoda; class Insecta; order Diptera; family Sciomyzidae; genus Coremacera; species Coremacera marginata. Next base: position 22,028,474 of record OU612043.1, read on the forward strand.
TTTCAATAATTACTTAAAACTTTGACTCAAGTAAAAAAAAAAACGAAAGATGTCTCAAAAATCAAATAAAAAAAGTACTCTTCGCAGTTTTGAGTTCAACATACTAATCAATTTTCATTATCTACTTTTTTCAATTTAAATTTTTACGATATTTCTTCCGCCACATGTGGCACGGCTGAGTCATGCATGCACTGTTTTTTCTTTTTTTTTAAACGAGTTTCTTAATGTTTGAAAAAAATGTTTATTACTCTGTGTGAATGTGTTTATATTTTTCAATTTAAACAATTTTTAAAGTTTTCTATTTTTTGAGGCAATTAAAGAAAAATAAACACAACTGTACAGGTGTGGCATGCGGCGCGCAAAAAAGCGCGTTAAAAATAAAAATATTTCTGTTATTAAGAACAAAAAAAAAAAAAAAAAAATTACTCGTGGAAATCTTCCTAAAAATTCGACCAATGATGCACAGACTATAGTTATATTATAGCTAGTCTTTAAACATAGAAATTTATTTAGAATAAAAAAAAAAAATGAATGCACTGGCTCTAAGCTGTATGAATCAGTAGCTGTCTGTGTCCATGGTTAGATCTATTTTTTGCAATTTAGGTCAACGCATGTTTTAATTAAAATGCTCTTGCTTTTTATGAGAGCTTAACTAAAATTGAATTTTGAATCTTTAGAAAATTGCCTGCATACTGTATCTCTAAATTTGCCATAAAGATACACGGTAAAGCCGAAAAATTACTCTGAAATAATAAGCTACAAAAATCTTGCTATTAAATTAATTAAAAGAAATGCATTCTTCAAGTACACGTGATTTTATTTAATTTTTTTTTTTTTTTTTTTTTTTTTTTTTTTTGTTGACAGCCTCTTTTCGTTAAGTGCATCTCGCAGCTAGTTAAGCAGTGCAGCGTTTATGAGTTGAGATTCTGGTTTATTGCATTCTTTTAGTTTCAAGTCATGCATGCAATTAACGCCCATGTTTTTATTCCTACATATAGTATATTACATACAATCATATGTTCAGTTATTCCTCTTGGTTTTCGAATTTAATTCTTTTTTTATTTAGATTTTTTTTTTTTTTGTATTTCGTGCTCATCTTCACAACTTATTTTTTTGCTGTAATTTTGAGCGTTGGCGCCACCATCAATCATAAAATTTTTAAATGTTCAAATATAATTAAATGACATGTTTTTATTCTTTGTAAAATCATGAAAATGTGGTCTATCGAAAATGTCAGCGAGATAATTTTTTTATACTTTTTTTTTTTGTTTATTTACTTTGTGCATTATATTGCATGCATATTTTCAGAATTTTGCGCACAATTCACAAATTTAAACAAGAAATCTGCGAGTCAGGAAATAAGTACAGTTTTATAGCATTAACATAAAAATTTTTCATGTGGCATATTCTAACAAACAAGTTTAAAGCATTTTTTTTTAGGCCAATTTAAAATATAAAAGCCGGAGCTCTTTTTGATAGGCAAAAAAAGGTGTGTGTATGTGTTGCCGCCACGCTTATTACGTTGAGTCCACACAAGTTTGGGACAAAAATAGAAGGAGTTGTTAGAATGTGGTGAAACTTTATATCTGAAAGCATTCTAAAATGCTTTCAGTTCTTGTATCACTTACCGGTTATCCAAAACGTCGTTTTTTTTTAAGTGAAAACTTCTTTAGGCGCGTTGAGCACTTTTTGGTTGGGGTAATAGCTATGAATTCGCATCAGCACTGTTAACATCAGCAATGTTAATGCCAGCAATGTTAACGCCAGCAACATTAAAGTCAGCAATGTTAACGTCAGCAATGTTTATATCATCACTGTTAACGTTAGCACTGTTAAGGCTTGCACTGTTCATGCCTGAATTTTTGATTCTGCTAGTGTTTTTTGTATGGGGACCCTTCTAGGTCACCCTTCTAGGGGCACATGTGTTCAGAAGAAATGTTAAAGAGCAAAAACTAATAGGACCAGCATAACATATATATTTTACTCCTCTAGGAATCAATTCGGGAGAGATATGAATCATAATCGATAGTTTTTGTATGAGGACTTCAAAGGAAAAACATAATACGACCAGTTCATGTATTAGACTCCCCTAGGAATCAATTCGGGAGAGAAATGGGACCCCCAGAAGGGTTTGTGAATATGCCTGTTTTTAAATGACCATAAAATAGATGAGAAGAGTTTATTTAATTTTTTTTTTTACAAATCAATTTTGAATACTAAGTGTTTTGATTTTTGCCTATAGTTTGTTGAAAAATGGTCCAAATTGAGAATTTTTAATTTCTTTTAAAAAGTATTATTCCGAAAATTAGCACAAACAGTAAAAATGTCTGTGCCAAAATTTTACGAATTCAACAATATTAATTCAGCTGATGAAGCTGTATACACAACTTTTATGGACTTTCCATATAAACGGTAGAAAAAAAAATGTTAGTATTTAGATTTGGTTTCTTTTTGGCTATCTTACGCTTTTGTTGATCCCCAGCTTGTGTACAACTATTTGAACCTGTGTGAACGCTAGTTCGAGTTATCGTTAAGGGCTAAAATATTACTGTTCTCGAAAATGATTTCGACAATTTAAATAAATTCTTATGAAAATATATGAAGATCTTTAAAAATTTAACAGTTTCATTTTCTCATGATTCAATTCCAATAACAATTACTATATAAATTTTTTTTATTAAAATTTTTTGATTAGAGGAATCGACTCCGATAAAGTCACATTTAAATTTCAGACTATTTTTCAAAAACCGTAATTCGAATACTGGTTTTTGCACAGTACCAATATCTTATACCCAATTTATTATATAAAATATCACATGAAAATAAGTTCATGTTAATATTAAAATCATTATTCTGCTAGATAAATTTTTATAAAAAGAAACAGTAACTTTTTTGAATATTTAAGAATTTAATCGGTTGTGGATTTATATTTAAATTATTTGCATATTAAAAACACTAAAAACAAAATTTTTTGAACTTCTTAATTGTTTTTTAATTTTTTAATATAATAAAAATAAACATTTTTAAAATGCTGAGGCTTAAAAAACTGTAATTGTTAATTTTTTTTATGAAAATTTGGTAACATGATTAAAAAATCATCAAATCACTATAAAATTGGACTGTGTAAAATGTTTTAATGAAATTTTCTCATATTTAGATTTAAGGTGAGTTTCCGAAACCTGTTATTTGGAAAAGGCTTCGCACAGGGCTAAATTTTTTTGCCAAGTTGGAAATTTTAGATGTCAAAATTTTTAGTCATTTGCTTTACGTGGAATACCCCATAATTTGTTAAATTTCGTGGTACATATATATTTTACCCCTTTTAAAAATGAAAAAAAAAACCACTCAAATGAATGCTTTTTCAAAAGTTTTGGGTCTAGTAAGCTTACCCAGCAAACCATAGTTGACGACTTTGTCGAAATTCCGACGAATTCATAAGTATTTCGAGCTGTCTTATAGAAATTGTTACAATTTCGTTACGCAAATATCGGAGCAGTTTCACTTTTTATACAAATTTATAAAGAGATTTGTTATGCGACTGTTTGTAAAACATATTGAAATGCAAACAGAGTAAACTTTTCTTTCTTTCGAACTGGCTGAACGAAATCGTAACTTTTTCGTAACATTTTCGTTAAGACTCGTTACGAAATCGTTACGAAGTCGTGTCAACCGCTTCATACGATATTCTTTACGATTTCGTAACAAAATCGGATTCCGAAATCGGAAAGATTGTGAAATGTTTGTTACGATTTCGTTAGGAATATTACGAAATCTTTCCGATTTCGTTGCGAAATCGTAAGGAAAATCGTATGAAGGGTTTGACACGACTTGACACGACACGTAACGAAGTATCATAATGGTTTTGTAACGCGTCCTAACGAAAATGTTACGAAAAAGTTACGATTTCGTTCAGACAATTGAAAGAAAAGAAATTTTACTCTGTTAGCATTTTAATATGTCGTACAAGCTGTCGCATAACAAAATTTTATATAAATTTGTATAAAAAGTGATATTGTTCCGATATTTGCGTAACGAAATTGTAATGATTTCTTTAAGACAGCTCAAAATAGTGACGAATTAGTTGGAATTTCGACATAGTCGTCAACTATGGTTTGCTGGGTAGATATGGCATAAAAAATGTCAAGCTAATTTTCTTCAATTTACAAAATTATATTCGTTCTAGGTATAACTTTCATATATATATTTTACTGGATATCAGGGACTTTTTGAGCATTGAAACTGATTTTTAATATAAAGGGTGATTTTTTAAGAGCTTGACAACTTTTTTTTTAAAAAAAACGCATAAAATTTGCAAAATCTCATCGGTTCTTTATTTGAAACGTTAGATTGGTCCATGACATTTACTTTTTGAAGATAATTTCATTTAAATGTTGACCGCGGCTGCGTCTTAGGTGGTCCATTCGGAAAGTCCAATTTTGGGCAACTTTTTCGAGCATTTCGGCCGGAATAGCCCGAATTTCTTCGGAAATGTTGTCTTCTAAAGCTGGAATAGTTGCTGGCTTATTTCTGTAGACTTTAGACTTGACGTAGCCCCACAAAAAATAGTCTAAAGGCGTCAAATCGCATGATCTTGGTGGCCAACTTACCGGTCCATTTCTTGAGATTAATTGTTCTCCGAAGTTTTCCCTCAAAATGGCCATAGAATCGCGAGCTGTGTGGCATGTAGCGCCATCTTGTTGAAACCACATGTCAACCAAGTTCAGTTCTTCCATTTTTGGCAACAAAAAGTTGGCCATTTTGAGGGAAAACTTCGGAGAACAATTAATCTCAAGAAATGGACCGGTAAGTTGGCCACCAAGATCATGCGATTTGACGCCTTTAGACTATTTTTTGTGGGGCTACGTCAAGTCTAAAGTCTACAGAAATAAGCCAGCAACTATTCCAGCTTTGGAAGACAACATTTCCGAAGAAATTCGGGCTATTCCGGCCGAAATGCTCGAAAAAGTTGCCCAAAATTGGACTTTCCGAATGGACCACCTAAGACGCAGCCGCGGTCAACATTTAAATGAAATTATCTTCAAAAAGTAAATGTCATGGACCAATCTAACGTTTCAAATAAAGAACCGATGAGATTTTGCAAATTTTATGCGTTTTTTTTTAAAAAAAAAGTTATCAAGCTCTTAAAAAATCACCCTTTACCAACTCGTTGGATATGAATTCCAATAAAATGATTATGGCTCTTATAAACAAAATTAATCTTTCACTTGGCCAAAAAAATTTTTCAATAATTAAGTGAAGTTTTCAAGAAAATTAACATCATTATCACAGTTTATCTAAAAAAAAAGACATTTTGAATTAAATAGTTTCATTTGTGTTAATTCTTTATACTTTCTGGACCCTATGGGGAGGAGGGGTTTGAACATCTAAGATCCCCCTTGTCTACGGGCCTGATGTATATGAACCATAATCGTTAGTTTTTGCGTTTTTTGTATGGGGACCCCCCAGAGTATTGGCAGAGGTGGAGTAAATGAGATCAGAAGAAATGTTGAAGGGCAAAAAATAACAGGACCAGCTCATGTATTTGACCTATCTAGGAATCAATTTGGGAGAGATATGAATTATTATCGACAGTTTTTGGGTTTTTGTATGGGCACCCCTAGAAGGGTGGCAGATGAGGGTAGGTGTGTAGAGAAGAAATGCTAAAGAGTAAAAAATAATACAACCTGTTCATATATTTAGTCCCTCAAGGGGTCTACTAGAGTGTGTTTTTTTTATTCGAAAATTTGATGATTATTTCAAAGAATTTTCTAAAATGCTCGAAAAAAAAAAGATTAACCGAAAAATTTGACGACTTCAACATTAACTTTGCAGATGATAAAAAACTGTCACTAATTCGATTTGAATGAAGCATAAGGTTTGACTATGTCCAATGATCGAAAGCTCAGAACTACTAAAAATATCACGTCGATCGATGCCGTTCGTCACGATACCTACAGAAATTCCAATTCAACACTTTTTTTCTAACTTAAGATACCATAAGCCTATTATATCCAATTTGAAATATAATGAAATAATTAAAATAGCAATAATAAGTTACTATAATTAATTCGAAAATTAAAAAAAAAACACTGATATTTCATAGCTTTAAGTTATCACTTAGGTCGGTAGTCCCTCCACTGCCTTTTTTATTTTTGCTTTATAGTCGAGTAATATTATTATATTCCCTATAGGAACAAACTAACTTGTTTTTAAAAACAACTAATTAAAAAACTAGTTTGAAATAAACCAGTATATGAACTACTTTGAATTATATTAAGGCGACATCCACTTCAATATATGAAGTAATTGAAATACTACTTAAAAACCAGTGATTGATAAACTACTTTGAATTATATTAAGGCGGCAACTACTCTAATGTTGGCATGTTTTAATTGAAAATTTTTATTAGATTACAAGCTTATATATATTTAACCATGTTATTTCATCAAATATTATTAACTTTTGGCCATCAGTAATAGTTTTCAATTGGTTATTTTAAAGCAATTAAAAAATAATTTAAATGTAACTACTTTAACAAGTAGTTGAAAATATATGCAGACGACAGTCAATTGACTTATTTAGCGGACATCACCATACAAAATAAGTTAGTTCGTTCTATGGAAAAAAGTCAGAATTTCAACTAGTTGTGGTTGACAAAAAACTACTTTATCAACTACTTTTAAATTAGTTGATTTTCCTACAGGGTTACTCTATAATATATTATGCACATACATTAACCTAAAAGCATCGTTTTATTAGCATTATAAATTGATCTCAATAATCTATAGGATTTTTTGTACCAGTTTTTGTACCATTACCAGTTCTTGAAAAACTATTACCTGTGCAAAAAAAAAAACCAAATTTAATTTTGAATTCACCGTATCAGAAATAAATAGTCTTCAAATACCAACAACTCATATTTGTGTGTCAAAATACTGCGAGTGCAATAAGTTATGCATTAATATGCATAAAATAGTCTTATATCTTAAACTAATTAATTGTATAGAGGAGATTCGTCATGAGTGGGACACCTTAGTCTTTTGCTTTATACTTATCTTTAAATTTCGAATTTCCTAACAACTTACAGGCTTTGCTCTCAAGCTGCCACTAAGAGTAGTTCGTTCCCCCAGGCTATTTTGTCAAATAAATTTTTCAACTTTTAGGCTTTGTTTCGTTTTTTTTCTTCTTTTTAATAAATATTTGAGGTTAGGATTGATGAACTATCAGCACTTCAAAAGCATATGTAAAGCAACCTTCATATATTTGAAAGTCAAAATATTTTAATCTCTAGTTTCGATAGAGATGTTTTTTTTTTCTTGGGGTAAAGAGTTACCGCAGTGTGACAGCTATGTTATGGAAGGGAGGTGTGTTAGCTCAGCTTAGGCTTAATCTGAAACTTTGCAGAATAAAGTGAATTTATTGGATGTATGATAAAAAAAAAATTGTTCGATTTTTTAACTTAAAAAAAAACAATGTCGTCATGAATGGGACATCTTAAAAAAACTTTCTAAATAATGTCAAAACTCTACATCAAATGCCATATTTTTTAAATTTCATCAATATTATTTTAATTTGTAAGAGATTTTTAATTAATACAGTCGGGTTATGCTTGTATATTATTTGATTCCCCATCAAGGTCTAAAATACGGACAACAATGACACAAGTGGAAAAAAAATCCGTTTAATTCAGTTCATCATCATAATTAAACTCTATTTATGAATTTCAATGTTTGACTATTCTTCAATTTTCACCGCTTTGATCTCTTCAAGCTCAGATTCACAATTTTTGATTATATGCTTGAACAAATTTTCTTTTTATTTTATTGTATTTTTGCTCTTAGTTTTTTTTTTATTTTATCTGAAAAAATAATTTATATATTTCATTTCTAGTGTTACTAAAAAAAAAGTTTAGAAGGGAAGTTTTATTGAAAACATGAAAAACATTTAGCCGAAAAAATCGAAGTCGAATCGAAGATTTTTCGAATCGAAAAATCGAAATCGAACCGAATCACGAGTGGATTTTTAAAACAAAAATCATCCAAAATACCACTATTTCAACATGTAACTCATGTAACTTCAAATGTTCAAGGGAGATACATGGCCTGACGCCACCAGCTCGTGTATTTCCTAGATCCACTCGGGCAGATCTCCAAGCTCATTTCATTACTATTGCCTCTTTGCCCAATAGAACATTGCATTGCCGAGATAGTTTGTTCTTCGGTCGCACATTTAAATTGTGGAACAATCTCTCTGGGAGCGTGTAAGCGAGTGCTTAAATCAAATCTTCACCGATACTACTCTATCTTTCCAACCTCCAAATAGCTATCACTCGTCTTCCGAAAGTACACAATACTTTCACATTTAAAGGGGGCATCCCCTGAGCGTTGGCTTAGCCTAATATAAAAAAAAACTACAAAAAAATATGTACAAAACATCCTAATATATAAAAGGCAAGCACATTGCTGTGCACCCAATATCGCTAAAACTGTAATTATTTTTGCGATCAGCCCGAAAGTATGCACATAATTTTTTGTTTTTAATATTTACGAGTGACGTGCTTGCCTTTTATGTATGTGCTGAATATTTTGTAGAACAGTATGTTGTAAAAGCACTGTAATAATGGCATAAAATAACTACAGTTTAGCGTTAATGTTTCCAACCCGTTGTAGGACGGGCTTTTATACTAGTGTTATTATATGATATAAATCACGTTCACAAAAAAAAGAATTTGAAGAGTATCACAATCATGACGAAAAATTGTCCCATTCATGACAAAAGGAAACCATTTTTAGGATTACATATTTTTTTATGTGCGTTGATTTTGGAAATGCTTAAAAAACCATCAATGCACTGTGTAGCGCATACAATACTCCTCTATTTTCTATGAAAAAAAATTGTAATTCTTATAGCCTCAAAAAATTGATATTAATTATACACAATAAAAAAATTGCAATTGTTTTAAGTATGTTCGGTACAGTGTTATTGCTAATTTTTATTGTTCAAAAGCACTTTTTATCTTTCCAAAGGCTACATAAAAGTGAGCTAGCAATGAGCTTGTTCAATAATAGGCAAAATATACGTATTTCCAGTATGATAAATGTGTTTTTTCTCACTGTCTCATTCATAAACTCCGCCAGGTCTAGCTTGCGTCTGCCTGTCCCAAGCCAGGATAAAGGAGGAGGGTTGTTTGTAGGATACGTCCTGCAAACGTAAAAACTGATAGGGCCGTCCAAGAGCTCGGGGTGGTGCCCATCTTGGTAGCAGGTCATATTCGGCATATCGATATGAAACAAGCCTGCGAAGGTATAGCAATTGACCTCAAAACTTGTTAGTACGGGGACTGTCTTTACCTGTCAAATGGGGTAGACCCTATCTATCCACCGCACTGATACCTTAATTCGGGCGTGTTGCAACAGTTGTGAAGTGTCGGCGCTCTTCGGCTTTCCAAAGTGGATTGCTAGTCAAGAGTTTGACTCGCACCCTCAAACTGGCACGGCAGTCACTAAGGGAAGTGTTTAAATGGTTGTTTAACTAAGGGTTCTCATACTGAGCACGGCAGTCTCTGAGAACAGTGGCCAATACTCTATGTCTGGATGTTGAAATCCGAACGGCCAGAGTAAGAGTGGCAATTGCAAAGGTCCTCCAGAGTAGGTACCAGTCATGTGCAATAGCTTCCAGCTGAGTCGGCAACTGCAAATTGTTAGACTAGCCCTTAAGTGCTCATTGAGCACAGTCATGTAGAAGAATGCACTTTTTCGTAATTGCATTTGTGATTCTTGGTCTTTTTGCGGGGATGTTGTGGATCCTCATTTGACGGGATCGAGTTGCCCAGATGACTGTCGTGGGCTGGCCCTTCGGGGAGTCTCGTACTGGTTGTGGTTGTGTGAATGCTACACAGGTCTAGATTGACCGGCGGGGTCGCGCAATGATACGACCGGGCTGGCATATCCGTCTCAATATACAAGAGATTGGGTAGGTCTCGTCTCCACCAGTAGATGGATGGAAGTACGTCGCTACGAAAGTCTAAACTGGTACTGCTATTACGGGCAGTATGTAATTTATTACATAATGCTCCTAATCAGCAGGGCACTGGGTGATGCTTTGTGTTTGTGAAGCAGTTTCCATGTTCGTATTGCCACACCGGATGCCCCGTATGTTTTACTTGTTTCAAAACATAAACGGGTCCGTGTTGTGGTACAACACAAAGTTCATGGTTGTCTGTTTCATGAACTATCACTCTAGGTTTTGGATAACCCAAGTTGCTTAAGCCTTACGGTAGGTGCACTTGTTAGTCTTAAACTCGTCTGTCCCATTCATAACTCTACCAGGTTAGCAACTTAGTTGCGCCTGCCTGTCCACAGCCAGGATAAAGGAGGATGGTTGTTTGTAGGATACGTCCTGCATAAGTTCTGGTTGTCTGGAGACCCAAGTACTTAAGCCTTGCGGCAGGTGCACTTGTCAAACCAGATTCTATCTGTCCCATTCATAGCAACTCCGCCAGGGGGTTTGTCTTCGGATGCAAACCTGCCTGTCCAAAGCCTGGATAAAGGAGGATAATTGTGGATAGGATACGTCCTATTCACGCAAAACCAGATAGGGCCCACCAAGAGCTCGGAGTGGAGTCCACCTTTGTAGCAGGTCATATTCGGTACACCGGTATGAAAAAAGCCTGCGAAGGTATAGCAATTAACCTATAACACTTGTTAGCACGGGGATAGTCATACCCGTCAAAAGAGGACGACCTTATCTATCCACGGCAAGGAGATAAATTAAGGCTGTTTAAAATGGGGTTTTAAATGGGTAATCAGTAGATGACAATGAAGGTACGTCACTACCGGTAGACAAACTGGTACTGCTACTGGGAGCAGTGCGGCTCTATTGTTACTCAATTATAAAATTGTATGATATGTTGGAGTCGTAATGTTTTCACTAGTAAGGCATTGGGTAGTGCTTTGTGTTTGTGGAACGGCTTCCAGTTCGTGTTGCTCTGCCGGATGTTCGTATGTTTTTACGCTTTAAGCCATAAACGGATCCGTGATGGAGTATGTGCTGGTTGCCCGTTCCATGAACTATTACCCTTGATCTGTAGATGCGAGCAATAAAGCCATTACGGCGGGTGTGTTCGTTAAATGCAGATTCCAGTTGTCCCATTCATAGCGATTGGTCACCTGCCCGGAGCTATGATGGGCTAAAACTAATAGTAGCTGGGGCTAAAAGGTCTGACTAAGGACCTAACATTTGGTATCACGTGCAGTCAGCTGCCCTTGGCTTGTGCCAGACTGACTGTAATGGAATGGACCTTCGGGGAGGCTTTTGTGGTGGCTATGGTTTACTACCCATATCGCGGGCAGAGCTATCTAGATCGATGTGGTTTGTTTTCTCAACCGGGTGCTTTACCCTATGGTATGGAAGATGTTTTAGACGAACATCCACCCCCACCAACGGTTGCGAAGTGTCATCACAACATGAAGATAGTTTTGATGCAATATTTCGGTCCCATGTTACTACTACGGTCCCCAACTACTTAGAATTAAGCCTGCATGGCAAGTGTCTACGATAAGCACTTATAAATCTTCTCCCATTCATGGCGATGTCCCGCTCATGGCTACATTATCATACTATATAAAAAAAATGAATTATATTTATTTAAACATTTAATATATCTCATGCGAATCACTTCAAAATTTAACCAATTTTGTGCAAAAAGTGGCTACCAAAATAGGAGTAAAAAGAAGATTAAAAAGAATTAATATTTCATAGGAGGATCGTTCAAAAAAAAAGTTTGTAGAATAGCCAAGAGATGGTGCTCATAGTATTGAAAAGGATTGGTTTATAAAAACAAAAAAGTTAGAGTTCACCCTTTTTACAAGACTAAATGATAAATAGATGCCCACAAATCATTGTTATGGAATTTTTCAATATAGTGTATAAGAGATAAGATGGTAAAAATTTAATAGTAAAATAGTATTATTAACCGAAAAAAAATAATAGCAATTTAAGTTTAAGTCAGAGAGTTCAAAAAACCTTCCTTATTCATTTGATAAATATGCAATTTAAACTAAGATATTTATTGTTACTATTTCGTTATAAAATCAGATTTGCTTTATTCCAACTTTAATTTTTGAAGCGAAGCTTTTTACGCCCCGTTCTGTGATTTGCTTGGAGTGAAATCAGAAAAATTTTCGACAGATTTTTTCTTAGAATTTTATATGGTTTCTTTGTTTCTGTGTTTTTTTACAACAATACAATTTAATATAACAAATATAAAAAAACATTTCTTCGCCTGCCGTGAGGATTCGAACCCATAAACTTTAGGTTGGAAGTTCTATACTACATCCATTGAGCGAAACACCTTCTGTATACTATAGCATTGATTCAGTATTAACTGCAACTGAACCTATGTTGCAGTACATACAATAATGTATTTGTGTTGTTTGGGTAGCTGCTTAGCCACTTCCCTGTAGGAAAATCAACTTATTTAAAAGTAATTGATAAAGTAGTTTTTTATCAACCACAACTAGTTGAAATTCTGACTTTTTTCCATAGAACGAACTAACTTATTTTGTATGGCGATGTCCGCTAAATAAGTCAATTGACTTTGGTCTGCATATATTTTGAACTACTTGTTAAATTAGTTACATTTAAACTATTTTTTTAATTGCTTTAAAATAACCAATTGAAAACTATTACTGATGGCCTAAAGTTAATATTTGATTAAATAACATGGTTAAATATATATAAACTTGTAATCTAATAAAAATTTGCAATTAAAACATGTCAAAATCAGAGTAGTTGCCGCCTTAATATAATTCAAAGTAGTTCAAATACTGGTTTATTTTAAACTAGTTTTTTAATTAGTTGTTTTTAAAAACAAGTTAGTTTGTTCATATAGGGTTGCTACAAGAGTTGTTTAATAGATTTTTTTATGGTTTGGGTAGCTGCTAAGCCATTTGCTACAAGAATCATCAGTATTGCCACTTTTCCACAATTGTGGTAAATCTAGCACTTTTTTAGTTTCTACACTTTTATCACCCATTATTTGCATTTTTTCAAAATCTATATATTTATATAAAAACTTTTGCATTATAATTAAAATTTTAGAAATTGTATTGCATATATTTTATTTTTATAGAAATTTTATTGCATATATTTTATTTATTATTACATTTAATATTTTTTTTAGAACTGTTTTAAGAACATTATACGAGTATGAGAATTATTTGCAATAAAACAAATTCAGCGTGAAAAAACTTACTTTATGGTATACTTCTTATGATTTGTTTTGCTGTAGGACTTCAGTCGAATTTTTCCTTAAGAAGAAAAATATATTCCAAAGTTTTTTAAAATTCACCACTCATTTTAGACTCAACCTACCACTATTTAAAATTTGCAAGTGACAACACTGGTCATCATCCTCAGTTTGCTAGTGCCATCTGTTAGCGCCATCAACTGTTAACATAGCTGGAGTTATATATTTAACATTAAATCAACATCAAAATGTAACAGAGCTGTTTGGATCGGTGGAAACAGAGACGACTTATTAGTCAGTGGGTCATGGGATCGATCCTCACGGTGGGCAAATTAATACTTTTTTTTTTGATGTGAATGCGTTTATGCTGTTGTTGGTACATGCTTTTGTTTTCTTTTTGCATAGTGCAAAAAAAATTAACAATTACCCACAAGTGCGTTAAAATAACAATTAAATTAAATTAATTTAATTAAATTTTAAACCTGTCGCTCTGTCTAACGAAATCTGTCTTAAAGAAAAAAACCCTTAAAAAACGAGTTTATCTGTAACCAATTTTGATTAAAATCTTATAACAAGTTTAAATATATCTAACATTAATTAATGAGTGCGTGTCCAGAAATAACGACCCACAAAACATGATTTCCCAGCATGAACTCTAACAAGCTCCAAGTGTTAGATACCAGCTACTTTATCTTCATCATTTTCGCCCGATCATCGTAGGCAGCTTCAACGTTAAAGGCTTGAAAAAATAAATTGAAGTTTGCTAAAATTTCGCTGTGAACAATTAATGAAATTCGTTAAGATTTCTAGAGCGTTAAATTAATTTAATTCAATTAAAGATCGACAACGCACATGGGATGTATTGTAGATATAGTATCTTTTAGCTGACTGACTGTGGAACTAATTAATAGAGTTCTGAATAAAATTTCGAGATGTTGCTAGTTGAAGAGGCGATAAAATTTTTGCGCCTTTTTTTTTGGGGTTTTTAATTGTGCGAATTGTTGCTGTTGGCTGGTGGGGGTGTGTAGGTTAGGTTGGGGTCCTGGTAATTGTGGGTGATGCGCTGCTTATGGCAACCATTTCATAAATAGTCATGTTTTTTGCTGTTGCTGTTGTTGTAATTGGTTGTTTTTATTGTTGTTGCTATTGCTAGACATCTTCCGTCATTTATATTTATTAAAATTTATGTGGCTTTGAATAATGTTTGGCGCTGCGCTAACATTAATATTGTAGATGCCAATTCTTGCTATTATTTTTTTTTATTGTTTTTTTTTTTGTATGTTTGATTTTTTTCGAAGCCCACTCATTGCACAGCTAATTGTATCTCAAAGATACTTTCATTAAGCATGCTCAAAAGTGCTGCATTTTTATTTGTGCTGAATGCAGGAAGCGCAAAATACGCCGCTGTTGCATAAAAGCACGTTTTTATGATTGTCTCTGTTATTGTCGCTGTCATTTTTGTTGTATTAATTAATTATCTTAACAGTTGTTTTCTTCATGTGTTTGAGTTTGTTGATATTCGCTTCTATCTCTAAGATAGACATAAATGTGCAGCAAAGCAATCAGAAAAACGTGAGTAAAAAATTAACTAACGTTAATTCATTGACAGTTATTTAAAATGTTTTTTCACACGCTCTTTTTCTTGGTTATAAATTTACAAAAAAATAACCTTTTAACGCTTGATTAAAATATTTAACGTTTTTGTTTTTTTTTTTTCTTCTTTTTTATTTGCGCTTAATTCTGTGTTTGTTTTTTTTTTATCTTGTATCTGCAACTTTTTGCTGCAATTTAAAGTGTGTTGTCTTAATACTGTTTGTTTTGAGTTTTGCTTACTGATTTATGCATGCCTAAGGTGACCAACTTTTCTCTTAAAATTTCGTTACACAAGAAGAAATTCAGTTGTTCGATTGGAATATTATTCAAAGGCTTAAATTTTCGATTGATTTTTTTATCCAGAACAATTTATTAAAGGAAAAATTTATTGTTTCATCGATCTGATGTACATTTACTGTATTGCCATATTTTTTAGAAATTTACTTTTTGATGCCATTGCAGAGGCGAATCAACCTCTCCGAAACGTCTTCATTGTTAGATTTCTTTCTAAATAATCACTCAAGTTTATGAATTTTCAAAACATTGATTATTTTTAATGAATATCTGATAAACACCTGATTGTAATTCTTTATGTAAAAGAACACGTTCAAGCAGAATATCAAATCGAAAAAATTAATAATAAAACAGTTTTTGCGATTATTGGGCAATTGGGATTTATAAAAATATAATAGGATCAGCCGATGACTGTGATACACAAAGCTAAATTTTGATCATGTTATAAAAAAATCCCTTATTATTATAATATTTTACAACATATTTATTTCACAAAAGTGGAAATTTTAAGTAAAGTAATAAAAATTACTGGAACAAGCCAGTTTCTTAATATTCTACTAAATTCTACGAAAAAAATAATTGGACAACTGTCATATATGCTGAACTGTAGTCATATAGATAATTTTAAAACGAAGAATAAAAAGTTGACATTGTAGTCATAAGTACAGTAGAGTTCTGCCATATTTTGTTTCAATTCAAAAAACAAACTATTCAATTATTACAGTGTTCCAATTTATAAACTACAGTGTACAAATGTAACTCCAATGAAACATTAGCAACAGTTTTTGATTTCAATGCTTTATAGCGACCAATGGCTCTATAGAAGTGCGTTTGACTGGCATGCGAGACTGGCCGAGGAGTAAATTCGTATCTTAGCTTGTCAAAAGTTTCAATAATGGATTAATTTATCAATTTGCAATAGCAATAACAATACTCGCATAGTAAAAAAAAAAATATTTTTCATGTGGAAAACCAAATTACAAAATAAAATTTTTTACGGTTAGTAAAAATAAAATAATTATAAGCATAAGTATAAGTATAAGTATAAGTATAAGTATAAGTATAAGTATAAGTATAAGTATAAGTATAAGTATAAGTATAAGTATAAGTATAAGTATAAGTATAAGTATAAGTATAAGTATAAGTATAAGTATAAGTATAAGTATAAGTATAAGTATAAGTATAAGTATAAGTATAAGTATAAGTATAAGTATAAGTATAAGTATAAGTATAAGTATAAGTATAAGTATAAGTATAAGTATAAGTATAAGTATAAGTATAAGTATAAGTATAAGTATAAGTATAAGTATAAGTATAAGTATAAGTATAAGTATAAGTATAAGTATAAGTATAAGTATAAGTATAAGTATAAGTATAAGTATAAGTATAAGTATAAGTATAAGTATAAGTATAAGTATAAGTATAAGTATAAGTATAAGTATAAGTATAAGTATAAGTATAAGTATAAGTATAAGTATAAGTATAAGTATAAGTATAAGTATAAGTATAAGTATAAGTATAAGTATAAGTATAAGTATAAGTATAAGTATAAGTATAAGTATAAGTATAAGTATAAGTATAAGTATAAGTATAAGTATAAGTATAAGTATAAGTATAAGTATAAGTATAAGTATAAGTATAAGTATAAGTATAAGTATAAGTATAAGTATAAGTATAAGTATAAGTATAAGTATAAGTATAAGTATAAGTATAAGTATAAGTATAAGTATAAGTATAAGTATAAGTATAAGTATAAGTATAAGTATAAGTATAAGTATAAGTATAAGTATAAGTATAAGTATAAGTATAAGTATAAGTATAAGTATAAGTATAAGTATAAGTATAAGTATAAGTATAAGTATAAGTATAAGTATAAGTATAAGTATAAGTATAAGTATAAGTATAAGTATAAGTATAAGTATAAGTATAAGTATAAGTATAAGTATAAGTATAAGTATAAGTATAAGTATAAGTATAAGTATAAGTATAAGTATAAGTATAAGTATAAGTATAAGTATAAGTATAAGTATAAGTATAAGTATAAGTATAAGTATAAGTATAAGTATAAGTATAAGTATAAGTATAAGTATAAGTATAAGTATAAGTATAAGTATAAGTATAAGTATAAGTATAAGTATAAGTATAAGTATAAGTATAAGTATAAGTATAAGTATAAGTATAAGTATAAGTATAAGTATAAGTATAAGTATAAGTATAAGTATAAGTATAAGTATAAGTATAAGTATAAGTATAAGTATAAGTATAAGTATAAGTATAAGTATAAGTATAAGTATAAGTATAAGTATAAGTATAAGTATAAGTATAAGTATAAGTATAAGTATAAGTATAAGTATAAGTATAAGTATAAGTATAAGTATAAGTATAAGTATAAGTATAAGTATAAGTATAAGTATAAGTATAAGTATAAGTATAAGTATAAGTATAAGTATAAGTATAAGTATAAGTATAAGTATAAGTATAAGTATAAGTATAAGTATAAGTATAAGTATAAGTATAAGTATAAGTATAAGTATAAGTATAAGTATAAGTATAAGTATAAGTATAAGTATAAGTATAAGTATAAGTATAAGTCTTAGTCTAAGACTAAATCTAAGGCTAAGCCTAAGTCTAAGTATAAGTTTAAGACTAAGCTTAAGTCAAAGTTTAACTCTATGTCTTAGACTAAGTCTTATATCAAGTATAAGCCTAAGTCCAAGTCTAAGTAAAAGTGTAAGTCTAAGTCTAACAAGGAAAGGGTCCCAGGTGTCACTCGCCGATTAAAATGATTTTCGGATATGTGATAGAGGATAAAAGTCTAAGGTTGACGTATTTTTTTATACGTGCTCAATCAATGGCTTACGGTTTCAAAATGGCGTTTCAAAATCAGCCAAAATTTCGTTTTTCACCATTACTTTACTATTTTCCAAGAAAACATACACGTATGTCGTTATCAAACGAAAGGTATTTAGTGTAGCTAACGCTATGGAATGATAATAATCGTGCTCATTTTTAAACTATACTAGTGTATTGCATGTGTTTGCTTTCAAATACATAAACTTTAATGCTACAGAATAATGAGTAAAGGCACCTACGATACAGAAAGTCTAATGTACAGTTGTCTAACATACTGTCTGTTAACATACGCCTTATTTAAACTAAAGTATAAACTAAAAATGTGGCCCAACAAAAACTTCCCTGGTGAGGCTGGAAAAGTTAAGGGGGACGTATGGTTTTTGGGTGAAAATAGGCTAATTTCCATATATTTTATTCATTAAAATCTATTAATTAAATCTAATAATGTATACGGAGAGATATAAAACACAATTTTTTTTTTAATTATGTTATTCATTTCAACTCCACCAGAGGGTGTCGAAGTCGCCTCCTAAAAAATCGTGAGTTGTGCGGTGGACAGGATATCGTTGCTCCAGTATTGCTGAAACAAAAAAAAAAACAAAACGGCTTCTTAAAGTACTAGATATTAGACTGGGTCAATTGCTAAAGTATTTGGGATCCTGCGTGCCCACCGGAATTATAAACGATGGTTGCGAATAAAAACATTTATGCTATTAAAAGTTCAAAAATTGTCGAAGCCGGCCCGGTTCTGCCGGTTTTTGTGGGGTTTTTATAGAATATTCAAAAAAAAAAATTATGCGTTAAGAATTTACGGAGAAAAAAATGTAAAATATGGTGAAAAGTATTATTCTTTACTTGAAATTACCGAATAATTTAGTCCGGTGTCACCAAACTCACTAAATGCTGAAATTTTCAATATTTTTCTTACTAATTTTCATGCTTTCCCATTTGTGCGATCCTGATTCCTGACTTATTTTGTTTAGACAGTAACTTAAAAAAAATTTCACAATTTTTGGAAAAGGTAAGATTTTTTGTAATGTAATTCTTGAAAAAAAAACACAGTAGAAAATGTAGTAAATTTATTTTAATCATTGTGAATGCGTTTCTGTGTCTGTTTACGTTCAATAATGTGAGCTTTGGTTGTTATTACCACTAAAATAATTTTGTAATTTTTTAACTTTGAATATAAATTTTTGTATATAATTATATCATCACTGGACTGTATCGGTAATTTCGGTACAGTTGGTCACCTTATCAATGCATCTGTTCGCTGTACTTAAACTATGCCACGCGTTTCGCTCATATAAAGTGCTAACCTCAAAATTGTTTGTTTATCCATCATCTCAGAGTTTACATACATTTTTCTCAATACTGCTATTTTTAGTTTATAAATACGATTTATGCGATATTCGATTTATTTGCCGTCTCGTTAATCCTGCACCTCTTCTTCTTTTATACACACACTTTCCTTACGTTTTGCATAGATTTAGATTTTGGAGAATTTTTGTTACGCTCGCCTTTTATTAAGAATTTTGTTTAAATTGTAACAAAATTGAAATAATTTTGCATTTGTTTGGTTTGTGTTTCATTTGCAAAGATTCGCAAAATAGCTAGAACATTTTTAAACACTAAAAAATTTTACTTTAAAAAAAAAATTACACAAAAGAAAAAATAACAAAATTTCTTTATACACCACTGGTTATGGCACAGTAGGATAGTATTTTAGAGCCAGCCTACGTATTTTGTTGAATAATATTTCACCTTTGTTGCTATTAAACAAACAATGTTTGTAAAACATTGCGTTTTGTGCTTATTTTTTAGTATTGTATATATTTTGGAATTTGAAAAATACACATTTTCAGACATTTCAAGGTTTATCTTGGTTAATATAAATATCTAGGTTTTGATTGCTTTTCATAATAAAAACATAATGTTTTGTTTGCATAATCTTGAAAATATTGGCATTGAAAATAACTGAATCAATTAAGTTAATTTTATTCTGAATTCGGAAATATTGCCAAATTTTCATGTTTTTTTACTTTTTTAATTTTTTTGAAGATCATGAAAATAATGTGAAAACAAACCATTTAAATGCCAATTCTACAACTATTAGGAAGCTTTTTAAAGTGCCTACGGATTAAAGCAGTGTTTTATCAATCTTTTTACCTTTAAAGTCTCAGTTTAAATACGGGTTAAAGCAGTATTTTAGTAATTTTTTTTTAGAGTTTTAGTTTTTATGCCATAAGCAGACTTTGGGAAAAAAGGGCGTGTGAAAAAGGGCAGAATTTTTAAATTCTACTTCAGACATAGCATTATCTATGCTTTCGATATCCCAGATTCCTTGTTTGTTAGAATTTTTTATGTTAAATGGATACTGGGATGTGGAGGGTGGGTACGGTTTTTTATATACAAAAAAAATCGAATTAATCAAAGTAACTCATCTGTTCAATCAATATAAATCATAAAGGCTGTTGTCATATCGTTCCATCTTTAAATGAAAAGAAAATAATAGTATTTCAACAATATCGAATTAGCGCTTAATATATAATATTTTCATTTTTTTCAATAATTACTTATTTTATAAACGAGGAAAAAATAAACAGAGCTTTACTATTTCATTAACTCTTTTTCTTTGAAATGTTTTGAATTAATAATAATACAAATAATGTATAATCAATGAAAAATTAATTTTCTATGCAAATTTTAGTTGAAAATCTTGAATTCATACTAATTGTTTAAAGAAAAAATTGGACAGCATTCGCACCGTACCCGAAAACCCCTAAATACAAATTTTCATGTAAATCGGATGAACGGTTTCGGAGATAAACTTTAATAACAAAATTCGTGGAATCCGACCACAGCACCACCTACCGGGTCCAATTGCGAATCTGAACCATCCAGGGATCCACTGAAACACACACCAAAAATTTCATCAAAATCGGTGATGCCGTTTAGGAACAGTTTAATAATATGTTACCACGTACAAATTATACAGCAGCGCCCTCTAGTTTTCGAAACAGAGCAAAAGAGATAACGCCAAAAGAGTTGCCCTACACGAAAATTCTTTAGTAAAATTTTTCATCCAAATCGGATGAGCGCCTTTCTACATTTTCACGATTTCTTAAGAGATTTCTACTACAGCGCCCTTTGGTATTCGATATAGTACAAAAAAGATAATTCAGATAAGTCCAAAACAGTCACCATATTAGAAAACCCCTATATACCAATTTTCATGAAAATCGGATAAACACCTTAGAAGTTTTTTAAAATATTTGTACACAGCGCCCTCTGGTGTTCAAGATAGAACAGAGTAGATAAAGACATAAAAACTCACCGTATCCGAAAAACTCTATATACAAATTTTTATGCAAATCGGATGAACGGTTTTGAACTTTTTCGACGTTTTTTAAAATATTTGTACTACAGCTCCCTCTGGTGTTCAAGATAAAGCCTCGTTTATAAGTCATGAAAACTCACCGCTTCCGAAAATCTTAATATGCCAACTTTCAAGCAAATCGGATAAGCGACTTAGGAGTTTTTTGACGTTTTTTAAAATATATTTGTACTGCAGCGCCCTCTGGTGTTCAAGATAGAACAAAGTATATAAGCCATAAAAACTCACCGTTTCCGAAAACCTCTATATACCAACTTTCATGCAAATTGGATGAACGGTTTCGTAGATAAGCTAAAAAAAAGAATGCCTGGAACCCGATCGCAGCGCTCCCTACAGGGTCCAACCTTTTCCCTGGATTAAAAGAATCCTATGTTATGACCGGGGACATAAGGAACCTAGATGCCAAGTTTCATTTGAATCCATTCAGTGGTTTTCGCGTGATGCTTTAACAGACAGACAGACAGACAGACAAACATTTTAAAAATGCGATTTTCGGACTCAGCGTCATTCAAAATGTCCATCGCAAAAGGAATTTCAAAAAAATATTTCATGTACAGATTTTTTTTTTGCAATTTTATTTAGATAGATAGATTTATTGGCCATTTACGTATTCTAACTTATTTTATTTTTATTTCTTTTTTTTATTTCTTCTCTCCTTTCCTTGTTTTGGTGTTCGAAGATGTGCGAATTGAAGTGGGCGTAATCAACCCACCTGAATGGCATGATTTCACGAACACGTCAAAAAGGAGAGGCAAAAAGAGAATAAAAAGTAAGAGTGCATATACTTAAGGTACTTACATACTAGAAAAAGGGGAAGAAAATAAAAAAGATCAAAGGCTGGGTTAATTAGGAAGAGAGAGAGACTTTGATAGAGATCGCTTGAACGACGATTTGGACATGGAAGGCGAGTAATGGTCGGATATATTATTAAATTCTCTACAGCAACGGCTGATGGGTTCATTACTTGCATATGCAGTATGATGCTGATATTCTGTTAACAGCCGAGTATGCCTCGTACGTCTTATAGGGTCATTGAGGGTAATCTTGTTAGAGATGTGTTCGCAGTTAGTTACACCGTTCAGAACATCGAAAGTAAAGCATAAATCCAATAGCGTTCTTCTTATTGATAGTGGCATCAAATTTAATAGGCTGAGTCTGTGTGTTCGTTCATACGGTGGAAGGCGGGGGTTAAAAGTTTCTCTCAGAGCGAATAGTAAGAATTGCTGTTGGATGGATTCTATTCTATAACAATTAGATTCAAAAGCTGGATTCCAAATAATGTAGCCATAACAACATATCAGTTTATATATTTTCGAGATCACTGAATCTATTTTTGTTCATATTTTATAACAAAATTTTTCTTCGTTATCGATGAGTTATCGTTAACGATAGCGAGAGCGTTAATTTTTTGAGAATTTTTTGTTTTTAATTATTTCTCACTAATTTTATCGTTTTAATATTCTTAACTTTCGTTCTCGATACTAAAAATGTCTGTGACCCACGTAATCTACGCAATGAGTTACAGTATTCTATTCGCATTAAGACTTACTACACGGTCAAAAATCTTGCACTAAATTTTAATACATCCTATACTGTATATATGTTGATGCCAAAATTGTATTAAATTTTAATACTTGCCGAATATAACATTTAATTTCTAATGAAAATTTGTATAAGAATTTAATACTTAGTTCGGATTAAATGTGAATACTGTTTTGGTTTAAATTTTAGTATTAAAATGTTAAAAAGTTAGCATTCAATTTTATTGCACATTGCAGAATGCAATTTATTTATTTTTTTTTCTTTTCTTTTATACTATAATTTTCAACTAACTCCTGTTGTAGGTTTTGAACTCACGTCATCATTAAAATAAAAGTAGAAAACGTTGCTTGTGCGCCATAATCATATAAAAAATGTTTTACGAACATTTTTAAGTTATGTGTTTATATAACTTCAATAATTTTTCAATTATTAAAGGTTATATTTTTTCGAGCTCAAGGTCAATGCTGCTTTCCGAAGAAAACAACTGAAGAAAAACAACCAACAACAACAATATAGAGTATTAATCACATAGCAGACTAGACAGACTGTTTCGTTGGCCGCTACACCAACTCATCAGTAGCCTTTTTTCGTGATTCTGACTGTGATCCACTAAGCTCTTAATTTTCTACTTGTTCCACGAATGCAATTATTAAATTACCCTGAATTGCATGTACGAGAATACAAATGATATGTAAGCAGCTTAAAGTTCTTCCAATTTGTGAAGCATACTTTCAGACAAAGTAAGTTCTATTATTCGAAGATAGATCAAACCTTTTTTAAATACTCAAAGATTTTGTTGTGCTAGTTGTTGTTGAAAAAACTTATGAAAGAAGGTCGTAATTAATTTACAAATAAGTTTTATCCACCCAAAGGTGATTTCATTGCCTTTAAAATGAGTTATCAAAATAAGTTGTATGTAAGTTAGTTTTTCTGCTAGAAACAATAACGGGAATCAAAGTCGTGAAATATTAATTAACCTTGTAGCTCCCAAGACTGTGAAAATAGACCCACCCTCCCATACGATATTTTGCTCAGCTCGACATAACCTTTCAGCTCCGTAAATAGTTGAACTCAATTGCAAGACACCCTGTATATTTACGAACGTTTTTAAATTTTGATGACGTCACTTTGTAATGAAGGTAGGCGTGGTTTTCATCCGATTTTGCCGAATATCAAAGAGTGGCTTATGTTAAATATCAAAAGTTTGTATGCAAAATTTCAAGACATTTCCGTAATTTTTGCAGAATTTTAAGCGATTTAACGTTTTCAATAAAGCCACTTTGTATGGGAGGTAAGCGTGGTTTTCATCCGATTTGGCCAAATAGCATAGTGATAGTCATAGTGATATATAAAAGCCTATGTGCAAAATTCCAAGACATTTCTGCAGTTTGAGCAGATTTTTAAGGTATTTTACTGTTAATATAAAGCTACTTTGTATGGGAGGTAGGCGTGGTTTTTATCCGATTTTTCCAAATTTTATAGTGAGGATTTGTGTCAAAGTTCAAGGCATTTCATTAATGTTTGTGGATTTTGAAGAGATCTTACGTTTAAAATAAAGTCACTTTGTATGGGAGAAAGGCGTGGTTTTGATCCGAATTTGCCAAATATCATAGAGATGGTTCATATTATATATCAATGCTAATGTGCGAAATTTCAAGACATTTCTTTAATTTTTTAATATAAAATAAAATCACTTTGTATGGGAAGTGGACGTGGTTTTAAATAGCAAAGCTTATGTGCGAAATTTCAAGACATTTCTTTCATATTTGTGGATTTTTATGAGATTTTACATTTAAAATAAATACACTTTGTATGGGAGGTAGGCGTGGTTTTCATCCGATTTTTCCAAATTTCATAGCTAGAATTTAGATTGAAGATCAAAGCTTACGAGCCAAATTTCAAGGCATTTTATTAATTTTGGTGGATATTAAAGGCATTTTACGGTTAATATAAAGTCACTTTGTATGTGAAGTAGGCGTGGTTTTCATGCGATTTGGCCCATTTTCGAACTTGATCTTCCTTTTTTATAAAGAAACTTATATTTGGAATTTCATCGCGATAGCTTTAAAATTGCGGCTGTAATCGTGTCGACAGACGGACAGACAGACGGACACACGGAAATCGACTGAGGAGGTGATGCTGATCAAAAATATATATATTTCTCTATACCTGCCAAGCCTCCTTCTTGGCGTTACAAACGGAATGACAAAGTTAATATACCCCTTACGCAGTACGCGTTGGAGTATAAAAATTACAATTCTAGTGATGCAGATAGATCAAAATTCACAAAATTCGACTTAGCCCACTATGCACAGGTGTCACAGATTTTATTTCAAAAGAGCATATCTTAGTCATAAAGTATGCCGATTTTAAACTCTTCCGGATATTGGGAATTATTTCAAAAATATATTCAAGTACAACAAGAAACTTCATGAACAAAACTTTTAATGATATCACTTTTTGGGCTGTCTCAAGATTTTTTTTTTATTTTTTGTAAAAAGCGAAGGTAAGTAAAAATTTAGTCCAGAAATGTGTGAAAATTTCGTAACTGTTCTACATGTTCAGAATGTAAAAATTCGATTTAGAATTTTTTTTTCGTCTAGAATGCCTTTTCACAGCACTGTGGGCCGCCCTTGATAGCTACCTAAGGAAGGGTTCCACCAGATTTGTAATTTGTAATTTTGCATTTATTATATAATTAGTACATAAGAAAGAGTTATTCTTTTGCGTACAATAATATAGTATACTATATATCTCGAACAAGCATAAAATCATAATGAGAAAGAAACAAAGTTATTACATTTATATTTAAAAATTACTTAAGTTTAATTCTAAAATCAATTTAAATTAATTAAAATAATGAAATCAACACGAACTTATATATACTGAAGTGAAGTATTAAAGAAAAAATGTGAAATGTAGAAAAGAAAAAAAAAAAAAGCGAGAAAGTAAAAGAGAAACGAGAATTTAAGAAAAATGTGCAGATATTAATTGCCTGAAGTATTGTGCATTTGAAATAGATTTAAGATACCTCGGCAAGGAGTTCCACAGTCTAATGGTGCTTACGAAAAAAAGGCTTGAGGAGTTCAGATATTTAAAGCGAGGAACTACAAGATTTAAGCTTCTAGATGATAAACAAAACTGAAGTTTAGAATATAGATAGTTTGGAGTTCTTGAGTGTATCAGCTTATGCAGAAATATACAATTTCTTGCTTTTAAATAATTTTCTATATTGCATCCTAGTATACGGTTGCTTACACCAGTAACATGGCTAAATCTTCTGAGTCCATACACATAACGGGCCGCATAGTTTAACGCTACTTGCAGTTTATGTAACGAATGTGAATCTCGATTACTAAAAACCACTTCAAAATAATTTATTAAAGGCATAATCAACTGTATTACTAGTTTACGGCGAGTTTCTGTTGGTGTGATCTGAGCAGTCATTCCCAGATTTCTTAAGACAAAGTAGATTTTGCTTACAACATAGTTAATATGGTCTACACATGAAAGTGATGTGTTAATCCGATACCCAAGGTTGGTTATTTTTTCAACAGACTTCAGTGGTGTAGTACTTATATATACAGCTGGGATATCTTCATCTGAGTAACGACTTTTTGAAATTGGCAACACAAAAGATTTTAACGGATTTAGTTTTAGCTTGTTACTTAACGCCCACTTATTAATTGAATCTAGGTCTTCATTAACTCTGAAGCAAAGATCTTCGCTGATACCAATAGGACGAGACATATAAAGCTGGAGATCATCCGCATATGCATGCATTATTACATTTTTCGGAATGGTAAAGATATCATTAATAAAGATTGCAAAGAGAATTGGCCCAAGAACTGAGCCCTGTGGCACTCCGCTGTTAAGGTATTTATAATTCGAGTAACTACTGTCAATCTTTACTCTTTGGGATCTCCCATTTAGATAATTTTTTAATAACTTTGACTGCAGTCGAAGAAAAGCTAAAGAATGACTCAAGCTTTGAACATAAAAGATAATGATCTACAGTATCAAATGCTTTGGTAAAATCCAAAAGGCAGAGTAAAGTAAGATGTTCTTTATCAAAGAATATTCGAATGTCGTCTAAGATTTTAGCAACTGCAGTTGAGCAACTATGTCCAGAACGAAAACCAGACTGAAAGGGAGACAGGAGCTTATTAACGCAAAGGTAGTGCGAGATCTGATCTGCCATTAGTGACTCACAGACTTTAGAAAGAGATGATAACAAGCGTATAGGCTGAAAGTCAGACGGTTCAGATGCTCTAGCTTTTTTTGCAATGGGAATAATTGTTGCCACTTTCCATATTTTAGGATAGCATCAAGGTTAATTTATAAGGTTGTCGCAAGGGAGAGAGCGAGTACACATAATTGTCAAATCGAAGTTGACAGCTCATAGGAAATCTGCAAGTGCTCTCTATTATCATCTGTTCTTCTTTGGTAGTCATTCGCAAAATTGGCTGGTTTTGACAATTATGGGTACTAAGAAGAGAGTGCGATCAGCCCTGCGACAACCTTATAAATCAACCTTGGATAGCATGAGCTGGTAAAGCAGTGGTTAATGATGTGCGTTAACGGGCTTAAAATGTAAGGCAAGATTATTTTAAGAAACCTAATATTTATACCATCTTCTCCAAGAGACCTGTCTACTTCATATTCCGATACGTTAGAAAACTCAAAATCGCTTATATTATTGACAGGATTCGTTCTGATTTGATTACAGTTTACAACGGGCAGTGTGTCAGAGACAAAAAAGTTATTAAGAGCATCTGGATCAATTTGACACTTTGGCAACTGTTTGTTGCACACTCCAATTTGTTTTAAATTTTTCCAAAGTTGCTTAGAGGAAAGTGTCACATCAAGTTTTGACTTGTAAAAATTTTTCTTGGCAGCCTTAACAACCGAATTGGCCTCATTTCGAGCTGTCTTATATGCATCCCAGTACAGAACAATCGGAAACCTTTTCCATTTAGTGTAGGCTTGGTTTCGTTTTTTTATGGCCATCTTAACATGTTGAGTGAACCACGGACATAATTTTTTAACATAACGAGCAGTACGAAGTGGAACGTGTAGATCAAATAATGCATTAATTTTACTTACAAAAAACGTGAGTTTATCATCAACTGTAGATGAGGCTCTTCAACATCACTAACACAAAAACCAAAAGTTCACAAGAATATTTACAACTGGGCGTGTCCAGTTCGAGCACTAAATCGTACATAACCTACAACAATCTTGTTATAAGTTTAGGAAACTGTGATTCATGGCTAAAAACTCCGAGGTGTATAATATCCACGTTTTCCTTTGAGGTGAAGGATTATTATGCCTCATTAGCAATACATAAAATCCTCTTTCTATAAGTGTTTTATGTCAACGATAGAACGAGTCTCTTCGACTTTTTAGTGAGAAAGACTATCCCCGTGCTAGCAAGTTCAACTGGACAATTGCTACTCTATTCACAGGCTTATGTTAAACTTATCCTTATCTACTCCAAGAAAAGACTGCCAACACCGGGCTCAAACGGAGCACCTTCTTTTACACAAATACGCGTAAGAAAAGACGAATTAATGTTGGCAACCATGATTCGTCTCAAAGCATCTTATTTAAAACCATCCCCCTTTTTTCCTGCCTTTGGACAGGCAAGTTGTGTAAAAACTTGGTGGAATTGGAAAAGAGAACAATCATAGTTCTGTTTGGAGTGCCAAGCATCAAGGTCACAACTGGTAAGTTCACAACAAAAAACCATATTTATTTATAAAAAAAAAAAAAAAATTTTTTTTGTGATAACAAAATATTCGAGGTAAATGTTTTTTTGTCTCGGAATTTTAATATGCTTCACTATTTATAAAAAAATCTTGCATTGAAAATTATTTTTTTTTTTTGCTTATTTATCAAAACTGTACAAATGAAAATATTGACTGCTTTGAATTTTTAATTTTTGTTTTTTTTTTCGGAAAAATGTCAGCCAGACTTATGTTGCGCAGGATTAATAAAGCTTGTACGTCCCACTGTTTTGTAGCAATTAATGAGTTTTAGTAAGCTTTTAAGCCTAAAATTAATAAAACATTTAAAATTGCAATAGAAACAAAAACAGTTGACCGAAAAGATTGTGCCAGAAAAGATTCAAGTTTCTTAATAAATTAAAATAGTATATATAAAAAAAAAAAACAAAATATTTTTTAAAGCAAAACCTATGGCAGCTCAGAAGCATAAAAATTCTATTATAATTATTCGTAAAATTATATTATTTAAAAAAAAACCCTGAGTTAAAACAATAAAAATTTCTTTCATTAGAGCAAACAGTGTGTTTTACTTGATTTTCTTGTCAAATTCTATGATTTGACAGGTTCAAAGGAAATTTCCATAAAATTTTTCAATTCTCAAGCATATATTTCAGAACTTTTAAAATCATTTTAGACAGCAAATCATAATTTTTTTTGACACCACTCAAAACTCAAAGTCTTTGAAATTAAAAAAAAAAGAGCTGCAATTTATTACTTATATTAAAATAAAATAATATTTAATATAAGAAAAAATTTGAGTTTAAAATTATAACTCACGCGAGCTGACTAATAGTTATGCACTAAATACAGCTAAGTATATAATACTGGCACGATATTCTTACACTGAAAAAATAAACATATTCAAAAATTACGAAATTTGTTTAGGCTTGCAAACATGAATTTAGTTTTTGTGCACGAATTTTTTCGTTTTTTAATTTTTTATTTTTTTTTTCTGTTAAAAAAATTTTTTTAATAAAAAACACAAATTAAAGTTCAATAACACGACGTTTAGAATCTCGTGGGTGTAAATAGGGTAGAAATTTTGGAAATGAATATATAATTTAGCACAGAAAAATATGTGAATTGGCTTTCGCAAATATTTAAAATTTTAGCTAAGAAATTGTAGTATATTTTTAAAGAACATGTACCTTTTTCTGCTTTATTTGTAAAACACTCTCTTGGGCGTATTTTTTTTTTTTTTGTTTGTTTTTAATATACTCAATTAAATTAAAAACACGTTTTTCGTTACCGCATGTATAAAAAATTCAATTTTCTGCTCTTTACAAAAATGTCCATAAATCTTTACAGTCAGTAAATTCAAAAAAAAAAAAAAAAAACAATCACACACATATATTGTAAAATTTTAAAATTAGTTTTTTTTCGTTCTCAAAATCAAAATTATTTTAATGCAGCCTCTTTCGTTGTATTAAAAAAAAAAAACTCTGCAGTTTAAAAATTGCAATAAAAATGTTCAATTAAACTTTTAGAAATCAAACTCGGAATTTCGCATAATTTTCGAATTTTAAGTAACTTTTCAAAATTATATTATTAAGGTATTTTTTGTTTTAATTTTTGTATTTTTTCTGCCTGTCTACAGTTTTGAGTTTCTGCTAAATATTCCGGTATCTCACGCGCGCCGCCGATCCTCAGAGAAACCTGAGCGAAACTGAAAATTTTGCAGATTGCGGCACTCGCACCGGATGGGCACCGGTTGGGCGGAACGTATGACGGGCAAAGTTGGCGGACCCGCGTGCCGCTTGTAAACAAATCGCACTCGCGAAGCAGCCGTAAAATTTGCTCAACCCAAAATAGATTTTCTAATTTTGAATTCTTGCTCTCAAGCGATTTAGATTTTTCCCCCTTCCCTTTATTCCGTAATTCAAAATTATATTTATTTGTTCTTAGTTTTTTTTTTTTTTTTTTTTCTATGTTGCTTTGAACATTAAATGCGCGAATTTTTATACACTGCCAATAATTTGTGTTGAAAAGCTTCAAAATTCGCTATGTTCGCCACACAAGCCTTCGATTAACCCGCAATGCTTTCATTTTGCCAAACAAAGTGTGCGGCGGCTTTTCTCTGCTACAACCAGTGTACCGTAAAGTGTGCTGACAGTGTGCCGAAAATTTTGAGAATTCTATCAAATAATGGCTAACAAATGATGACATAATTTCTAGCCATAAACAACAACACAAGCAATTTATAAAAATCTACGCCCCTGAAACTGTCAAAAAAGCTTAGCCGTTTGTTTTTTCATTCTAAAATATTGCATTTTGCATAACCATGATGCATGAATTTATGAGGCTATAAAAATTTCCAAAATCGCGCAAAAATTCATTTGGCAGAATTTATGTTAATCTTTTGGTGTTAATTGGGCATTAAATAGAAGCGGGACATGTTGACAATCGTGCCAAGTATGACCGAGTTCCAAATAATTTCATTACGCAATGTTTGTAGAAGCCTTCATATGACACAAGGGATATAAATTATAAACATCAATTCAAAAAACGCTATTATAAAAAAACATAAACAAAAACTTGAATAAATATTGTTGAAATTCTAGCAATTAATATCCTCCTCATTTCATGTATTATTCCTCATTCCATGCCATTTGTTTAAAAATTCAGCAAAAATTGCGGTCAACGAATTTCGCTGAAATGGAACCGGAAATGTTTGTAGTATAGATATATAATTAACTCGGTAACTGCAACATAAAAGTAATATTTAACGAACCATGCTCTCAACAATTTATATTTTATATGCCAACTTTAATGAGATTAAGTTGTTAAACTCAAAATTCAATATAAAAGTTTGTCATTTGTTCAATTTTGACCTTGGCTAACGAACTCTTTTGATTTATTGCAATTTGCAGGCATTAGGAGTGTTAAGCATTTGTTATAAGAATTGCATTTATACACTCAGAAAAAAACATCCTAAAATCAAAGAAAACTAACTAAATTTTAGAGAAAATTTTACTTGTTTAAGCGCCAAAGAATATTTAGGTTTAGTCCAAAATGCAATTTTTCTTTGAAAGAAAAAGCAAATTTAATTTTGGTTAATTTTGAAGGAGGATTTTAAAATCATCAATATTTTCTTAAAAACTGAATATATAAAAAAAACTTAATTTAAACTAGTGTTATTTATTGTGTTCTTATAAATTTAACATATATGTGAATATTTAAGTAACAAAGAGTTTAATATAATTATTATTTTTATGTTCTGTTTTTTTTATAACTCTAATCATCTTTCAATTTTAAGAGTTATACCTTTGGAGCTAAACATAGTTGCTTTCTGAAGAAAACAACCAACAACAACAACAACAACAATACCCTTGTATAGAGTAGTAATCACACAGCAGACGAGACAGACTGTTTCCTTGGCCACTACACCAACTCATCAGTAGTCTTGTGTGGTCGCTCTGATCCACTAAGCTGTTAATATTCTATTTGTTTCATCAATGTTACGAGTAAATTACTTCGAACACATGCACGTAGTACAAATGATTTTTGATGTGTACTTTTTTGGTAAAAAAAGTAAGCTCTTTTTTCGAAGATAGATCAAAACTTTTATCTACTCAAGAGTATGTTAATGTACTTACTCTTCTTCTGTTTTCACAGTCGGTCTTAGTTTCAGAAGTTTGCTGATATTAAACTATGACTACATGAAGGCTTTTGTTTGAAAACTAAGATTTTTAATTTATTGTGTGTGTAAATCATTTGTACTAACCTAATGTAAAATAATCATATCATTTGAACTACGTGTATATATTTTGAAGCAATTTACTAACAAATAGAATATAAACAACTAAGTGGATTACAGCGATCACGCAAGACTACTGTTGATTTGGTGAAGCGGCCAACGAAACAGACTGTCTAGTCTGATGTGTGATTACTACTCTATTCAAGGAAATTGTTTTTGGTTGTTTTCTTCACAAAGCAACATAGACTTTTAGCTCGAAAATTATAACACTTATTAATTGAAAAATTACTAGAGTTATAAAAAAATACACATTCCATAAAACTTATGAAAATATCAATGTTTAATAGTGTTCAAAATAAATATATCAAAATAAGCCCAGCAGGGAAGCAAGCGCTCCATTAGAGCATCTGAAGTAAACATATGCACGAATACATCCGAACGCCTCTTTAAGACATTTGCTTGAAACACGTATACTTACACTCAGAGAAACCAACCAGAAACCAACTACGAGTGAGTACACCACAAAACAAAAGTAAAACATTCAAGTACTGTACTCAAAACCGAAGTGTGTTCGATATAAAATTTCTTCGCGTACTTGTGATCGTATAGCAAGTACATGTCTATAAGTTAGATTAAAGAAAAGAATGTGAAAAAATTTTATACAAACATTAAAAAAAAATAAAATTAAATTTTATAAACTTCAATACTTTTAAACTAAAGTAAATAAAGTAAACTAAAAATAAAGTACACTTTTTTAGGCATGATTTTCTAATCATTCTAATTCATGATCTTCATATCAATTTCGAGCGGTACAGCAAAATCTACTTGGTGTACTTGCCTTACTATCTAATCCAAAGTTATGTACACACTCTAGTAAGATCCAGCCGGATGTTGTACATTACTCGCTTTAGCCTGAGTTTGACTCGAAAGTACTGTATACAAGTTTGAAAGATACTATAAAATGTGGAACAGTACGAAAGTGTACACTTTGCTGCAGGCAAAACAAATGTATTCATGTAGATGTCTAATCTGAAGCGCTCTAAAAAAACAGTAGAGCGCTTCATTGTTCTTGTGTATAGAACATTTTTTAACATAGTCATATGTATGCACTTCACTCCTGCTGTAGGAAATATGAAATCGTAGCAAGAGCTAAGCGCTTTTTTCTCCTTGTATTTAATATAAAAACATAGCATGAACCGAGCGCTTTGTTCTCTTTGTAGTTGGAATAAAAACCTAGCGAGAATCGAGCGCTTTGTTCTCCTTATAGTTGAAATGAAAGTGTAGCGAGTACCGTGCGGTTTGTTCTTCTTGTAGTGGATATAAAAATTTAGCGAGAACCGAGGATTTTATTTCCTTTATAGTTCATATCGTAACTTGTAAGTCGTATTTTTGTATTTTTTATTTACACTTAAAATATAACTTTTATTCAACTTTTTATTTGTCACTTAATATATTAATTTTATTTATTTTTTTCGAATTTAAGAGCGTACACTTTTAACTATTCACTTTATTCACGTGGAACGATTTGATTAATTTTTACAGTTTTTTAAATTAATTTAATTTTTTTTTTTCTTAAATTTTTTTGAAACATCTAATACTTTTTTTTCAAGTGCAACGTTATCGTTACGGACTAAAGTAGAGTAAACTCTACTCACAGCGCCACGGCCGCTACTTTTTGTCAAGGATTAGATAGCTTTATAATTTTTAAATAAGTATTCCTTATTTTCATTATTAATTTTAAAGATAATGAAATATTTACTTAAAAAGGATTCCAAGTTTATCTACCGTTGAGTGTATTATTTAAATTTTGATATCTAAAAATTTATTTAAGGAATATGAAGCTGCAATACTTTTTGATCAATATGATGATATATTATTCAATTGAAAAATTAACTATGTGGATACAAAATAATGTACGAGGGTGGTCTGAAAAGTTTCCGACCTTAACGTGACCACTCGTCAATAAGTGCTAGGTAATATAATTGTGCAGGTTTTGACAGGTACTCACCAAAATTTCAGCCATTTTGGATGCGCAGTTGTTATTTGACAATCGTTTGATTGAGTCGATATGAGTGTTTTTGTGAAAATGGAAAAAATCGTGTATTGAGCTATCATTAAATATTTGTTTTTTAAAAGCAAAACGTCTATGCAAATCAAAGATGAGTTGGACTGAAGTGCTTCTATGCACTGAGCTTACCCATGATATAATTTTACCAGGTATCGACCCATACCTTATAATTATTATATTATGAATTTTCCCATTTAGTTGAGTACGCTATTTGGCTTGCCGGAACTTCAGCTAAAGTTAAGCGTATGTTTTAGGTAATAAATAAAGAATGAACAGTTGAAGAATCACAATTGTAAGTTATTCTATTGAAATGTACTGTACCCATTTAGTACAACTTAGAATACAATTGTATCGATGTTGTTTTTTTTTAATTTTAAAAAGTTCAACCAACCATTTTTAAATTGAATTACTATCTTAGGAAAATATAAATTCAAAAACTCGATTATGAGTGTGCAAAATTTGTAATTTAAAGAAAGCGATGACACTGAAAAAAATTTTACATTTAAACAATTTTAAATTATTAATTTAATTTGTAACTATGTGCAATATTTTAAAGACAAATACTGAAAACGGTCTAGTCATATTTTCCACACAGAAATACTTATACCCCAACGTATAAGTATTACTGTGTAAGGGGTATATTAACTTTTTCATTCCGTTTGTAACGCCAAGAAGGAGGCGTGGCAGGTATAGGAAAATATATATATATTTTTGATCAGCATCACCTCCTAAGTCGATTTCCATGTGTCCATCTATCTGTCCGTCTGTCGACACGATTACAGCCGTAATTTAAAGCTATCGCGATGAAATCAAAATCTAAGTTTCATTTTAAAAAATTAAAATCAAGTTCGAAAATGAGCCAAATCGGATGAAAGCCACGCCTACCTCCCGTATAAAGTGACTTTATTTTAACCGTAAAATGTCTTTAAAAGACACAAAAATTGAAGAAGTGCCTTAAAATTTGGCAAGTAAGCTTTGATCTTTAATTCGAATCCTGGCTATGAAATTTGGAAAAATCAAATGAAAACCACGCCTCTCCCATGCAAAGTGGCTTTATTTTAAAAGTAAAGTCTCTTAAAAATCTGCTCAAATTAAAGAAATGTCTTGAAATTTTTCACATAGGCTTTGATATTTAATGATATTTGGCAAAATCGCATGAAAACCACGCCCACTTTCCACACAAAGTGGTTCTATTTTAAACGTAAAATCTTTTTCAAATCCGCAAAAAACAAAGAAATGTCTTGAAATTATGCACATTAATTTGATATATAATATGAACCATCTCTTTGATGGTCCCATACAAAGTGACGTCATCAAAATAAAAAAACTTTCGTAAATATATAAAACTAAATGTCATCGTGTATGTCGTGGCTAAAGACTTCGAATATACTTCAATATGGCCGCGGGGGATATTTTAGTTTCGGTGCCTTGCCGAAGCTCCATCCCAGGGCTGTAGCTAGAAAAATGCTGCTTCCAGAACTAACAAATTTTGTTTCAGAATTAGAAAACGGTAAAATAATAATAAAAATTAAAACTTTTTGGGAAGTGTTGTGCGTTAAATTTTTTCTAAGATTAAAATAATTTTTTAAAGGGTAAATTTGGACAATTTTAAAAATATCAAAAAATTTTTTTTATATAAATAATTTCGACGATACGTTTTGCTTCAAATTGACAAATTATTGATAAATATGCTTTTCCGAACGTCGACAAAATTTCTTTTATGACGTAACGATGAGTTTAATAGACATCATTTTTGTTGAATGATCACAAAATTAATTTAAAAAAATAATTTTGTTCAAAAAAAAGATTCCATTTTTATTATTATTTAAGTGTTTTTTAATTTTTAAAAAAATTTGTTAGTCTTGCGACCAATACTTCGCTAGCTACGGCCCTGCGCCATCCTTACTAGTTTTATATATTTTTAAACGCAAAAACAGTATTCGATACCCAACCGACCATCTAGAAAGCTAATCGCAACCGTACTTGAGAACAAGCTTACTATAGACTGTAGAATTTAAGCTTTACTGAATACCACTTTTAACAAGCTTGCTTATAAGTGAGATCCCAAAAAAATCTCAATCGTATTTGAGAAACGCTTGATATGGATAACTGAATCTAAAGTATGCTTAGTAAACATTTATAATAACAATTGCACGGAAAAGCCTATAAAAAGCTTGCATGAGTAATATTATCACGAGGGCTCCGTTTACATTTTTCTTTAATTGCTGTGCTAGTCTTTTTCAATACTTTCTCAAGATTTTTTCAAGCTTAAAGCTTATGTTGTTAAACTTGTTATAATATTATTCGGTTGGGTACATATAGCTTTTATTAAATTAAACGGTTTGAAGTTATATTTAAGCTACGAAAAAGCTTATAAAAAGCTTGCATGAGTAATATTATCACGAGGGTTCCGTTTACATTTTTCTTTAATTGCTGTGCTAGTCTTTTTCAATAGTTTCTCAAGATTTTTTCAAGCCTAAAGCTTATGTTGTTAAACTTGTCATAATATTATTCGGTTGGGTACATATAGCTTTAATTAAATTAAACGGATTGAAGTTATATTTTTGCTTTAATTTATAATTCCTATTTTTTAAAGGTTTTTATTTTCGTGTCTTTGATCTCACGTAATTTAAGTGTTTTGATCAATAAATTTCTGTTTAGCAGCGTAATTACTTTTTGTTTTTTTTTGTTTCGTATTAATATCTGTTTTTTTTTTTTTAGAGTGTACATCTTTTCTGTACTGCTTTTTATTTAATGTACTTCTTTTGTACTACTTTTTAATGAAGAAATCAGGTTTTGTACTGTTTTTTGCTCTGATAATGTTGCATGAAGTACACAAAAACAGAATTTTTTTTCAAATTTCAAATGAAAATGAAACACTACAAACAATTTATATCAAATGTATTAACTTCTAATGTGTTGGAAAGTTATTATTCAGAAGTTATTCAGATTCATATCAGAAAAAAAAAATTCACTGACAAAAGTTCGAGTGCAAAATTAGTCTTACCTCAAGCAACGTCAACAATCAAATTAAAGAGATAAACTTTTTCGATTCCCCCGAAAATCATTTCAAACGGAACTGAGAAAATGTGGCTTAATAAATGCATACTAATCAAAACAAAAAAGTACCGTTACGAATTCTAGACAAGCGTCTGAAAAAGTTGGTGCATACATAGTACTACAGGTGCATGAGGGGGTTAATATTTACCAAAATTGTTTTTTTTTTTCTAAAAGCTTTTATATTTTATTTTTAAAACAGGGGAAAAACTGGGAAACTAAGACTTATAAATAGGGAAAACAATTATTTTCAATGCAAAAAAAGGAATTTTTTTCATCGACACCTGGCAGCACTATTTTTAACAGTGTTAAACTTAAGAAATAAAATCTCAAAAAAAAAATGCACATTTCAATTTATTTTTATGAGCAAATTGCAAATACGAAGGTCAGATTTTCTCCAAAATTATTTGTCAAATTAATATGGAATCATCAATATGCCATACAACATAGCTATATTCGAAAGCATATTATTACAACTAAATTATAAAATAAAAATTTAAAATAAAAGCACTTATTTTCGACCATTGCTTCCATATATTTGACAAGTTTTTACTGTGACTTATTTTGATCTTATGGAAATTACGCATTTTCATAATTTTTAACATATTTTTAATGATTGACTTTCCACTATGCCAATCTGTGAACATCTTAAATTTTTGAGTTTTGCTTAAATAATTTGCACTAATGACAAGAGTCTAGGTTTTTATGAAAACAAAAGAATTTTGTTTTATTTTTAACGGGGAAAGAAAAATATTTTGTTTCATATCAGTATATCGCAAAGTTTCAACATTGCAACTTTAAAAAATATGGCAATTTGTAAAGTTTTATAGTCTTCGCCAAAATTTTGATATATATTTCCATGTTATGGTTTGTGGTTGGCCATCATCCATGACTTTTTAGTGATGTTTACCCAATCATATCGTAAATAAAGAATGAATTTTAAAATTGGAAAATTAGTTTAACCCAGATTAAGATGTGGGATGGCAATTTACGATTTTACATAGGCTAGTTTGGAATAGAAAAATTTTTTTTTTCTTCAAAATCAAGAAATGCATGCACATTTTTAAAGTACATTACCTTTATATATACAATGTATGCACCCAGTAACATTTTCAAAATACTCGCACTTTTCTTCTTCATTGTGAAGTTGTTATTTGTGTTTTTTTTTTGTAAATTTAATTTTTCAAATTGTCAAAACGATTTTTTTTAAAATATCTTTTTTATAATTAAATCTGCAAAAACTTCATTAATACTCGTATTCAGAATACTCAGGAAAATAACGATTAAGAAATGAAATCAATGAATGCAAAATTGACTTAAAAATTAAATAATGATCATAGTCAATTTTAAAATTTTTGATTTATAATTACAGTTTTGTAATTCGAATAATATATTTTATTTAACTCAAAATAATGCAATGCACAAACAATTTGCATTAATTTTATTTGCATACATGTTCTATTTATTACTCATTGTGATATCTTTATTGAATTTGCATAATTTTAATAAATTGCAATTGAGATATCAATAATGAATAAACAATAAATTATAAAATAAATGATGATTTCGAAATTAATAATGAGTAAAAACTAAATAAAATAATTTCAAAATGAATGATAAATAAAAAATGAATGCGTAGAAATAATATAAATGAAAAATTTTTATAAATTGAATTGAAATGAATTAATATAGAATATATCCAGCTGAATAACAAAAATTTAATAATATAAATTATTGATTTCATAGTACAGTTTTTAAATAATAGTTTTCACATTTCACATTTCACAAATCACAATTTTTTTTTACAATTTAACTTTGCATTAAATGAAAACATTATTTTGTCGGATTATCCAGTGATATAACTTTTTGTGCATGTTATCAATTGAATGCAATCTTATATAGCACTGCTCAAACACAAACACAATTTTTTTTTTATAGCAGCTCCTGTCACAGGACTCTGGCAACACTTGATCACAGTGAGTGCAGCACACGGTATGAAAGCTGCTGTTGTTGATCACGACCAGCTGGCGGTGTTCAATGCGAATATCGAACACGTAACGCATAAGTTCGGCAATCAATCACATTCACTGCATTTTTTGCATTTAATTCGAATAAAGAAAACAATTCAACAAAAACGTTCGTTCACGCAGCGCAGAAAAAGCATAAATTTGTAAGTTATTTTAGAAATTTCGGTTTTATTTTATTCACAAACTTAAAATTTTTAATTAATTGTAGATTTTCTGAGAAAATCTTTGCCGATTCTTTTTATTTATTTATGATTTGTTGCTGTGCAAACGTTACGTTGCGTTGCTTTAATGCCGTTAGCAACCAACTCGCGTGTACCGAAGCATTGTTGGAAATGAAATAAAAATCCACTGGACAAAAAACGAACTGACGAAATATGAATTTAAACGCAACACAATGAAATGAAACAAAACGGATTAGTAGTCGAAACGGATCAGCAAAACAAAAAAAATATCTGCTGCTGCAGATGAGCTCGCCTTAATTGTGAACAGTGTTGTAACATATCTCTTGTGTGATTACTGTTCTTTTATTTCGAATAAGTTTTTTTTCTAAATGCATATTATGATAAATGCAAAATTATGTTTCGTTTTTATAGTAAGTAAACAATATGAAGTAATAATATAATTATTGATAATACAATATTAGAGATATTCAAAGGCTACCAAATAGTGACATAATTCTGCTTTCGACAAGCTTTTTCACATATTTTGTGTGAACTTTGGTTCTCATATCATTGAAGTTCCTATCAAGAGTTATTTGTATAAAACTGAAAAGTGAAACGTGAAACGTGAAAGTGGCAGTGGCACCAAAGTTCAAATTGGATGAAAAGTTCAAATTGGATCTTCTTTCACCAACTTCCTTTAAGATTTTCGAAAGCAGAACTATATTTATATTTAAAGGCCTTAGAATATCTCCAAAGTTGTAAAATGGGAAAAAACTGTGGTAGTTACAAGTATCTTTCAGCGCGAATAGTAGGAATAGCTTTTGAATAGATTCAATTCTTTCGCTATGGGATTCAAGAGCTGAATTCCAAATGAAGCAGGCATATTCAAGTATTGGGCACTCTAATTCACAATACAAGGATGTAGTGATCCAAATATTCTTGAATTCACTTGCAAGTCTTTTTATAAATCCAAGCTGTTTGCTGACCCTGGATAGAGCCTTTTCATAGTGAAGATTAAATTGTAGCTTGCAATTTAAGACAACTCCAAGATCAACTATAGACTTGACTCTGTTTAGATCGATTTACGATAAAAACTGCTTATAACATTGCACATTTTAACATTAAGGCTAAGTTTGTTTTGGTTATACCAAAGAAAAATATTAACATCCGCATCTGATTCAATCACATCCAAATAAACATTGTCGCAAGGGGTGATTCGATAACGAATCGCTTGTGAATCGTTTTTTTTTAAAGTTTTCGAATAGTTTCATACCGACTTCATCAGAGATTGGCTTGATGATTAAAGAAAGAACCGATTAAAATCATGACTTTCCTAAACTCCATTTAAGATGTTTTCAAACAAAAAAAGCAATTTTTTCCGACTTTCCAATATACAAATTTTTTTAAAAAAAGTATTTTTTACTAACTTTCTATTCTTAATACGTCACTGAAGCGAATATTTGTTTTTTTAATTTTATGTTTTTATTTTTAATTATAAGTGAAAAAAAGACAAATATAAATTTTCATAAATTTTTGCATGAAAAAATTTTGTGAAATATTTTTTCTTCTGTTATAGTGCTTATTCTTTACATAAATAATTTGCACTTAAAATTTGTTCAAGATTTCCATATGAATAAGTTCTCGTTAACAAATTGCTTTTTGTTGTTTTGGCGACTCGTTAACGAATTACTTTTTTTAGTTTTGGCGACTCGTTAACGAATTGCTTTTTCATAGTTTTGGCGACTTGTTAACGAATTGCTTTTTTCGGTTTTGACAAATGTATAACGAAGCCAAAAAAAAGTTGGTCAAAAAATGATAAAAAAATAATTTCGAACTTTTGAAAAGCCAAATCTTTAAAAAAATGCCTTAATAACAAAAAAAAAACAAAAAAAAAACTTTTTTTTTACCAAGTTTGGGTTCGAACTCATGTTCACGAATGCTGGATTTTATTATCAAGCAAATTAAGCAAGATATATTCGGCATTTGAAATAGCCGAGTGGGTAAGGTGCCGGACTAGCATTCAGGTGACGTGGTTTCGATTCTTGACGTGGTAAGCTTGAAGTTAAAATTACTTCTTATCTTAACTTCTTAACTTCTTAACTTCTACTTTAAGTTAAAGTTAATTACGAATTACTTCTTTTATTTTTGGAAACTCCTTAGAGAATTTCTATTTATAGTTTTGGCGACTTGTTAACGAATTGCTTTTAATAGTTTTGGCGACTCGTTAACGAATTGCTTTTTTCGGTTTTAACGATTCATTAACGAAGGAGGAATTTCTCCCGCTCGCAATATTATAAATGAATCGCTACTAATAATTGCTAATGAATGAAATGTACGAGAAAACGACTCGTAAACGATAACATTAGTGAATCATTTTGTTTATTGGGATGGTACATTTAGATGTGGAATATCGTTCATAACTTTGAGTCAGATATGAAAATATTGATGAGAAGAAGATCCATGTAGCTACTTTGTGGTACTCCTGATGAAACTATAATATTCTTTGAATTCTTTGGAATTTTTTTGAATTTTTTTTATAATGTGATTTGCCGAAGAGATCAGATTTTAGCCAACTAAGTAAGGACAAATGTTCTAATTGATGTCCAAATGATTCTAATTTATATAAAAGGATACCGTGATTAAGGCAATCGATGACTTAACTGAATGAAATCAGTAAAAATAGCATCTATTTGGGAGTATTTTTTCCATTTTGACTTATATATCAGACACCATGATCATAAAATTAGCGGTAGTAGATCGTTCCATACGAAGCCCATGTTGCTGATCATTTAGTAGTGGGTTGATGAGACCCGCAAGTTTATCACAAAAAATGTTTCCAAAAAGTTTTTGGATTGGCTAGCACAACTGATATGTCTCTACAATCTTAAACTGACTTTTTATAACCATTCTTGTAAGTTGATGTAAGATGGGAAGACTTGCAATAAGAAGGAAATGTCCCAAGAGACAGTGATTTGTCAAAAATTATTTGTCCTACACCAAG
This sequence comes from Coremacera marginata, assembly GCA_914767935.1. Taxonomy (NCBI): domain Eukaryota; kingdom Metazoa; phylum Arthropoda; class Insecta; order Diptera; family Sciomyzidae; genus Coremacera; species Coremacera marginata. Next base: position 22,071,199 of record OU612043.1, read on the forward strand.
TAGTTGGTCTAAACATCGTAACGAAAAGCTTGTAGAAACTAGGTCTGGTCCTGTTCTTTTGGATACATAGTTTTTTATTGCATTAGAAATCTCTTCTTGCGCTAGAAATATATTAGCAACCAATATTTGATATTTGAGTAGGTTGACAAAAGACCTCCTTAACGCTAGAAAATTAACCTTCCGTTCACTATACGTTTTATTACTCGTAAGAAGTGAGTAAATTTTACGTAGGTTAGTACTCTAGGGTTAAAATGATCAGCATATAGGTTGCATGAGGGTTGAAAGATTTAACATTATCTTTAAACATAGAAGAAGAGTATTCGATCGAGTCACGCTTCACGTTAACATAGTCAAAGAATTTTTTCGGATCTCGGGATAATTTTTTCTCTAATAAGGTTTTCATATAACTTGTGGGCTTCTTCTTTTTTCAAGTCAAAAAACCTCAAAATTGCACGCAAAGTTTGCAACACGTAGTTGAAAGCTCAGAATAACATTAACATTAAGTAAGAATTAACAATAATCTTCAAACATAGCCTTCGTATTTAAATTCTATTATCTTAAAAAAAATTGCAATCATTTTTTTTTAGAACCTTCTCCTAACCCCTTCGTTTCATTTCTATTGAAGGATTTCCAGCTTTTTGCCAGTTATTCCCCAGCAAGTTCATATTTTTAATGATTTATATTTCCTTAAATAATTTTTATCTTCATTATTCAAATATTTTCAAGAAAAAAATCTAGATCTCGAGTGGATTTAAAATTCTTTTAGTACACGAATAAATTCATTTTAGAGCTAGAATGAAGTCGGAATTCATATATTCGATTGTTTCAAAAGAGTTTCTAGAGCTTCAATCATTCATATGAAATTTAATTATTTTTTTTTTAACATATTTTAGAATTACTATATTTTACTTGCCATGAATATTTCACTGAACGGGCCATAAAAATTAATTACTGTACATGTGGCATCACTGATTTCGAGCATCATGAGCATCATCATCATATTATCAAGATGTTGACGACGATTATGTTCAATATGATAAAGCTGCTGGTACTCATTGTTTGTTATTATTGTTGTTTATTTAATCTTTTTATTACAATTATCATTAGTTTTATTGTTGTTTTTTAATAATGCTGAAGACGATGATCAATAGCATTATGTTCAGTCAAAGTGGGCGAGGGGAGCTAATTTTGATTGTAATTTGAAATTTTATAAATTATTATTACAGCAATTAGAAAAACGACAGCAATCATAAAACCAAAATATACAAGATCAGCAACAACAACAACAATAACAGACGCATTGAGCCAAAATTTAAGCAGCATAAACAAGCATTAATAAAGTCATAAACAACAAAACTAATAACAACAACAACGTGGTGATACACTTCTTGTTAATTGTTTTAATTAATAATTTGTTAATTTTTACAGTAAACATGAAAAGTGTGTAAAATAAGCATAAATAAATGAGCTGAATTATGGAAAGTAGCTACTGTCATTCCAATAGCAAAGAAATCAAATTATGTCATTCCAATAGCAAAGAAATTCCGGCCAATAAGTCTATTGTCCTCATTGTTCAAATTATGTGAACACCTAATGGGTGAAGAAATTGTCCACCACATAAGTACATTAGGTCTAATGCATAATCAGCAATCTGGTTTCCGATCCGCACATAGCTGTTCTTTCGCTTTGGTCAAAATTTTAGACGACATTAGAGTGCCTTGAGTTTACTCTGCTTGTTAGACATTTCTAAAGCGTTTGACTGCGTGAATCATTCCCTATTGTGTTAAAAACTCAGGTTAAACTTTGGTTTTTCACATGCTTCTGTTCGTTTGATGTTTAGCTACCTGAATGGCAGGTCTCAAAGAGTAAAGGTTAGTGACATCTTCTCATCATTTAGAGGTACAACTAGTGAAGTTCCACAGGGCTCAGTTCTTGGCCCAATTCTATTTACCATGTTTATAAATGATATATTTAGTAAATGCAATCATGTAACCATGAATGCTTATGCTGACGACCTGCAACTGTACATGTCTAGACCAATCAATTTGTCTGAAGATTTATGTGTTAGAGTCAATGAAGACTTAAATATTGAAGTAATATGCTGAACCTGAACCCTCTTAAATCGTACGTCTTGTCGATTTCGAAAACACCGTATCAGAATATGGATATTCCCATAATCTCCCCCAATGGCGTTTAACTAAAATTTGTAAGTAAAGCCACAAATCTAGGGTTTCAGATAAACTCTTCATTGTCCTGCGATGATCACGTAAACTCCAGAGTGAAAAAAATCTACTTCGACCCTAGAAATCTTCGTATGACTGCAGCGTTTGTACCTATTGAAACTAGAAAAAAGCTAGTCCTACAGTTGTTACATCCAATATTTACATATGCGGAAGTCGTTTATAGCAAACTCGACTCGAGATCTTCACACAAATTGCAAGTGGCTTTCAATAATTCTACACGTTATATCTACGGCCTGCGGAGGTTTGATCGCATTTCACCATTTAGCAGCCGGTTATTAGGTCGTACTTTAGTCAGCTATCTCGAAGCAAGATATTGTATCTTCTTACACAAGATCATCCACTCGCGTAGTCCAGGGTACCTTTTTGGAAAGATAAAGTTTTGCAGGTCAAACAGAAGCATGAAGCTTGTTTAGTTTAGTTTAGTTTGGTTTATTGTCTATAAATTTTTTACATTTTCTCAGACCAGCAAATAAGGAAAGGATTTGCAAACATTACTCAAGAATAATAACAATTAAGAGCATATATAAAAAGATTCTTTCTATCACTGAAATCAATATTAATTTTGGAACTAAGAAAATTATACTCTTTTAGAGCTCTATTCAAAGGTTCATACATTTAATAATTTGCTCTACAAAAGTCAATTTTAAAATCATCAAAATGACGTAGATTTTTTACGGAAACATTAAAATTAATTTCACTTAACAAATATGGACAATCAATGTTACCACAAACAATGTCAAAAAGAAATATTAACGATTGAATAATACGCCTAGATTCAAGCGATTTCAAATTTAATAACATACAACGAGCATTATAAGACGGTAAAGGTTCGACAAAGTTAAACGATCGCAGTGTAAATTTCAAAAATTGTTTCTGTATTCATTCAAGCGTAAGTGTATGAATAGCATAGTAGGGGTTCCATATAATAGAGGCGTATTCTACGCGAGATCTTACAAACGATACAAAAAGACATTTCAATGTATATGGATCAGAAAAGTTAGAACAATTTCGCCTTAAAAAAGCGTACATTGAATAAGATTTAGATAGCGTGCATGACAAATGTCGAAGAAATGCAAAACTTTCATCAAAGCATACTCCCAAATCTAAAATTTCATGAACACGCGTTAACTGGGCGTTACCGATTTTAAAAGAACTCTGGAAAACATTTTTAACTTTGGCATAGAAAACATGAAAACATTTATTAATATTAAGGAATAAACGATTTCGAATGTACCATTCAAAAACTGCATTTATCAAAACTGTTGCGAACAACATTGCATATTTTGAGATCATCAGCATATAATAAAAAATTTGAAAAAGAAAAACAGCTGCTAATATCGTTAATACATATAATGAAAAGAAGAGGGCTTAAAATACTACCCTGTGGAACGCCAGATGGTGCTATGAAAGAGGTAGATTTAACGTTATCAACTTCAACAAAGCAGAGCCTGTCAGTTAAATAACTATTGATCCATTTTAAAAAGTTAGAGTGAAAACCTATTTTAGAAAGCGTAGCAATTAATATATTATGGGAAACTTTGTCAAAGGCCTTGGCAAAATCGGTGTAGATAGTATCAACTTGGCAGCCATCTGAAAAAGATGACATACAGAAGTTGGTAAAAACGGCTAAGTTTGTTGTTGTTGACCGCCCTTGAACAAAACCATGCTGCGAAGGTATAATTATCAGTTTTAAAGAAGACTCAAGCTTATTTTTCACTATATATACAAAAAGTTTTGATGTGTTAGAAAGATTTGAAGCTTGTCTCCCCCTGTGACAAGCAATGAAGACTTAGACCTCCTGACACTAGACTTGACCAAGAAATGTTCGGATGCGCTCAACAGAGCATGTCCGAAAAAAATTTTTAAAAAATCCCGTAAGCCAGTATGGTGGTCTCGGGAAATTGAAATACTCAGAAAAGACTGTCGTAGAGACTTCAACTACGCAAGATTTAGCAATAGTGAGAACTAATGGAAAATATATTGGTTCAAACTAAGCATTTACAAAACTGCAAAGAAAGTCTCTTAGTCTTCCTTCTGTACAAAAATAGAAAGTAGTTCCGAGGCCTCAAGGCTAAGAAAAATATTATTAAAATCCCCAACAGCACCAAGCTTTCTTCAAAAGGAAGATGATACCTGGACAGACTCATGTATTGAAACCTTAGATACACTTATCGACTCACATTTTCATGGTAGTGTTCTCACTAACAATTCCAGCTTTCAATAATCCCCCTCTGACCTTACAACTCAACAGCTTGAGCAGTTGACCAGCAAGTAGAATATAAGAATCCCCGGGTCTCGAAGGCATTAACTTCACTATAGTTTCAATGCAATAGTGCCCTGGCTTCAGGCAATCTACGATGGCTGCCTACTCCTTAACTATATCCCATCAGCTTGGAGAGAGACTAAGTTCTCTCACACTAAGCCGAATGACTTTAGACCTATAAGCCTCTCCTCCTTTTTGGTTAAAATAATGGAGAGACTCACTGGACTTCTTCCTTAAGCCGAAACTTGATAGGCTTCTGAAATCTCAGCATGCCTATATCAAAGGCAGATCTACAGAGACAGCTCTCCACTTTTTTGTGTCTACAATCGAAAGATCACTTGTGAACAAAGAATATGCACTTGCTGCTTTTCTAGACATAGCAGGAGCATTCAATAACGTTCTTCCATATGCGGTCACCTCTGCCTTGTCGGAACTGGGGGTGGAGGATTTTCTCGTGAGTTTCATACACCAGATGCTCTTGGGCAGGGTGGTGAACTTAGAACTGGAGGATCCTCTACTCGCTGGTTTGTAATCAAAGGCACTCCGCAGGGGGGGAGTCTTGTCTCCACTTCTGTGGTCCGTGACGGTTGACTAGCTGTTGCGTTATCATGGAGGGGAGGCTACAAGGTTATTTCTTATGCTGAGGACATCGTAATCGTATTTAGCGGAAAATGTCCTCAGACTCTCTGCCAACTCATCGAGAGAGCACTCTTAATCCTTTCGAGATGGGCATACTCTTGTGGCTTAAGTGTAGGCCTGGAGAAAACAGATCTCATTCGTTTTACTAGGAAATATAAAATACCCAACTGAGGTTGTGTATTTACTCTATAGTGACAGCATGAAATACTTAGGAGTTATTCTGGATAAGAAGCTTAAATGGAATGATAATATAAAGGAACGTGTTAAAAAGGCAAAGATAGCTCTTTTTGCCTGTAAAAAATCGATAGGTAAGAAATGGGGTTTTTCTCCCAAAACAGTACGCTGGATTTATACAGCAATTGTTCGCCCCCATACTTATATGTGACTCAGTGGTATGGTGGAGGGCGCCCTTGATAAAACAACTAAACTTCAAAAATATGCAAAGCTTCAAAGAAGAGCAAATCTATGTATTACTGGGGCATTGTTAACAACAACAACTAACGCTTTGAACGTCATGCTTCACCTTCCTCCTCTTAATATCCCTGACAGGGAATGTGCTAACACAGCAGCCCTCAGACTAAGAGAATCTAGAAATTGGATAGAAATGGCTGCAATCACACAATTATTCTGAACTTCTCTGTCCCCGACAAAACAGACTACTGTGAGCCTTGCTTAAATCTTGAATAGAACTACAAAGACTGGGCTAACAAAACTCCCCTGAAAACAAACGGCATAGATGGATCCAAGTTTCGAGAATAAGTAGGGGGAGGTATTTACTCCCAGGAACTTGAAATCAAAGTGTCCTTTAGACTTAAAAATTATTGTAGTGTCTACCAAGCGGAGATGATGACTATTCACGAAACCGCTAATATTCTAGGTCAAAAAGATCTTGAGGGAAAAAGTATTTTCATCTTTTCAGATAGTCAAGCTGCGCTTAAGGTGCTGAATTCACATATTGACAACTAAAAAACTCTAACTGAGATCTCTTAACGAGATGGCAAGGCTATTCAGGATCCACCTCATATGGGTACCCAGACACAGTACGACCTCAAACACCCTCTTAAATGAGATCTTTATTGGTATACCCAGATCCTCCAATAAACTCCAGTGCTGGAACAAATCTTTAAGTCTTGCACAAGAACGCTGGGAACACATTGATACGTGTAGGACTGCTAAGCTAACGTGGCCTTCTTACAACTTAAAACGCACTAAAACTAACTGCTTGAGTTAAGCAGGGTAAACCTGTTAAAAATAGTAGGAATTCTCACGGGTCACTGATCGGAGCGCATGCTCTTCCGTTAGGACTTATAGCAAATGATTTTTGCAGAAGCTGCAAATGTAGAATTGTAGAAAGTGTTCAGCACCTCCTCTGCGAATATCCGGCCTTTACCAAAAGGAAAATGGCAACTCTGGGCCATTCCTTTCTAAATGGACTTGCCGAAGTCTCATGCCTGGAAATTAGGCATATCCTAAAGTTCATTATCCGTTCGAACTGGTTTGGGGAGGGAAATGTTTCATAGTCTCAAAAGAGATTATGTAGTATCACAACGGGCCTGCACTGACCTAAGAGTACGTAAGTGTGTAAGCCGTCTACCGACTCAGCCATCTTAACCTATCCTACACATAGAGTGTTTCAAAAGTCCCGAACTTTTTAAAAATAAAGAAATAATATTTATGTTGAAAAAAATTATTTCTTGGCTTCAAAATAGTATCCTTCCGAATCGATACACAAAATTGCTCGACCGAAAAACGCGTCAAAGGATTTATGTATCTCGTTTTTTATAAGCATGTTCAGAATGGCGATCATCGACTTTTGGTTCTCTTCTATGTTCTTATACCGCTTTCCGGCAAGTACAGTAAAACGCCGAATATAGACAAAAACCCTCGCATTTTGTTACGGGGCTTACTTATTTATGATACTTTTTGTAATCAGAATATGTCCAACATATAAAAAACAGACTTTGCAAAACAGTAATACGATCCCACGGATTGGTCTCTATGGTCATTTAAAATTGCGTTTCTAAAACCTTCTTTTTTTTCTACAATGTGTTTTCTTACACTGCTGTGTAAGAATGATTGCAAGAATCTTTATTTATTTTTAAAATAGACGTACTTAAGACGAGCTTTCCAAATAGAAATGTTCAAATGCATTTTATTGGTAAGATACGGGTGGTTTTTTCAAGTTTTTTTTTTTAATATTTTATATTTATTTCTGTTGAGCTATTAAAGAGTGTATATCAAAATGATGTTGGAAATGTAGAAAACATTGGTGCCTCAACTTTGAAAACGCTGAAACACGAATATTTTTATTTTTTACCAGCTTTCCAAATCCGTTACCAGAACTTTGTTATTCTTCTTAACTCTTTTATACTTCAATACAAGGTTGCCAGTTTTGTGGGAAAAATCCCATTCGTGGTAATTTTTAATTCACCTTGGAAATTTTTTTTTTTGGGAATTCGCATGGTATTTTTTAATTAGCGTGGGAATTCAGTGTGGTATTTTTTAATTGCCGTGGGAATTTGAGAATTTTTTTTTCATATGATTTTTTCACATTTATTAAGCAAAAAGTCATTGCCATTATACGCTCCGTTTACACCACGATTTTATGTCGTAAGTCACCTTTGTAAAATTCCTTAAACTTTTGCTGTTGCAAAATACGCTTCTGTAAATTATCGCTCTTATGCTATGAACATCATAAATACGGCATTCATTGCATACCAGTATTATATCTTTGGTTTTTTAGTCGGAAAGGATTAGAGTAAACGAAGTGTTACGACCTTGTTCGTACGTTTCCTATTTCGTATTATAAAATGCTTTCTGAACATCTCCAGATTTTCCGAAAATTTTGAATTATTGTGGTATTTATAATGCGTATGGGATTTTTTTGGGATTTTTAAATGCATATGGGATTTTTGGTGGTATTTTTAAAAAGCGCGGTATTTTTGTGGTCATTTTTAATGATCGCGTTATTTTTTGTGGTATTTTTTAATTGCGGTGGAAATTTCTTTGTTTATTTTGACCGTGGTAATTTTGGTGGTATTTAATTTATGGTACTGTGGGAAAAAGGTAATTTCCGTGGGAATTGTTCCGAATTTTGACTGCTTCAATATAAGATTAATATTGATTGAATTTTATACTTATTAAAGCAAAACAGCTGCAACTGACAGAAAGAGCCGACATTTGCCGAAATGTTTTACGATCTTTATGAAAGTTTTTTTTTAAACTATTTTTTTTTTTAAAAAGTTCATATATAGATTGAGAAAAACAATTTATTTAAATAACAAATTTTAAACGTTTTAATTAACAATACAAATAACAGCAATTTTTTCAAAATAAATCTTTTGGAAATAACAAAAAACAGCTTTTGAGTCAGCTGAATTTTAACATCTTGCAAGTAGCAGCTGCAGTTAAACAATAGAATTTGTCACAAAACTGTCAACTTAAAGTGATAAATTCATATTTTAAATTTTTTTAACAATTATTTTAATCAAAAAGGTTTTTTTTTTGTTACGTATGCACATAATTTAAAATTTAAGCGAGTTATAATAGCTCGTTATAACTTCAAAGCTTTGTTAAGTTGACATAAAGCTTTTTTTATTGCTTTAATTTCCATAAAATTCAATACAATAAAAGACAAAAAAAAAAAAAAGAATTGTGTGAACTGCAAAAAAAATCAATTCACCTACGCAGCATTTACAAATACAATAAATCAATATTATGCAACTTGCTCTAAGAAATTTTGAATTGTCATTTCTTCATATTTATTACAAATTGAAAATAAGAATCTCAAGCCATATTTTATTAAAATCCATTGATTTGAAATTGCATAATAACCTTGTCAAATTTAAGAGAATTCAAACAATATATGCCCAACTATAATGAAGTCTAGACAGACATAGATCAGCTTAAGAACAACAAAGCCACGCCAGCCGATGCTTTACACGCTGAGCTTTTCAACAACGGAGTCGAAAAATGCATTCACGAGCTTCTATGCAGAATATGGTCGGAAGTACGCATTCGAAACGATTGGAACCTTAGTGTTCTCTGCCCAATGCACTAAAAAGGCGATTCCACCATTCGCGCCAACCACTAAATGGTTGTATGTAAAATTCTGAAGCCCATCGTAAGCCAACTGATTGGAACTGACCAGTGTGATTTCAGACCTGAAAAATCTACCACCAAACAGATATTTACACTACGACAAATTTTATAGAAAACTCTAGAAAAGGAAATCGACGCCAACCATCTTTTTGTTGATTGCAAAGCCACCTTCGATAGTCCAAAAAGAAATCACCTATACTACACTATGTCTGAATTAGGTATATCTGCAAAAATAATCCGTCTATTAAAATCGAGTTAGGACCTCTCTCTGCCCCTCATTTGTAATCATGCGACTTCTTCAATCTAATGTTGAAGAAGATCATCCGAGACATAGCGGCATGATATTCTATAAGAATGTTATGCTGCTAGCATTAAGTGATGATATCGATATCATTGGCATGATATCATACGCACGAAGTCAGTGCAGCATTCTCCAAATTAGAAAATGAATCGAATCGCATGGCTCTCGCAGTGCACGCAGATAAGACGAAATATCTGATGTCAACAAACAGTTCCAGCGACTTGGAATCCACGTCACTGCTGACAACATCTCCTTCGAGATTGTGAAGAACTTCGTCTTCTTGAGATCCAACATAAACTCCACCAATTAGTATTGCGGTAAAAAGAAGGATTACTCTTGCCAGCAGATGTGACTTTGGAATCAGTGATAAAGACTTTGGGAGCCTTCGAGAGAAAGATCCTTCATAAGATCTACGGCGCAATCTGCGTCAATGGCAAGTACCGAATATGATGAAACCACGAGCTGTGTGTCCTATACGCTAAGATAATGTTGAGCGTATGGAAGATGACACTGCAGCGAAGAAATTATTCGATTTGGTACCCGGCGGCAGCTAAAGCAGAAGAGGACGACCGAATCTCAGTTGAAAGTATCAAGTGGAGGATAACCTGACAAAACTTGGAGATTCCAACTAGCGCTAGCAAGTGCATAATAGAAATGGCAATACTAAATGTCCATAAGTAAAATTTTTTAAAAATTCTTCTGATTTCAAAGTTTTGACATATATACATATATTAAGGCGCCCGGAAAAGTTATTCGGGTCGACTCCTCAAAATAATCTTTGGCTTATGTTATAATGATTCCCCAAATATTTTGACTCTAGCTATACTCAACCTCTAAAAATCGAGTTTTTATAAAAATATTGCCTGGTTTTGGTAGTTTAAAAAACAAAAACGATAAGAAATTACAGCAATGGAAAAATTTTTCCAATCTGCATCAAAAAATCTTAAATTTTAAGTAACAAAAACTTGACAAAAAAAAATTCAATTTGAATTTTTGTGAATATAAAACAAAATTTAATAATAAAAAAAATGTTGAAAAATTAAAGAAAATCCGCATTATTTTTGGTCCGACTGCAAAAATTTAAAATTTAATGATGCGGATTGAAAGAACTTTTTGATTGCTATTATTTCTGACCGTTTGTTTTTTTAAATACCACACCAGCCAATATTTTCACAAAAAAAACTCGATTCTTAGCGGTTGTGTTAAACCATTCCACCTCACGGATGGCTATCGTTAGAGTCGAAATATTTAGGGAATCATCATAACATAAACCAAGCATTATTTTGAGGAACCGACCCGAACAACTTTTTTTCGTGAGTTGTCTTTACCCATTAAGTCTGGTAAGAGCAGAATTTTCATACGATGTTTGAGACTTATTTTCTGCTATAAAAAATTGAAATAAAAAATTCTAAACATAACTATTCCACTATTTTGGAGGTTTAGTCAGATTCGCATAATAATGACTTTAAAAACCAATTATTTTTGTTATTTTTTTATTTAATCACAAAATTTTTTGCTATTTTTCCATTTAGTATGCGCCATATGCGAATTAAAGTTTTTACGTTTTTAAAGTCACTATTATGCAAATCTGACTGCACTAATCGAAAGAGCAACCTCAAAAATAGTAGAACAAGTATGTTTGGATTTTTATTTTTTATGGCAGAAAATAAGTCTCAAACATCGTATGAAAATTGTGCTCTTCCCGGACTTAATGGGTTCATATGTATAAATATATTTGTAAAGATTGTTGTTTAAGCTTTCAATCAAATTTTTAATGATTGAACGATGGGTAATGATTATATAACTGAAAACAGCACGAAAAATGCAAAAGCACTCTATAACTCCAAAACTAGAGCCAATTTTTAACAATTGAAAACAGGATTAAATGCTGTGCAAAAATCAAGATAATGTTGTTGTATAGTGGTATACTAAGTAGCCCTATTTCGATAGTCGCAATTCACACCGATAGATAAAAAAGAAAGTTATCGAACCAATTATCGATTAAAATAACAAAGCAATATAGTTTCATTTTAGAGTGTGAAAATTCGAATCTTGGGACCAATAAGAAAAAGTTAATTGCACCTGCTTGTATCCAAGGGGTATGGGGTATTTTCGGGTGCCGATAATATAAAAAAATTAATACAAACAAGAATATCAGAAACAAAAAAAAAAAAAATTTTTAAAAATCATTGAGAAATGTATGGAAATATTTTGAAAAAGGCCTTCCAGAACCTTGAAATACATTTCTATAAGACGGAATTTGCATCAACCAACTAAATATTTGGTTTTTGGTAATTTTGGCTCAACGCTAATAAATGGTGATAAATGAAAACCACAATATTTAGCGACAAAATAAATTAAAATTCAATTGCATTTTTCAATATTTTGGCAGTTGCCTCATTACAAAGGGTGGTTAAATTTTAAGGGGCGATGTTGAATGTGAACCACACCGAAACGTCAAGCCTCTCATCTGCCTTTCATTTGGCATTTCTCAATTTCAGACTAACTCAATTTGAACCATGGAAAGATACAAAATCGACCAACGCGTTAAAGTTATTCAGGCTTATTATGAAAATGGGCGTTCAAATCAAAATGCATATCGTTCACTTCGTGATTTTTTCGGTCAATTTAATCGTCCAAATGTGCGTGCAATCGAAAAAATCGTGCAAAAATTTGAGCAAACCGGGTCTGTAAGAGATGTAAAAAAAAACACCAGTGCATGCTCGTACAGCTCGTACTGCAGAAAATATTGCTGCTGTTAGCGATAGTGTGCCTGAAGAGCCGCCCACCTCAACTCGTCGTCGTGCCCAACAATTGCACCTCTCACGCTCGTCGTTGATGAACATTGTGCATAAAGACTTGCATTTACACGCTAACAAGGTGCAATTGACTCAAGAACTAAAGCCTCTTGACCATTTCAAGCGTCGCCAATGGTCATAATGGTGGCAAGAAATGGCAACAGTGGATGATCAATTTTCAAAGAAAGTCATCTACAGTGATGAGGCACATTTCCAACTCAGTGGATTCGTCAATAAGCAGAATTGCCGCATTTGGGCGAATTATAATCCAAAAGTAATTGTCGAAAAACCAATGCACCCACAAAGAGTAACTGTTTGGTGCGGTTTATGGGCTAGCGGCATCATCGGGCCGTATTTTTTCCAAAATGAGGCCGGTCAGGCAGTTACTGTGGATGGTGTTCGCTATCGTGAGATGATAACGAACTTTTTATGGCCCGAATTGGAAGATATGGATGTGGACGATATCTGGTTTCAACAGGACGGTGCCACTTGCCACACAGCTAACGAAACAATGGCTTTTTTGCGCGACAAATTCAATGGCCGTGTTATCTCACGTGGTGGCGATGTCAATTGGACGCCAAGATCATGTGATTTGACACCGTTGGACTTCTTTCTTTGGGGTTATTTGAAAGAAAACGTGTACGTCAATAAGCCAGCAACAATTCAAGAGCTAAAGGGTGAGATAATTCGGCACATTAACGGCATAGAACCTCACTTATGCCTCAGCGTCATCGGAAATTTGGACCAACGGATGGAGGTGTGCCGCCGAGGTCGCGATATTTTGTTCGATACATAATTGAACCACACCAATTTTATCATAATAAAAAGAAATGACAGTAATTTCCTAAATAATTTGTGTTTTATTCAAAATCAACATCGGCCCTTAAAATTTAACCACCCTTTATTTAATTTCATCTAAAACATGATGTACATGTTGGAAAAAAAGGTTGGTAATAGGTCGAATGGGTCCCCTTTTAGGTCGAATTTTTGAGATACAGGGTGATTTGCATTTTTTAGACTTTGATCCAGTTGTTTTTTTTTTAGAAACTAAACTGTTTCGTATAAAGTTTTATATGGAACCCCAAAGAAAATTTTGTTTGAAAAATAAACAAATTTTTTAAGTTCTTGTAAGAGTTTGCTTTTTTTACAAACAAAATGTTCTTATAAATTGATGGAGCAAAATAGCTTTGAAACTTCTTTTAATATTTTTACATTTTTTCCCTAATTCTGTCATATTGTTATTAGCATATTAATGAAGGAAATTAAATAAAAAAAATATCAAATTAAAACGTCTTTGAAAAATAGCTTAAATCAATTAGCTAGAAAAAGACGGTCACAGACCAAAATTTTTAACCAAAAACTTAAAATTTGAACTTAAGACTTCAATATCTCAGAGAAAAAACATAACATACAAATGGTTAATACAGTATTGGATAACTTATTTGTAGATGACATACAACCAGGGGCGGATTAAGGTTGGGGCTAGGAGGGGCTGCAGCCCTCGGCCCCGCTCAGGCAGGGGCCCCGAAGGCGCTTATGTTAAAATGTGTTTTGTCACCAATCCCAAAACCTTCGATAAGCAAAATTAGTTACATTAGCAGCTATCCAAACCAAAAAATTAGCAGAAAACAATGTTTCTTCTACTTACTACACGTGGTCATAAGCATCGTTAAGTTGGTGTTTTTGTTTTTGTTGATGTGAAAGCTTTGTTGTTTTTGTTTTTGCATAACGGGAAAAAAAGTAACTTTAATGACATTATGCGACATAAGTGCGTACAAATTAATTGTTTGATTATTAAAAGATCCTCCGAACTAAATGCTCTCTCCTTAAGTAGGCCCCATGTCGATTTTAGCCCCCGGCCCTGCTATGTTTTAATCCAGCACTGCATGCAACTGCTTGCTTTATATCAAACAGTTTAGTTTCTAGAATGGAAAAACTGGATCAAAGTCTATAAAATGCAAATCACTCTGTATCTTAAAAATTCGATCTATTAGGGGAAAACTGAGTATAGACGTAGAATCAGGGTAAAAAGCTCTTCTAGAAAAGTATTTCTGGTCTCTGGATAAAAAAAATTTTTGCTGGATTTGTAGACAAGTGTAATTAAAATTGATTAAAAGTTCTTATCACAAACTAAGAAACCACTTCAAATTTTGTTGGCCTGCGTTATTACTTTTTTCTGTTGCATCACTGCTTGAGATTTGTTGGCAAAAAAAAGTACTCTGAAAGACTTTTCTTTTTTTTTTTTGTTATAAACGTATTCTTTACCAATACCGATACTTAAAGTTAAAGCTTTTCATTTTAAATTCAAATACATTTGATCGATTTCCAAATTTCTTTATAAACATTATATGACTCATTTTGCAAATCTGCTGCATTTGTTTGATTAATAGTCATAAAACTAATAATTAAGTCCTACTAATTCCTCTTGCTCAACTACGAACATAGTTTTTTGTGGAATTTTACGCCCTTTTCTTTTGGTTTGTGATGAGACTCTACTCATGATCTCATAATTCAACAGCTTTATGTTTTCTGCACCATGGTTTAATTTATTGCTTGTTGATAATTTTTTTTTTAGGGCTGCCACAAGACAGACAGGGGCCGGGCGTACTTTTCTTAAAAAACTAACTGAACATTCAATGGACCCTGACACTATGGCGCATGGCATGGCCTTCTAACGTATTATCTATGTAAGTGTCTGTCTTTCTGTCCAGTTGTTAGATCAATCAAAAGAGATTAACAGCAATGTTGACGTCGTGCCATTGAAGCCTGCTCCATAAATGCCTGCAGCTTAATATGTGTGTGTGTATGTATGTTTTTTTTTTTGTTTTGGATCTCCTCAACTGAGTTCCTAAGATATTTATGTAAATATTTTTATTTTATTTCAGCTTATTTTCAATTTTATTTTGACTTTTCTTAATTCGCTGAGCATTCTTTTTTATTTTTTTGAAAATTTTTTTAATTTATAACAATTAATAGTTTTAGCGCTTAGCTGGTTTTTCAATTAAATCTGTTGATCGTTGATCATGTTGGCAATCAGTCAGTCGGTCAGTTCATTTAGAGTGTTTTTTTTCTTTTCTAGCGTTAAGCTTGTGGTAACGACCTTGTGAGCTGTTGCGTTACAGCTGCCGGAAGCAAGGCCAGACCATGTTTTGTGGCTCTTTATTTAAATGCCAATGAAAGCTTCTCTGTTCGTCTGTTCATCTTAACATGTTTCAGACAGAGCTATCAATTTAATTTTGAGGCTGACATTTTTATTACTTCTTCTTATGTTTTTGTGTTTTTTTCCCCCCCTCCAGCTGTTTTTTATCAAAATTGTAGAATATTTATTTTAAAACTTTTTCGTTGCGTTTTTTCCAAAATAAACACTTTATATTGATTGTTTTCTTTTTCCAGCAATTAACGACAAAGGATGCAACTCAGCACTTATTCCAGACATAGCATGGCCCGGCCCACAAAACTGTCTGTTAGCATGTCTTAAGTGTTTCCTGTTTATATTGTAGAACATTATTTTATTTTTTTTTTTGTTTTGCCTACGTACTCTTGTTGCAACTCAAAATCTCGTTAACAACAAAAACAAGAAATTACATATCTTTGCGGCGCGTGGGTGTCATTCTTGTCTGAAAAGTTGAAACTAGTCAAAAACACGTTTTTTCCGCCTCTGACCCAATTTTAAGCATATATATATTTTTGCATTTACAATTTGTTTGATGTTGTTGTTTTGGTTATTGTAGTTGTTGTTGTTGTTGTGCTTGACTGCTCAGCTTAATTATCAAAGTGCTTATTTTAATCATATTTTTATGTTTCTGTCACTTTATTTGCAAACTAGGTGACCAATTAAGCAATTAAATTATTTAGATTATGGTAATTTTAATTAATTATAGCTTGGAGTTCGACGTTTCAACGCTACTATATTGTTGAAAATGATATTTCACTATTCGTTTCTTCAATTCTCTATTTCGTATGAATGACTTTTTTAGGGCAGGTTTTGCTTGTTGCTTAGGATCAACCAGTTTAAAACTTTTAATATTTAAAATGTTGCATAAAATTATTCCCAGGCTGTTATCGCAAACTTGATTTAAGTGGTTTTGCATAAAAAAAACCATTGTTTAGTCGATAAGGCTTAAATAAAACTCCAATTTTTTAATGCAAATTTAAAAATTTTACCAAAATACACACAAGTGCGCAATAACTGTAAGAAAAAATTCATTATAGGCTACATTTGATTCACTGTTCGTAAATCTGGGTTCAAAAGCTGTGTAAACTGGTCAGGGATTACAAAATTATTTAAGGCTTGCAGAGGAAAAAACTGTCATTTTTAAATCACCCAAAGCATTCTAAAAACACATGTTAAATGTTTGACCGCCATAATGAACATGCTAGCAAACAAAAAAGACACCGTTTCGATAGTATCGCAAGTGTGGACGCAGAATTTTTTGTTCGGTATATTTGGTGGCCATGCCGTAGTGGGTAGAGTGTCTGTCACTTATTTTTGTGTGTGGCCGTCACCTTTCTGCAGACAATGGCAAGCCACAGAGAGTAAAAAACTGCCATGAAAAGCTTCCTGAGAACATAAGCCGTTCGGAGTCAGCATAAAGCTTGTAGGTCCAGTTCTCGATCATTTGTGTTCAAACATTTCACAACACATACAACACAATTGATCATAAGAATCTCGGTCAAAGTCCTTTCAAGGGCTGAAATGGCCATTTCGTTTTTTTTTTATATTTGGTGATGGATTTGATGAAAAAATTTTTGAGTCAATAAAATTGAGACTTCATCCTGCATTAGTTTTAAAAGCGAAAAACAGTTCAGTGAAAAAAATTTTAACATCGGTCAACCCATTGCTGAGATCTGATTCCAATAATATTCTGCAAATAAGTTGGCCCATGTTAGCATCGCTCGCTCGGTCCAACAAAATTTATGTAAAGAGTGCAACAACAATTACAACAAAAAGTCAACTAACCACAGTCAAATTACCAACAACAAAAATAAACAAACAAAAATGTTTATTAACTTTACTGCACAACTTTACTGCACAAGTTAACAATATTGAAGATACTAAATTCAACGAAGTATAACAAACATGAAATTATTAAAGTCGTTGCAAATATTATTTGTATTCAAATTTATGAATTTGATTATAGTAAAATTTTTTGAGTTAATAAAATTTGGGTTCAGTCATATCCTAGTTTTTGAAGCAAAGAACTGTTAACTGAAAATAATTTTAAAATCGGTCAATCCATTGCTAATATCTGATCATATAAATATTCTGGAAATACAACGGAAATCAACAACAAAACAAAAAAGCGCTCGCGACATTCAAATGCTAATATCTTTGACGACACTAAATTCGGCGAATTACAACACACATAAAATGCTTGAAATTTTTGTAAATATTATTTGCGTTTTGCATATGAATTTAATTTTAGTAAAATTTTTTTGAGTTAATAAAATTTTGACTAAACTATGTCCTAGTTTTTGAAGCAAAGGACTGTTCAGTGAGAAACATGTTAAAATCGGTAAACGGTCAATTGCTGAAATAAATTTCCGATAAGCTTTTTGACCAAGCAATCCCATAGGAACTTCGCTAAATTTTAGCAAAAAAAATATATTTTTAATATGAAATATATGAGTGATTTCACCAATTATCGGCCAACTGTGGAGGTCACCACATCTTGGATTTTTTTATAACTTTCCTTTTTTCCGTTTGAAAAATTTTTTTCTTTCCGTTGTTATTGCAAATACAATTTTTATTGAAAAGCTGAGAAAATTCTATTTAGATTGCGTTAATTTTCGAGATGGGTTTTCTGTAAACACAGCCATAATAAATAAACACAGTGTAGCGCTTTTTCTTATGTTGTGCTATGCTTTGGTTGTTGTCCTTGCTATTACAGAAACATCAAATGTTGGCTTTATGTTTCATGTAATTGTGTAAAATTTATAAAAGTCAGAAAGTTCAAACAAGAATTTTTCTCCCAGTGAGAATCAATCAGATCAACAAGTGCTTGCTTACATCAAGATTGTACGATCAGTACTTTAAGCACACCAAAGGCTCTAAGTGTGACATATAAAACGATTTCTGATCGCAATCAACCATCCTACTTACCTCTGAGAATGACTTATTTCTACTAAAACAAAAAAAAAATAAATAAAAGTACTAACTAAAATTCTCATATAATAATATGAAGCTTTTCGGATAAAAAGTTCATTTTCAACACGGCAAATAAATCATTTTGAATCTATGGTCAGACTTAATGACTTTCAGAAACGAACCTTTTTCTTGTTCGTAAACGAGTTTACAAGAGTTAAAAAAAAATTATATACTTTTTTGATCTCTTTAGTTGGTAAAAAAACTACAACATCAAATCTTTCTTTGTTCTCAAACGAATTCTAAATGAGAGCTTATATATATGTATATACAATATAACTTATTAATACATAATCTTCTATATATATATATAAAACAAATCTGTACATGAAATATTTTTTTGAAATTCTTTTTGCGATGGACATTTTGAAAGACGCTAAGTCCAAATATCGCATTATTAAAATTTTTGTCTGTCTGTCTGTCTGTTAGAGCATCACGAGAAAACAACTGATGGGTTGAAATGAAACTTGACATCTAGGTTCCTTATACCCCCGGTCAATATATAGGCTACTTTTTATTCAGTAAAAAAGGTTGGACCCGGTAGGGGGCGCTGCGATCGGGTTGCAGGCATTCTTTTTTTTTTAGCTTATCTTGCGATTATCTACCGTTCATCCGATTTGCATGAAAATTTGTGTATAAAGGTTATCGGATACGGTGAGTTTTTATGATTTATCTACTCTGTTCTATCTTGAACCCTCGAGAGCGTTGTACGTTAGTACAAATATTTTAAGAACGTCGAAAAACTCCTAAGCCGTTTATCCGATTTACATGCAAATTAGTATCTAGAAGATTTCGGATGCGGTGAGTTTTTATGGCTTATCTACTCTGTTCTATCTTGAACACCAGAGGGAGCTGTAGTACAAAGATTTTAAAAAACGTCAAAAAACTCCTAAGTTGCTTATCCAATTTGCATGAAAGTTGGTATATAGAGGTTTTCGGAAACGGTGACTTTTTATGACTTATAAATTAGGTTCTATCTTGAACACCAGAGGGCGTTGTAGTACAAATATTTTAGAAAACTTCGAAAAACTCCTAAGCCGTGCATCCTATTTGCATGAAAATTGGAATATAGGGGTTTTCTGATACGGTGAGTGTTTTGGACTTATCTTTTTTGTGCTATGTTGAACACCAGAGGGCGCTTTAGTACAAATCTTAGGAAATCGTGGAAATCTCCAAAACTGCTCATCCGATTTGGATGAATATTTGTAAATACCGATTTTAGAGTACGGCAAGGGTTCTGGTGCTATCTTTTTACTCTTTCTCGAAACTAGAGGGCGCTGATGTCCAATTTGTACGTGTGTGTTATTAAATTGTTACTTACCGCCTGCACTGATGTTGATGAAATTTTTTGTATGTGTTTGAGTGGATCCCTGGATGGTTCAGATTCACAATTGGAACCGGAAGGTGGCGCTGCGATCGTGTTTAAAGCATTTTGTTTTTATAGCTTATCGCCAAAACCGTTCATCCGACTTGCATGAAAATTTGTGTATAGAGGTTTTCGGATACGGTGAATTTTTATGACTTATCTACCTGGATGGTTCAGATTCGCAATTGGACCCGGTAGGTGGCGCTGTGATAGGGTTCCACGAATTTTTGTTTTATAGTTTATCTCCGAAACCATTCATCCGATATACATGTAAATTTGTATTTAGGGGTTTTCGGGTACGGTAGTTTTTATGGCTTATCTATTTTGTTCTATATTGAACACCAGAACTCCTAGCTGTACATTCGATTTGCGTGAACATTGAGAGATACATAAGAGTTTTTGGAATGAGTGGGTATTTTGGACTTTTTTTTCTGCGCTATCTTAAACACCAGATGGTGCTGTAGTACAAATCACTTAAGAAATCGTGAAACACTCAAAAACCGCTCATCGGATTTAGATAAAAATTTGTATATCGGATATATAGGATTTGATATCAAGTACGGAAAGGGCTTTGGCGTTATTTTTGTATTCTATCTCGAAAACCAGAGGACACTGTTTTACAAATACCGCATAAAACTCAAATCAACTCATCCGATAAGTATGATTTTTATAAGTGGTTTTCGGGTGCGGTGAGTCTTTTGGCGCTATGTATTTTGCTATACCTAGAACCCCAGAGCGCGCTGTACTACAAAATACAGTAAGGCGTAGCAAAGCGCGAAGGGTGATTTTCTTCTTTATGTGTATTTATATTCCACTTTCTCTTTTCGCAAATCGCAATTGCGTACGCATCAACACATGCGCAAGTCAGTTGCGTCATAAGTTGGCCTTGTTTTGACATTTCAATTTCTATTTTCAATGCTCATTTCATTTTTGTCCAGTTTCCTCGCGAATTGCCAAGAATTTGTTTTTGCTCTGTTTTTTTTCAAAAATGTGCAATCTATCGAATACATTATAATACTTGAAAATATATTTTTGCAAGCGATTGGCGGCACGCATACACAAATCACGATTTCCCTAACTTTTTCTCATAATTTTCAGATGTTAGCTTCATCATTTGTTCAATTCGCCGAAGTTACCGGTTTGAAAGATGCACACAAAATTCCTTCTAAAGTTTGTGAAAAGTTTTTTTCAAATTGACAAATGAAATCGAAAATTATTTATATCAACTCCCGAGTTAAGCCGGGTATTCAGCTAGTAAATTAAATAAAGAGCAAAAAATATGTTTTACTTGATTTTGTCGTTATTTAATTTACAAAAATAATAAAACAAGATTTGAGTGAATCGGACGAACACTTTTCGAATTAGAGTGCAAGCCGTTTCAAAAAAAGTAATTTCGAGAAAAACCCGTTTAAAGTTTTTGCTTACCTTACTTTAGGAGCGAGCGTTTACTACTCATAAAAACTTAAATATCTCCTAAACGGCTTCGAAATTTATTTTGAAATTTTTTTACACATTCTTAAGATGTTTTTCAAAACAATAAAATAAGAAAAAAATACAAAAATTTTTCTAAAAAAATTGAAACTGGGCCATAAATTCTAAGGAAATGCGCTTGGGTACTTGGTGACTTTATTTTCCGCGGAGTTTTGTTAACAGCATTTGAAGTGCACTCTGGCGTATGAGTGCCATTTAAATAAATGGCATGAAATTTTATTAAGACACTTATACGATACGTCACGGTGAAATTATGCATAAAATTAAATTATTTCAATGAAATTTTGCTAAAAAATAAATTCACCGTACACTGTGACGTATGAGCACCATTTAATTTAATTACGTCAAATTTGATTAAATGACACTCATACGCAACGGTGCACTTTCATATAAAATCAAATTACTTAAACGAAATTTCGTGGAAAATAAATTCACAGTAGGCGTATGTTGACCAAGTTTCTTTTTCTTAGAATTTAACGTAGAATAGGAAAATTAATGGTTTCAGAACAAAAATAAATTAATACGCTCTAGCATATATGGGCAATTCCTAAAATCTTTTAAAATCTATGATTTTGGTATAACCGGTCTATGATTTTGGTATAATAAAAACTATGATTTTGGTATAATAACTTTCATATTTCTTATGTTAAGTTCAAGTTTTAAATGAGCGTCTACTTTAAATACATGGAACAAGATTTCCCCACTAATTTCAGTTTCATAAGTTGCTACCTTAAGTTGCTACTGGGATCGAAACCCAAAGAAACACTTAAAAATGAGTTGATTTACACACAGATTTTTACCTTCTAAGCTATATATATATAAAGGGTGTCCCGCAATTGAGTGCAACTATTTACGGAGCCTATATTGTATGTCGAGCTGAGCACAAAATCGTATGGGAGGGGGGGTCAATTTTCACATTCTTAAGAGCTACTGGGCTAATTAATATTTCACGACCCCGATTCACGTTATTGTTTTTAGCAGAAAAACTAACCTACATAAAACTTATTTTGATAGCTCATTGCAAAGGAAATATAATCACCCTTCCAAAGGTATATCAACAAACCCCACCAACTTAACCATTACCGAGCTGTGATCGTGTGAAGATGAAATCAATCGGATGAAACTACAAAATTTCAAGTTTGAGTGCAAATTTCTCAGAATTTCGCGTAATAAATGAAATTTTTTTTTTAGATCAATTTTGTAATTTATTCAATTTTCTTTTCAATGACACAAAAAATATTAACATATCTTAAAAAATGAAAAGGTTGGCTGTATATAAAAAATTATATATATAACTAATTGTAATGTCATTATTTATCATTATTTTCTAATAAGTATAATTTTTTTAGTGCAGCTTTTATTTTTAAAGATATGTTTATATTTTTGGTGTCATTGAAAAGAAAATTGAATAAATTACAAAATTGATTTAAAAAAAAAAATTTCATTTATTGCGCAAAATTCGGAGAAATTTGCACTCAAAGTTGAAATTTGGTAGTTTCAACCGATTGATATCATCTTCAAACGATCACAGCTTAGTCACGGTTAAGTTGGTGGGATTTGTTGGTATACCGTTGGAAAGGTAATTTTATTGCCTTGAAATGAGCTATCAAAATAATATGTAATTTTATGTAGCTTATTAGCTTATTTGTGCTAGAAATAATAACGTGAATCAAAGTCGTGAAAATAGACCCCCCCCCCCTCCCATACGATTTTTTGCTCAGTCCGACATAAACTTTCAGCTTCGTAAATAGTTGCACTCAATTGCGGGACACCCTGTATATATAAAAGCGAGTGCCACCAATTTTTGGATAAATTTAAATGGTGTTTGTACGAAAATATTTGAATACAAAATATATATGTTTAATATTGTTGTGCAATGAAGCTAACGAAAGTTATAACACATTTAAGGCGTGATACCATTTTTGTGGCATTTGTTAATTTTTCGTAGTTTTTGTGGTGTAGGAATCGCGCGCCATAAGAAAGGTACTGTTATAAACTCATTTTAATAAATTCTGTGAGATTTAAAAAATTTTGAGGTGGGTGGCATTAAAACGAGCACCATCAAAAAATATAACTTTTATCGCCGGCACATCGAAAATCCTGAAAGGATGAGAACGCTCCTCCTTGCACATGCATGCTTTCAACATTTTTGAATATTTGCCAAAAGGCGCGTTTAAATATTTTAAATATTTTGGATGTGCCAAGATTATATTTGGATAATATAAAATTTGAAGAAATTGTCATTTTCAAATTTAACGAAAACTATAACGTTTTTCCGCTTAGTTCTTACGAAATAAACAAAGCTCAACAAAATGCGATAGATAGATAGATAAATTATACATAAGATATATTATACAAAAAAATTATAATAAAAAAGCGCATATTTTAAATAGTTGGTGTATACATTTTTTTTCAAATCAATTGACTTTTTCTCGTTGAGTACGCAGTTCATAACTAATATTCTGGGTTTCTGTAAAAATGAGTAAAATTTTGACATTGATATGTACAAAATACATACTTGTAATGTTTTTGTAAGATTATCTAACGAAATTTCTGACTTTTCAGTGAACAATTTTATTCCCTTGAATTCATACGAATCATTTGATACCCATTATATTGAAATCGGAGCACTTTTTCGCATGCTTTAGGGTAAAAACTACAAAAAACCACTTAACCATGCCCCTTTACCGCGCGCCACGACAAATGTTGTGCTCGATTTCAGATTTATTACTTTGATGGGCTACAATCTTTTTTATTACTGCTACTAAATAACCTATTTCCCGCAACTGTTTTCTCGTAACTGTTGAAACAATTGCAAAAAACATTGTCAAGCACGATAAACGAAGTTCGTTTGCGGCAAACTGGCGATAAACGTTTTTTTTTTTTCTTGTTTTTCTTTTTTTCTAGGAGCAAAACGTATTGTCAAACTGTATCGCTAAGTTACGTTGGTTCATTTTTGGCAACAACATTGAAATGCATTTAATCGAACTTTTTCGTTTTTATGCGTTACGAAGTTACGTGTCTATTTTGGTTGGGCCTTAAGGCTATTTAAGGTAGATGATAGTGACCAGAGGCCGGATTCTAAAAATTACTAAAGCCAAAATTTATCCTTAAAATGCTGAAAGATCCTTTAAATTGCCTAACTAAAAATGTTGCTTCTACTATTCGTCACAAGAGGAGTTCTTTCAAAACGCCTAAGTTTTGCATGTTGACTTGCCAATTTTTATTGGGTGATAAATTAACCATGTATGTGGTAATTTTTTATACACTACTTTAAAAAAAAAATTTAATTTCAAAAATATAACTTTTTCGGGTTTAGGTTTTTTTATTTTCCTTTTTTTTTTTTTTTGAAGCTGCCGCCGTCTCTCGTTCTGTGATTTGCTTGACTGAAATTGGCAACAACACAAATTTTTCTTTTATCAACCCGTTTTTCCTTCTTAGAAATTAATGAGTTCTCTTGATTAGCTTGACGTATATTATAACAAGAACATTAAATTAAATTAAATTATATTAAATTAAATTTAATATCAAATACAAAAAATTAACCTTCGCATACCGTTGAGAATCGAACCCACACCAACCCAATACCAATGTGTATGAAGACACTGCGCTACGCATTGAGACAAACTCCTTCGTTACGCTGAGTGATTTATTCAATATTACAACTGAAGCTATGCTGCAGCTATCAACAGAATACTGCGACATACTGCATCTGTTAATATATGTGAATCAAATATTTTTTTTGGCAGGGTATCGAAGTATGTGCTTTCAAAGCAATGTATTAAACAATAAATTGCTTAGGTGAATAAGCATAAGTTTATAATTCCCATACAATTCTCTTTGCCCAATCCGACTTAGGTGATAACCTATTGTTTTTTTTTCTCGGTGTAGTAATCATTGGAATATTTACATTTTTCTTACTTATATATTATTTCTTGTATAATTTGTTGGTAACCCTTTACAACAGAGCATAAAATTTGTCAACTTCGTTTAATTTTTTTCCTTGAGCATACTTTTTGCTTAGGTACTTTTTCTCTGAAATTTATACTTGCTTATGCATAACTTGATTGCGCCTTAAGAACACAAAAGCAAGATAGTAAAAGTACGCAATACTTGTACGGCATTGTATAAAGCCCCCCACCCAAATCTTGCGTAAGCATTCCTTTCGTTCAGTTTCTCAATTTTCGTTTACTTTTCAAAAGTTAAGTGAGAGCGCTCGGCACCGTAGTTTACTACACAGAATAGTGTGCCAAGCGTATGATAAGTAGCTTTATGTTTTATTTTAATATTTTATATTTTAATTGAATTATAAACACTTGAATTTTTCGTAAAAAACAGTGCTCAGAAAATGTGTGTTCCCACCCCAACCTAGGTTGAATGAGCGAAACCCTAGCAAGAAACACGCTCATATAAAACTCAAACATAAACTCGTTGCTTCTTAACAAAAAATGATAGTGTCAGAAAACATGTACCACTTACTTGGTAATGTCTTGGCGTCATTTTGACAGCATTTTAACCACATAATTAACTTTAAGTAGCAATTCATTTTGCAAAAATATTACTTATTTCAATATCAATACAAAACCTAAGAATGAGTTTTATACGCATATATATAAATTTCAACAGCAACATATTTGTTGTTATAAGCAGTATTTTATTTACTCAAGTGCAGTATTTAGCTTCACTAAAAATAGAGTGCATGGATTATTGCGGCGCATGAAATTCACATTTATCTGCATGTTTTCGAAAATTAAATTTCAATGAAATGCATGTGCTGCATTATAATTGAAATAATAAGATTTGCTTGGAAAATTATATGTTTTGCTTTCCAAATGTTTTTTTATTTTTTTTGGTTTTTATTTACTCAAACTGCTTGAATTAAAATTATTGCATTATTGAATATTATGAAAATATTTGCATTAAAATCTAGTCAAGGATTTGAGGAGTTTATTTGTGGTTGTTCTCGTTTTCATTTTCGGTTTTGTTGTTGTATTGCCGACCTACATTTGCGCGTGTACATTAGCAGTTTTTACATCAAAATCAGGTCATTACCAAGTCTGCCAAGTTTTAGCTGGAGTTCAGACTGTTGCCCACACCTGATTTTTTATTTAAATAAATATTTTCTTAAATCAAAACCTTGTTAAATTAAAATCTAATTGAATTAAATATAGCAAAAATGAGCGTTGTTAGCAGCGCTGCTAAAGGGTGCGTACGAAAGAGATAGTAGTATAGTGTAATTAGCATATGTTGGGTGTGCAAATTATTTGCTTTTAATAATTTAGAGCAGCATCAATAAACATTTCAGTTCCAAATGAAAACGAATAAATTTTCTTTGGTATTTATGGGATTGCTTTTTTGTGCAAATATTGAAAAAAATAAAAAAAAATATTTTGAATAATTTTATTAAAGCTTAATCAATATTTTATCTAAGGTAAGGTTGGGGTACGCTGCATGTAGGCAGAGTTCCAAGGTGAGTAACTAAGTAATTTATAAATTTTTGGTCTGTTTGTGGCAGATAAAAATTTTGTATAGCTGTTTGGTATATTATCACCACCATATCGCTACCAAAGTATATTATTGCCACCAACGATATCAGTAGAGAGACAAAACGAAGGATAACTCTTACCTACAGCTGTTACTTTGGGCTCAGAAGGCAATTGAAGAGCAGAGCCCTCTCTCGACGAACAAAAGCCACGCTGTATAAGTCACTAATCATGCCCGTTCTGTTATATGCAGCACAAACCTAGACGTTGAGCAGCTCTAATAAAAAGAATTTGTGAGCTTCGAGAGAAAGATCCTTCGCAAGATCTACGGACCAATCTGCGCCAATGGCGAGTACCGAATACGATGGAACGATGAGCTGTATGAGGTATACACCGACATCGACATAGTAAAGCGCATTCGATAGCGGCTTCGCTGGTTAGGGCATGTTGGGCGGTTGGAAGACGACACTCCAGCGAAGAAAATATTCGATTCGGTACCCAGCGGCGCACAATAGGATAAACATAGCAAAAACTCTCGCATTGGAGCAAATCAATAAGTTGTGGGGAATGATTTTGTTTTTCTTTGCGTTTTAAAATCGACACATATCACGGCTTCTAAAAACGTTGTTTAGCAAACTAAAGAAAGAAGGCATTTTTTCAAATAATTTGTTGAGCGTAAATATTTATACCCCAACGCGTACTGCGTAAGGGGTATATTAACTTTTTTATTTCGTTTGAAACGCCAAGGAGGAGGCGTTGCAGGTATAGAAACATATATATATTTTTGATCAGCATCACCGTCGATTTTCGTGTGCCCGTCTGTCTGTCCGTCTGTCGACACGATTACAGCCGTAATTTTAAAGCTATCGCAATGAAATTCATAATATCATTTTTTTTTAAAAATGAGAAGATCAAGTTCGAAAATGGACCAAACCGGATCAAAACCACGCCTACTTCCCATACAAAGTGCCTTTATTTTAACCGTAAAATGTTTTTAAAATCCACAAAACTTAAAAAAATACCTTGAAATTCGGCACGTAAGCTTTGATCTTCAATCTAAATCCTGGCTATGAAATTTGGAAAAATCGGATGGAAACCACGTCTACCTCCCATACAAAGTATTTTAAATATAAAAACTTTTAAGAATCCACAAAAATTATAGCAATGTCTTAAAATTTTGCACATAAATTTTGATATTTAATATAAGCCATCTCTATGATAAATGGCAAAATTGTATGAAAACCACGCCCACTTCCCATACAAAGTGGCTTTATTTTAAACTTAAAAATCCACAAAAATTAAAGTGTTGTCTGAAAATTTTGCACATTAGCTTTGATATATATAATATAAACCATCTCTATGATATTTGGCAAAATCGGATCAAAACCACGCCTACCTCCCATACAAAGTGACTATATTTTAACAGTAAATTTCTTCAAAATCCACACA
Source organism: Coremacera marginata (assembly GCA_914767935.1). NCBI lineage: Eukaryota > Metazoa > Arthropoda > Insecta > Diptera > Sciomyzidae > Coremacera > Coremacera marginata. The sequence goes on from OU612043.1 coordinate 22,099,478, forward strand.
TATTAATGAAATGTCTTAAAATTTTGCATATTAGGTTTGATCTTTAATATAAATCATTGCAATGAAATTTGTAAAAATCGGACGAAAACCACGCCTACCTCCCATACAAAGTGACTTTATTTTAAAGGTAACATCTCTTCAAAATCCACGAACATTAATGAAATGCCTTGAAATTTAGCTTATAAGCTTTGGTCTTTAATATTCTGACAATGAAATTTGGATAAATCGGATAAAAACCACGCCTACCACCCACACAAAGTAGCTTTACATTAATTATAAAATCCCTTAAGAATCTGCTCAAATTGCAGAAATATCTGGAAATTTTGCACATAGGCTTTTATATATAATATAGACTATCACTATGCTATTTGGCCAAATCGAATGAAAACCACGCCTACCTCCTATACAAAGTTGCTTTAGGTAAATCGTTAAATCACTTAAAAATCTGCAAAAATTAGAGAAATGTCTTGAAATTTTGCATATAAACTTTGATATTTAAAATAAGCCACTCTTGGATATTTGGCAAAATCGGATGAAAACCACGCCTATCTTCAATACAAAGTGACGTCATCAAAATTGAAAAGCTTTCGTAAATATATAAAACTGAATGACATCGTGTCTGCATGTACCCAAGTTCCGCCCACATCGTTTATCCAACCCATACATATATTCTACGGTAAAATGTGGAGTCTGTTTACTAGAAGAGTGGGTGCGGCATTTTACTTTGTTTACAAATTACTCTATGTGGCAGCTACAAGTAAAATTAAATTAAGCGTATGGCACAAGGATTTTTGCAGATTATAAATAATAAAATTTTAGAGACGTCTAAAGACTTCGGATATACTTCAGTACGTCCGCGGGTACCCTATTTTAGCTTCGGTACCCTGCCGAAGCTGCATTCCTTACTAGTTTTTTATATTACTTTATTAAAGTTTTAATATTTCGCTTATTTCACAACGAATTGCAACCATTTCTGGCACACAAAATAAACATAGATTTGTCATTATATTTCTTTGTCCTTTTTTTTTTTTAATTGATTTTACGTAAAAAGAAATAGGTCTCTTATGTGTTTTTTGGAATTTTCAAACTTTTTTACGTATTTAAATAAACTGTTACTTTTTCAAATCAATTCCAATCAATGAAATCCTTTAGTTTCAACAAGTGGAATCTGTTATTAACAATGTGCCAGAATTTGCCAAAATAAAAAACTCTTTTGAGTATTTTTTTTACATAAAGTGTATTGGGCTCAAAATTATCATAAAAAAATAACTGAATACCATATATTAGGGTCAAGGATTGAATGAGCTCCTAGCCTATTTTTTTATAAAGTTGATGAATAAAGTTGACGGTGAATCTAAAAAAAAGTAAGTGCATTCACTAAGAATGCTTGTGTTATTAATAAGACATGTGTTAATTACCTGTCTATGTCAAGTGACCTTACGGGTTTTTATAAAAAACAACATAAGCAACTTTTATGGCCGTATTTTGTGAAACGCAAGCGATCTTGTGGCTTCTGACCCAAAAATTACATTATTACGGGCAAGTAATAAAATTGTATCAGTCAAAAAAAAAAAATTTGCCTTTAGATGTTCAAAATATGTTAAAATAAATTCACTACTAAACTGTTTTTCGTCGTTTTTCCTATTACATATACTATGTTTTGGTTTTTTAAACTGGTTAAAAGTTATGTGACAGAATGGCTAAATCAAATTCATGTGGTTTTAAAAGTTGCACATTTTTTTTCAATTGCCTGTAAAATTTACATGAACTTGCATCATTCAACTTGTTTCGTATCATCTTCAACTCATATGCACTTGATGTGTATAGTGAGCTAAAAAAAAATATTACCAATGCTGTATGCAAATGCTAATAAAACCTCTGTTTTCATAGGAATTTTATGATTTTTAGATTTTAAAATCAAAAATTCAGAAATCGTAAAGGTTAAGCATTCTTGAGAATTAAAAAATAAGATACAAAGTTAGTTACATTTAGTTAAAGTGCTTATAACGAGTATTTGCAATATATGTATTTTTCTTAAATTTATTTTATTAACCTTTATGGAGTAGTGGAAAAAACTGAGTATATATTTTCTTAAAACATTTTTTATGAATATTTTATGCTAATACATCTGAAATGCTTACATACGGGTTTAGTATGTAGTTTTGACTAGCTTTGTAAATTCATTATAAGAATTTCGATATTTTTCTTTAATTTTATGCAGTGATGTTTTCTAAAAGTCATAATTTCCGGCTGTAGGGTATCAGGCTCTGTTAAAGAAAAACAAAGTTACATCAGTCTCTTTATTAAAAAAATCTGTAAATTACACCCAAAATTCAAGTATCTATTATTAATATTATAGATACTAGCGTTAAAAACAGGCGATCGAGGGTTTTTGCTATGTTTTTCCCATAGCGCGGCGGTCAACGCAGAAGAGGACTACCGCATTTCAGTTGGAAGGACCGAGTAGAGGACAACCTGACAAAACTTGGAGCTTCCAACTGGCGCCAGCAAGCACAAAACAGAAATGGCTGGCGCAATTTCTTACACCCGGCGAAAACCGACTTACGGCTGTATGCGCCACCTAAGTAAGTAAGTAAGTAAGTAAGTTAGTAAGTAAGTAAGTAAGTTTGGTATAGTAAAATAATTAGAAATTACATTATTTAGATTGTGGAGAATAAGAACAAGATTCAATGATATAACATATGACATGACATGACATGACATATGACATGGCAATGACTTGCGCTCACTTAATGAAAGTTAAGAAAAGTGAATATATTATGAAGTATGTTTGTTTTTTTTATTGTTGGAAGCAGAAGGATATTTCAGTTATAACTTATATAAAGAAAAGACCATCGTAATTCTGCATATAAATAAAAAAAAATATATAATAACATTTTAACTTCTTAATCTTGTATTTTTGTTACAAGTATTAAAATATTAAGTTTTACTTGGTTTAGAATAAATTTCATTGAAAGTGCTCCCTTTTTAAAAATTATTAATAGCCCTGCATATTCTATTAGCCTATTGTCGATTTAAAATACAATATTTTACAGTATTTTTTTTACAGTTTTTTTATAATTTACAGTAAATTGTAAATACAATTTACAAACAGAAACATTTGAAGAAAATCGGTTTAACCCTCCGTTTAGTAAGAAGGTCCCTGGGGACTTTTTCTTTGCATATTTTAGAAAGCTAATGCTACATGTATTTCAAGAAAAAATTATGGTTAAGCGATTAAACCAGGTTTCGAAGCAATGCGAGCACTCGTTCGTATTTTATCTGCATTTTAACTTATTTAGTACTACACCAAGAAAAAAGCTTATGTTAAATTGAAAAAAAAAAAAACCCTAGTATAATTTATACGATGGCTTTGGCAGTTTTCAGTCACCCAAGTACTTAATCAAAACGCCTAAGTTTTACATGTTGACTTGCCAATTTTTATTGGGTGATAAATTAACCAAGTATTTGGTAATGTTTTATATAATACTTTAAAAAAAAATTGAATTTAAAAAATATTACTTTTTTCGGGTTTTGGTTTTTTTATTTTCCTTTTTTTTTTTTTGAAGCTGCCGTCTCTCGTTTAAGAAAAACACAAATTTTTCTTTTATCAACACCGTTTTTTTCTTAGAAATTAATGGCTTCTAGGCTTTCCTTGCTGCTTGAAGTAACAAGAACATTAAATTAAATTAAATATTTTACCTTCGCATGCCGTTGAGATTCGAACCCACACCCAACGATACCACTGTGTATGAAGTCACTACACTAGCTTCGAGCCAAACTCCTTCGTTACGCTGAGTGATTTATTCAATATTAATTACAACTGAAGCTATGCTGCAGCTATCAACAGAATACTGCGACCTACTGCATCTGTTAATACAGCATCTGTTAACATCTCTGAATCAAAAATTTGACAGGGTATCGAAGTATGTGCTTTTAAAGCAATGTATTAAACAATAAATTGCTTAGGTGAATTAACGTAGCTGCAGTTATGTCAGCAAACAGCAACAAGGCTGCAAAGTTCCAGTTTTCGATTCCGCACGGCGGGCAAGGAATTTTTTTTTTCTTTTTTTTTCTTTTCTTTTTGTTGATGAAATGTAATAAAATTTACTGGTGCGTGTGTTTTTTTAATTTACTTTATGTTATTTTTGAATTTAAAAGTGGTTTTATTACAAAAAAAAACTTTAAATTATCAAATCTATTCTTCTCTCGTGTGTCCAATGACGCAGATGTTTTTTTTTTGCAGAAAATAGCTCAAAACTATGCTTAAGCCATCCATGCTAGTTGTTTTTTAATTTTGTATTTTTGGCTTCTGGGCTTAGGTGAATCAAATATTTTTTTTGGCAAGGTATCGAAGTATGTGCTTTCAAAGCAATTTATTAAGCAATAAATTGCTTAGGTGAATAAGCATAAGCTTATAATTCCCATACAATTCTCTTTACCCAAGCCGACTTAGGTGATTTACGTAGTGTTTTTTTTTCTCTGTGTAGTGTTAGTGACAAGGTCCCTAGGGATCTGTACTATTTTTGAAAGAATTCCATATAATTCATATAAAATAATGTTTGGCTTTCGTTTGAATATGAACTAAATTGGTTGGCATGCTAGTGCAATTAGAAAACTGGTGATGTTCTTGAACCTGAAATATCGGATATCTGTTATTGTACCAAAGCTGGAACCGAAAACCAAACACTATTAGTTCCAAATATCAATTGAATAACGCCCATAACCGACTATTGACTACGTACGCGTAAGGAATTATATTAAGTTAATGAAATTGTTAAAAAAGATTGAAAACATAGCTCATTGTGTACCTAGTTACTGAAGGTTAAGTGGAACCTTCAAGGAATCCAAGAACGGCTGAGTTTAACCTCAGCTATAGACAAATTCACGTCGCAATATGATCGACTTATGTTTATAAAAAAAATCATACGCATTGATAACGTGAATTCACGGTCGGAGAAATTACTCACTAGCAAAAATTCAACTATTAATGATGTATGGCTGAAATTGCAGATCAATTTGTCAGCAGCCTACAATCCGCATGATTGACAGTGACAGTGAACGAGCAATTATTTAAGTATAAATTTCACACACGTTTTACGCAATAGTTTCCATCAAAACTAGCGAAGTACTGAATAAAAGTATGATGGTTGCATGACTCCAAGTCCTTCTACCCCCTCAAAGGGTTTATTTACGCCGGAAAGTTGTCAGGTCAGGAACGCGTAGTTTGTCAGGACCAGAATGTTGTCAACCAAGTGGTTGTAAAATAACTTCATACGGGTCGCATAGCGACTCGCACAACTACCCCGACAACATTTCATCGTTCTTTGATCTTTGATGAGACAGAGGACTGAATTTGTTGGATCAGTACAGTTAAATAAAGCATTTGTCCCGCCTGAGTTTCAAGGAAGTGCGTTCCGTTTTCAGCTCATTGTATGGGTTTTACGAAGACTATGCATCGTTTTTCTCATATGTGCAAATGAAAAATAAATTTGCCCTGCTCTTATCCCCATTCCACTACACTTGTTACGTTAATACAGAAACCGAAAATCGAACGCCAAGGGTTATTCTGTACTACAATGCGCCTAAATCTTTGGTGGACCCAATGGATCAGATTCTTGGCACATATTCAACCAAACGATCAACACTTGGTTGGTCACTAGCAATGTTCTATAACATTATTGATATTGCCACTTTAGCCTTATTCATAATATCATTCATTCCTAAATTTTGAAATTTTCTCAAAAATCTGTTGGCTTTTTTAAAAGTGCTAACAAGGCAATAAAATCTCCAATTTACTTATTTACGACGATTCCACCAATGCCGCCCATGGAGAGCACAGTTCAGTGCCACCAATCAACGATGACGTAGTGGAAGTATCACCACCTGGGCATGAAGAGGTTCGAGTTGCTATCTAACGACTCAAAAACAATAAAGCAGCGGGTGCTGACGGCCTGTTGATAAGGCGCATGCATCAGCTCATCAACAAAATATGGCTAGCAGAAGGCATGCCCGACGATTGGCACCTCATCGTACTGTGCCCTATACTTAAGAAAGGAGACCCAACAATCTGCGCGAGTTATAGAGGTATCAGCCTTATTTCCATCGCATATAAGGTTCTCTCAAGCATACTGTGTGAAAGATTAAAGCTGATTACAAAAACACTGATTGGACCTTATCAGTGTGGCTTTCGACCTGGAAAGTCCACCATAGACCAGATTTTCACGCTACGACAAATCCTGGAGAAAACCCACGAAAATCAAATTGACACACACCATCTCTTTGTCGATTTTAAAGCTGCGTTCGATTGCCCGAGAAGGCATTGCCCATACGCAACAATGTCTGAGTTCGGTATACCTGCAAAATTGATTAGACTTTGCAGAATGACGTTGAGCAACACACGCAGCTCCGTCAAGGTAGGAAATGACCTCTCCGAAACCTTCAATACCGAAAGAGGTTTCAGACAAGGCAATCCACTGTCTTGCGATCTCTTCAACATCATCATTTACGGGATCGTACGAAAGGCCGGTGTGCATCGTAATGGCACCATTTTCTATAAAGGTGTCCAGCTCCTTGCGTACGCTGCTGATATTGATATTGTCGGCAGAACCAAGAGAGATGTTACCGCTGCTTTCGCCGCTATCGAAAAGGAATCAGCCAAAGTGGGTTTGACGATAAATGAGGGCAAAACAAAATATATGCTGTCTACAAACAAGGGAGCTCGGCGTTTAGACTCGTTTCACCCACGTTTCATCCGGAAGCTATAACTTTGAAGTAGTCAAGGAGTTCGTTTACCTTGGCACCGCCATTAATACCAAAAACGAAATCAGCCTGGAGATAAAGCGAAGAACAATAATTGCTAATAGGTGCTACTACGGGCTCAGTAAGCAACAAAGTTCCAGAGCCCTCTCTCGATCGACAAAACTAACACTCTACAAGACGCTCGTTCTACCTGAGCTGCTTTATGGCGCTGAGGCATGGGTAGTTTCGCAAACTGACGCAGCCGCTCTGGGGGTGTTCGAGAGAAAAGTTCTTCGCAAAATCTTCGGTCCTGTTCGAGTCGGCGATGGCTATCGCATCCGAATGAACCACGAACTGTATGAGCTCTACGAAGACATTGACGTAGTTCGGCGTATAACTGTGCAGCGACTACGCTGGCTGGGTCATGTCCATCGTATGGACGACGAAGCTCCAGCGAAAAAGGTGCTCGAGGCGAGGGTCACCAGTCAACGACGACGAGGGACACCGTGCCTCCGATGGATGGACCAGGCTGAGGAAGCCCTAAACGCACTTGGTGTATCCGATTGAAGAAGGCGCGCGCAAAGCAGAGGCGCCTGGCGAGAGCTGATGAGGTCGACAGAAACCCGGACACGGATTGTTACGGCCACCTAAGTAAGTAAGTAAGTAAGTAACAAGGCAATAAGCAATGCCAAGCATTGAAGAAAAAGCAACCAAAATTCTCATACCATGCTATCCCAGAATCCGAAATGGTAAGGAGGCATTTGATGCAAAAGTAAAATTAAAATCAAGTTCTAAAACATATCAAATAGGAAATACTAACAATTTTCATATTTTTTAACTTTGTAGGGCATATTGCAAATGCAGTAACAAAGCGGATTGTGCCGAGTATTAAACATTGTTATATCAGTGCGATACTTGTACTCTAAAATAGAATGAGCATGAAGCAGCAGCAGCACAAAAATAAATTGTTGACTCTTTTTAATATTTGCATAAACAAAAATAAACTTTCAACAAAATTATAATATGTTTTTGTCTTGTTATTTATTTTTGAAAACTATTTTCGTTTTTTATCCATTTAAGCACTTTATACAATCAAAAGTCAACATGAAGACCAACCGTATAGGAACAAACTAACTTGTTTTTAAAAACAACTAATTAAAAAAATAGTTTAAAATAAACCAGTATATAAACTACTTTGAATTATATTAAGGCGGCATTCACTTCAATTCTAAATAGTTTATATTGCATTATATATGAGGAGATCCATAACAAAACACAATAATTACAATTTTTAAGTTTTTCGTTTTTTTGACTGAATCCAATTCTACATAGAGCAATTCCATATGAAAACAATCAAAATTGGCAAATTTTTGGACGACCCCTCTCCGATTTTAAAATAAATAGTCTCAATCGATTGCCCAGCAAAAAATAATGTACCTACATATTTTTTTGTTTTTTTTATAGTGACTGGTTTAGTGGTGGTGTACACCACTGTCATGTGACAAAATTGAAGAATTCTTCATAAGGGACCTCATTGAAAGTTGTTTTAAAAAAAAACTACTAAAGCGATCGCAACGAGTGATAGCTCGTTGGAAAGGTATTGAATCAGGCTTTAATTGAAAAATAAAATTTTCCTAATTTTTCTCAGAAATTTACCTTTTTTCCCATGAAAATTAAATTTTCCCATGAAAATTAAATTTTCCGATTTTCCACAGAAGCTCCTAAATTTTCCGGCTAATTTTATTTTTTTTGGATTCCTCATAATTTTTGCTTTAAGAATCAGCAATAAAAAAATGGGCCCCGACTCCTTGTTTGGACAGAAGAAGAGCATTTAAGAGACCACCTTGTTCTCATTGTTTTTATATATTTTATAATTGAATTATTTTTAATTATTTAACATTATTTTATTTTATTATTAAAAATACATTTTAAAAATTATTTTACAGTTAAAAATACATTTATGAAAAAATCAATTTTTTTTTAAGAGCCCCAAGTTGAGTGTGTAGTGAATAGGTCTGAAATAAGTACTATGTAACGGACCAAAACGCAACAATTCCAAATTTATTATCTAAATAACTTAATAATGAATTGCCAGAAAAATTATTTTATCTATGATATGTTATTCTTCCTATTAAACTATTAAACCACAACAACTGTTTCAAAAAAATGTTTATCCTACTGGCTTGAATTACATTTCTTCGTTTATCCAAAAAAGTGTTATGGTGTAATTATTGCGTTTTGTTATGAACCTCCTCATATGAAGTAATTGAAATACTACTTAAAAACAAGTGATTGATAAACTACTTTGAATTATATTAAGGCGCCAACTACTTTGATTTTGACATGTTTTAATTGCAAATTTTTATTAGATTACAAGTTTATATCAGTTATAGTTTTCAATTGGTTATTTTAAAGTAATTAAAAAAATAGTTTAAATATAACTACTTTAACAAGTAGTTGAAAATATATGCGGTTTTCAAGTGATTTATTTTAAAGTAGTAAAAAAAAAATTTAAATTTAACTAATTTAAGAAGTAGTTGAAAATATATGCAAACGAAAGTCAATTGACTTATTTAGCGGACATCACCTTACAAAATATGTTAATTCGTTCTATTGAAAAAGTCAGAATTTCTACTAGTTGTGGTTGACAAAAAACTACTTTATCAACTACTTTTAAATTAGTTGATTTTCCATGCATAATGATATTTTCAAGCAACTGCTTGAAAATTCCTAGGGACCTTGTCTCTTTTTTAGCGACGCCGGAACTGTCACTAACCGGAGGGTGAAAGAACCTCTTTAAGAAAAACTCTTAAAGAAAAAATCTTTAAACATCTTTCATGGAACTGTATTCCAACACGAGCCAATTTACTTTAGCTTTTGTAATTCTAATTAAAATTTTAAAATTTTATTTTAAAATTCCTAAAAGTCTATTTTTGTTTAAAACATTTCAATTTTTTTTTTTTCAAGCAAAGACTATGGTGGCCTCTGATAGCGTAACGTTATCACGTGACCTTTTTGACATCACATCCAACCCCAGTCACGTTGATACTTAAACTCTGCTGCTTAAAATTTATGTATTCTACGAATTGATAGCTTCCACGCACTTCTGAATGAAACTGCCGCTGTCACAGAAATACTAATAACGAGCCATATTTTGACGTTTCTTCCGCATAATTGTCAATATTTGATACTTGTATTGATGGGAAAAGTGATGAAGAATAAAAAAAAAGTCTGCTGCTTGTGTGGCGGATTGATTAGCGTGTTTAACGATTGTTTACAAAGGTAATTAATAGGATTTAATGACTTTTGTTGTCAAGGTCGTTGAGTGGCTTTATGTGTGAAGCTGGCCAGCTGATAAAAGATTTTGTTATTATTTTTTTAATGTTATTTTTTGTACCATAAACAATTTAACGAATGCATAAATTTTATTAGCACAAAAAAAAAGCGATATTTTCTAGGAAGTATTTCTAGGAAGTTGAACTGAAATTATTTCAAATCAACAACGAATTTTTTAATATAAAAAAATATGATGAGTTATGACAAGAAATTGAAAATAAAGATGATGAGAATACAAAAAAATTAAAAATATATCATAGCAAATCCTTTGTTCTGTCTACCGATTGATATATTCTTAAAAATCATCACTGACACATCTCAACCATATTTATGCATTTGAATAAATATTATCTTAATAAATTTTTTTAAAAGTTGGCTCATGTCTCACGTTTTCTTGTGCAAGCAAACGTATGCGCAGTTCATTTAACCCCTTGATAGCCAGCTGGCCATCAACGTGGTCATTCCTTTTAACACTTTTATTTGTTTTCATCGATTTTTTTTTTTTAATTTTTTTTTTATTTTTATTTATTACCTGCAATGCCAACTCTGGTTCTGCTTTTGTTCTACCTTTTACTTGGTTATTTTTTATAAACCTATATTTAATGTTTACAAAAACATGCTACTTAAAAATAAAAAAAAAGTAAAAGAAAAAAACTTGCAACTGATGAGGTGCGAAACGATCAACGTTGAAGTGAAGCAGTTAATTGAAATTACAAACATTTTTTCGCACTTGATTTAAAATACAAATATAGTTAAATGAAAAAAAAAATTAAATAAAAATAAATTTCCTATGCTATGAACATCTTTGTTGTCTGTTAGTGTTGCCAGGTCATTGTGCGTTTGCGCCAACAATATGATATATATAAAAAAGACTCACAAAATTGAGATTATGTTATCATTGTTTTAAGAAAAACAATATGATTTAATGTAAATAAGCAAACAAAAGATAAGCACGACGTTAAATTCACGATGAGCGGGAAATTTTTGGGAAAAGTAGCCAACATAAGTAATCCCAAAAAGTCATAGATAGCGAAAAGAAAAAAAAATGTATGGCAATAACAAGGCATGAATCAGTTTAACTGATAAATTACATTTTGGTCAAATCGATGAAGTAAAGTGAATTGCTTAATTAGGCTTAATATTTATTACACAGTGTGTAATTTTTTAAGTCATGGCAAAATAACCATATACGGACACCACTACGTGATAAAAGACAAAAAAAAAAGACCCCTTCTCCCAGTTTTGCCCAAAGTCCTCCAGGTTTTTTTTTAATGGGCCCCCAAAGAAGTGGGGCCTCGGTGTCATTTTTGGGAAAATGTGATCATTTCTCAAGCTCATATCTTGCAAACCGTTCGGAATTTTGATTTACTCTCTGAGGCAAAGTTGTAGCCGTTGTCATAAAGAATATGTTATTGTTAACGTATAAAATAAAAAACTTCATCTTCAAGGTCAAAATCGCAAAAAACTTTAAAAAATGAGCGAAAAATGGCCCAAAAAGCTTTTACCGCTTTTACGAACAAATTTACTTTATGAAAATTGCCCCAATTTTCTTTGGCCTGGTAGGGCTTACAAAACTGATTAAAACCCAAAATTTTTTTTAAGGAGGCCGATCCAACTTCTTCAGAAATAGGCCTTTATAGCTTGAGTATATAATCGCCTATATCTCTCCCATTTCTTATCCGATCTGGTTGAGATGGGTATCATTGAGAAGACCTTTGAAAACGCTATAAATCTGTATATAAATATGTTAATTTTTATTAACTCATTGGGCAAATTTAAAAAAAAAAAAGATTTTTTAGCCCCACTTTTTTAATAAAAATCTGGTTTTCTCAAAAAACAGCCCTAGTAAACTTATTTCTTCCTAGACTCAGTAAAAGACAACACTTCAACCTTTTTTTTTTAAGGCATAATACTGAGCATTAACCCTTCTAAGACCGGAGATAGTGAGGTTTTTCTTACAAAAGTACTTTCTGGGAGCCAAAATTTCGCTTAAAAACAATTGAAGTGTAAGAAAATAAGCGATTTCTTAAAAAAAATGATGATTTCAAAACTTTGAACGTAAGTAATTGTCAGTCAGGAGTCCGAGTGTGTGAGTGCACTGTACCTTCACTGATATTAAGTGCATTCTAATAAAAATTCTCAAGCTGATGGGTGAGTTCCCGTGCCCAAACTACCAAACAACTACCTGGAAGCAAACATCTGCATTAAATTCACATAAAAACAACCCAAAATATAAAAAAAATACCTTTAAATACATTGTAGCTCTTGTCATAAAGATGAAATTGTGAGCATATAAAATCAAAAAAACTTGTATCAAAAAACTACCTGGAAGCAAACATCTGCATTGAATTCACATTGAAGCTCTTGTCATGTTTAATGTCTTGTATGTTTAATTAACGCTTAAAAATGAAATATGCCTGGCCAGAACCATGTGTTTGTCCAAGGGTTAACACCGTTTAGGTAGCGCTTAGGTATCACGCGATCACGCACCGACCGCAGCAGCACAGGCAATGCAGTAAGCTCAGCACACGCAACAAGGGACGCAGCACACAATATAAAAGCGACACGACGCTCACATCGAGACATTACACAGCGCGACGTCAACGAGAGCTCAGCGGTGAAAGTGAAAAAGTGAAAGTAAAAAACATGAAAGTGCTACAGCATAATTCGCGCACAACATTGGCAACTGACAATTTCAATATTCAGTGTGAAAATATTGATTTACTTTGCTACGTTTGCGGTCATCAAATCAGAAAAAAAAGTTCTACAAAATTTCAAAAGGAAAAGAATCTTTTAACTAGTGAATTCAAGAGAGCATATAAGTTGTTTTTCGACGAAGAAGACTTGACCGGTGAAAATTACACACCTAATACAGTGTGTCGCTAATGTTATAACTATCTCATGGCATGGTTGAGTGGAGGCAAACATAGTATGAAGTATTGTAAACTGGGTTAATCTCCCAGGTGATAATGATGAAACCAGTTGCTATGCATGCGTAAATTACACATGTGGTCTAAATCGATATGCTGAGAGGAACAAAACTTATAAACCAACTATAACAGCCACACTACCAGTGCTTGCACCTGAAAATTTTGTATCACCAAGGCCGCCAACTCCAGATCGTAGTACAGAATGTACAGGAATGACTAGAGCAAGTGGTGCTACTTATGAAGATCCATTTGATACCGATTATGAGCCCCAACAGGGAAGAGATGGACCACAACTAATAAAATAACAATTATGAACGGTTTGCCACCTATGAACCTGAACAGGGGAAAAAGGTACAAAAAAATTTAATTTTTTAAAGTTTTTTGCGATTTTGACCTTGAAGATGAAGTTTTTTATTTTATATGTTTACAATTTTTGTTCTTTATGACAAGAGCTACAACTTTGCCTCAGAGAGTAAACCAAAATTCTGAACGGTTTGAAAGATATCACTGATGATGAAAATGATCACTTTTTTCCAAAAATGATACCGAGGCCCCACTTCTTTGGGGCCCATAAAAAAAACCTGGAGGACTTTGGGCAAAACTGTGAGACAGGGGTATTTTTTTTTTGTTTTTTATCACGTAATGGTGTCCGTATATGATTATTTTTTTCGTGTTGCACTGTGTTATTAACCCTTCTAATGCATACAGTGAAACAAATCGTTTCATCCAAATTGATTTTCTGATAGTAGAATTTGAGCTAGTGCACAGGGGGCTGGTTTTGGATTAAGATTCTTTATCAAAAGTTAAATGCGGTCTATTAGAAATGATCATTTAGTAAAAGAAAAAATTACAAGAACTTTAAGGAACAAGACATTGACAATAATAAGAAAAATTTATCGCACCAAAAGTTTGCATACCGGACATTGTGATCTCTCTATTAAGAGAAGCGATAATTTTAAACTTTTATTGCTTAACATTAAAATACGGTTTTCCAACTTTGCCAAAGTTATTTTTTAAATTCTCTTCCAATCGTTTGTGCACATATCATGGCATGTCAAAACAAACTTTCAACTATCATACGCAAATGTAATAAATTCATAAAAGATCTTTTAACAAAATTGTGAAATGAGTAAGATTTAGTCATGTACAAGTAATGACTATTATAAACAATTAAATCTACTTTTAATCTACACCCATCGAACTGCCAAAATAGTTTTCTCGAAGATATTAAGGCATTTTTTTGAAAAAATTGGGCGAAAATCTGGAAATCATTGATTTAAAAGAAGCTAATCATATAGGCCTACTTTTTTGTCGGCTACTGTACTTATACTCTTGATGTTTCTTATAGAGCGTGACTTTTGTTCGTCGAGAGAGGGCTCGGCTTCTCAATTGCCTACTGAGCCCAAAGTAACACCTGTTGGCAAGAGATATCCTTCGTTTTATCTCTCTACTGATATCGTTGGTGGAGTTAATGCTGGAACCGAAGTAGACGAAGTCCTTCACAACCTCGAAGGAGGTGTTGTCAACAGTGACGTGGGTGCCAATACGCTGGAACTGTTTGTTTGTTGACACCAGATATTTCGTCTTACTGCAAGACCCATGCGACTCGACTCTTTTTCTAATTTGGAGAATGCTGCACTGACTTCGCGTGTGTTATGGCCAATGATATCAATATCATCGGTATATGCTAGCAGCATAACACTCTTATAGAATATTGTGGCGCTTTGTCTCAGATCAGCAGCTTTAATGATCTTCTCCATAATTAGGTTAAATAAGTCACACAATAAAGAATCACCTTGTCTGAAACCTCGTTTGGTAACAAATGGGGGGGAGAGGTCCTTCCCGATTTTTACTGCACTGCTGGTGTTGCTCAGTGTCATCCTGCATAGACGGATTTATTTTGCAGGTATACCAAGTTCAGACATGGTGGAGTATAGGTGATTCCTTATTGGACTGTCGAAAGCGGCTTTATAGTCTACAAAAAGGTGGTGGGTGTCGATTTGCTTCTCTATGGACTTTTCCAAGATTTGTTGTAGCGTGAATATCTGGTCGGTGGTAGATTTTCCAAGTCTGAAGCCACACTGATAAGGCCCAATCAGTTGGTTTACGATGGGCTTCAGTCTTTCACATAATACGCTAGACAGAAACTTATATGCGATATTTAGCAGGCTTATCCCACGGTAGTTGGCGCAAATAGTGGAATCGCCTTTCTTGTGGATTGGGCAGAGTACACTGAGGTTCCAATCGTTTGTAATGCCTTCTTCCAAGCATATTCTGCATAGAAGCTCGTGAATGCATTTAAATAAAGCTGTGCCTCCGTTCTTTAACAGCTCAGCGGGTAGACCATCGGCTCCCGCGGCTTTGTTGTTCTTAAGCCGTGTTATAGCTGTCTTCATTATAGTCGGGCAGCGGAACTTCAACGCTGTTATTCATGATTGGGGTTTCTGGGATATCATCTCTATTGGCGGGATTGTTGTTGTCATCGCCATTCAGAAGACTAGAGAATTGTTCCCTTCATAACGTCAGTGTACTCAGCTGTTTTAGTTGTTGACTTTTGGATGAAATTAAACTGTTTTTAAATTGATTGCGAAAGTTTGATACACTTTATGCAAACAATGTTTTCGGCAATTGCCTTCTAAAATTTTAATGAGGACACAAGTGACAGTGATAGTTGTTGTTTTTTGTACTGAGAAGATTAGAATTGATAATTTTTTCTTCAATATACCATACATATAAAACAAACTTTACGTTTTTTTAGCATCCATTTCCAGAACGATAATAATTTTTGCTCATATTTTGACGTTTCGATCGGATTTTTTTTCTTACGAAGACCCAACTTCACACTGAGGTTACGTCTTCGCTCGTTACTGAGTCAGCTGTGTGCGTTTGTATCTGACATTCTTTATACATGGATTCAAAACAGCTGATTATCGCCAGTTTGACGATGCGTTCGTGAAATACACGCATCGTTTGTTTTACCTAAACAGGGCATAAGTGTAACTTCCAAGTGGACTGCACAGAGTTTAAAGTATTTTTAGAAAAAAATTAAAACGATATTTTGAAAAAATACATTCTGCCGAAAAGTGTTCGTCATATTTTTTTTCAGAATGAGCATGATTAACCAATTAATAACAAATTTCTCCGATGTCCAGATATTATTACTTAAAGACATCTGTTTTGATATAAAAAACACTGAGTTATTTTATATACTAACATGTGCATACTAACAAATAAAAAATTTTTTTACTAGTCATTTAGCTTGTCTTTTATTAGATAGAATCCTAAAAGACATTATATACTTGTTTAGAAAAATATTAACTGAGATAATTTCAATATGGTATAATTAATTTTTTTATAAAATTTCTAAAATAATTTTCAATAATATTTAATGAATGGAGAATTTTAATGTTTTTCAATAAAGTAATAATTTTTTTATGTTTTACGTTTTGCTGCTATGCTGCTATGCTTTGATTCTTGTTGTTCTTGTGTGTCCTTTGTTTTGTTTTTTTGAAAATAATGGTCAGCGTTCATTTATGGCAAACAAAAGAATTAATGTTATTTGTCAGCTATTACTCTAAATAAACACAAAATAAGTACAAGCATTTTTTTTTGATTGCTCAAGCGAATTTGTTTTTTAATTTGTATTGAAAGTGGTAACTTTAGCTTCTTCAAGTAAACGTACATCATTAAATCAATTTTGACAAAAAATAAAGCATGAAGTTTACATTTAAAAAGTCGCATTTGAATTATGTTTCACACTTTCTGAATCCCATGTGGTATGGGGGGTTTAAGCCCCGAAAAATACTCCGCCAGGCTACAGGCCTGACAAGAGATTAAATAAGAAAATAACTCTCCCTCTCTCTCGCTCATAGCTCAAAATTATTGAAATGAGAGAAAAAAAACTCAGTAGGTATTAATTTGCCTCGCCCGCATTTCATGTCTAAGTGAAAATATTGAAACGGAATCGCCAACGTTCATTGACTTTTAACACGACATTTATGGCTAGTCATTAAAATGTGCAAAAAGAAAAAGGAAAAAAATTTCAAATAATATATACAGCTGAGAAAATATGTTCAATTTCAAAAACAAAAATACAATAAATAAAGAAGAGATATTTGTTCAAAAACTCTGTCCACTAGTTTGTCCACCTGTCTGTATCGCTAGCATGACGTATTTTGTCGCACAGTCTAATTGACTCTCATTCATACAATGAGTGATGTGCTCACGCCATTCACTCACGTCAATTATACCCAGAGCACGTGCAATGAATGTCGAATTGTGAATATACAAATTTTAGAAAATACTCTTGCCACCTTGTCTTGAATTTAAAATTTTCATAATATATCATTTTTAATAGTCAAAAGACTAACAACACCTTGTTTTAGCCAAAATACAAATCAAGCAAATTTGTGCTGCATTTCAGTAGTTGTCAGGCGTCAAAACTAAAAATACATTTTTGTATTCAACTTTTGAGGAAAAAAAAGAAACGAAAAAAAAGCATAAAACAAACGACGAAAACAAATATTAATTCAACCAAAGCAGTTAATTTGACAGATTAGCAAAACTCACACTGAAATATATTAATTTTGAAATAATATATTTTTTATTTCAATTTAATGAAGCATCAAATTACGGAATATTAACATAATCTTCATAGCTATTTATAACTCTAAGGTCAAAAAAATTAATAACAGTAGTAAAAACAAACATTTTTGTTTCATACAAAATAGCTACCATATTAATGAAATTAAAGTGCGTGAAACATCAATATTTGGCAACACCAACAACATCAGCCAGCCAATTTTTTTTTTTAACATTTCATAAATAAATTTGTCTACAACACAAAGCAGCAAAATTGAAAAGCATTAATTTTTAAAGAAAAAAGTTCTTGATATTTGTTGCTTACAACGCGCCGCTCCGCCCCACACCGCCCAAGGCTTTGTTTACATCAAAAGCATTCCGCTCCTGTTCAATGTTTCTTAACGCTTTTATTTAAATATTTTTTAAAATTGTTTTGTCTTGTTTTTGTTGTTTTTTTTTAATGTCTATGTATATTGTTGTCTATAATTTTAAGTGTTGTCACTCTTCTTCTACAAACTACATAAGTATTTTGTAGGCTCTCATTGATCTTCAAAAAATGCGTGGTGTGTATATTTGTGTGTGTGTGTGTTTTTTTTTAAATGAAATTTTAATGAATTGGCCAGAAATTTATTGAGTGCCATTAATTTTGAATGTTTCAATATGTTATTGGCTGTTAGTGCGGTAGTTGTTGTTGCTGTGCCAGCTTCTTGCGCTCAACATGCTCTGAAAGAAATAGTTTGTTTTTTTTCTCATCTCTATATGAGTGATTATCATAAAACGGAGTAAGAACCGGTTAACGGTTTTGAATGCTAATTGATTTTTAACAGCCTAATTAAAATTGTTATGAAATATAAAATAGCATTTGAACAGTTCTTGTTTTTTTTTTTTTAACTAAGCCGACATTTTATTTGAGAATATTAGAGGATGTTAAACTTTATGAGTCCATCAACTCAAAAAACTTGAAAGTGGGTGTTCAGGGACGCAATAAAGTGTAAACACGTTCTGAAAAAAAAACATACATTATTTTGTTGGGATGTCTTTTTCTACGGACTATAGAAATTAAATTTAAGCCCGAAATTGGTTGAAGTAGAGACAGTGGCGTTCCTAGAAGGGGACGAAGGGGTAACCCGCGCCGGGTACCACCATATTAGGGGTGACACCATTTCAATTTAATTTTTGTAGTCAGAAAAAAACCGTTTCAATAAGTAAATTTAAAAATTGTCATTCACTTAACGAATTGCTTATTTTAACTTTAAAATTCTGTTGAAATAATGAGCAATGTTACAATTTCTTTTAACAAGCCTGATTTGAGTGTTTTTTCCCCATCGAAAAATGCAAGTTCCATCAATAAAAAAATGCTTTCGCTTAGCAGCCCATATTTTATTGCTCTCTTTGCCATCGAAATATGCAAATTCCATCACTTAATGTTACACTGCACCAATGTTCATTAATATAGGTTAAGTCACTTGAGAGAAAAGCACTCTTTTTCTGCCTTTGCTCGAACTGTCAAAGTAGCTGTTAGCTAAAAATTGTACAGATTCAGTTTTTTTTTCTTGATTTCCTTTTATCCATTCTGGCAGTTCGACCGAGCTTCTCTCAAGTGACTTAACCTGTATTAATAAACCTTGCACTGCACCTGTTTGTGTTTTCTTTTTTGTGATTGACAATTATTCGTGTTGGTTTTAAATATTAATAGAAAATGTCACATGGAGTGCATAAGCTTAAAAGACCCCGCGGCCATGGCAGAATTATAAGGTAGGGCCGACTCGGAAAGGAATGTAGTAGAAAGCAGAATAAAGCGCGCTAGATGTCAAAATCAGCTGTTCATCGCGAATTTCTTTATGCTGACGTTTCGCAGTTGTTTTTAAGTTAAAATGGTAAAAGGTTTTTTTTTTTGCAATTTTAAGACTTCTTTCACATTTTGTAGTTTTGATTACAAATTTTTTATAATATTTTCACTCAAATTATCACAAATTTAACACACGCAACGGCACTGCTTGCAACTTGGAAACAAAATATTTTCTTCATTTGCATTTTCTAGGGAATTGGTCGTTTTGACATATAACTAGCTTTTCCTTATCCACTCTTCGTTGACGCTTGAGGGAACTAAGCGAAGCGGACCTACCTTATAATTCTGCCATGCCAGCGGCTATCAGCAAAGAAAGGCAAAAGAAGATCAACTTAAAACTCAAAGATAGCAATCTGGTTTCATTGTAAGTTATTTTGAAGGATTCTGCAGGCAGTTCCGCGCAGTTAGCTACGGTAAGCGACGTACTTGATAATAGCATGCATTCCATTTATACGCAAGATGACAAAATAAGGTTTGTGTTTACTTCTCAAAATATTGTAACGTGAGTGTTTATTTGTCATGTAAATGCTATCTTTTTAGTAAAACCCATGGTTCGATCTACAAACTTGGCCAATCCAAATTAATCTTTGAAATTCCATAAAATTCTGAAGGCACCAAAGTATGCAACAAGTTACACATTGGAATAACAAAATTAAAATTAAAATAAAATAAAATTATATATATATATAAAATATAATATAAAATTAATTTTTAATTAAATTAAAAATGTTTATTTCTTTTAAAATTCCTGCGAACTTCGTCGTTTTGACAACTAGCCGATGAAAAGTTATTTTTTAAAAAGCTGCTTTAAAAATGTCATTGTATTACCTTACATTTTGCTTTGTATCTTTAAAAAGTTATATTTTTTCATGAAATTTTTAACTTTTTTATTGAGCTTCTTATAAGCCTAACTATAAAATGCTCATTCGATGAAATGTATTTATTTTTTCTAGTAATTACTTTTAAGGGTGACACCACTGGTATCCGCCCCGGGTGTCACCATGCCTAGGAACGTCACTGAGTAGAGATATGGAAAATATAGTTCCTGTTCAATTAACACAATCAACACAAATAAAAACCATGGTTATAAATCAGTGATAACTTTTAGTAGAATTAACACATATTCTCAATTTGAAAAGCAAAGATTTCATTAGTTAGCGAAATTCCTATCGGGTAGTTAGAGCATACATTTCAGGGTTTCCCGGGGAAACACCTAGAGTAATTAAAAGTATTACCATGTGCTATTTTTTCACCCCAACATATTTTCCAAACGTATCCACCCGGGTCCGCCTACAAAAACACGCAAAAAAAAAAAAAATGTGGCTCAAATGTATGAGCTGTTAATCTTTACCCTTCCCCCCTCAACATTACTTTTGAACACACCCACACCTATATGCCATCCTTCTGGGGGTCCACCGACAAAAATTTTGAAGAATATAGTCGAGTTCCACATCCTACATATCCTTCTGGGGTTCCCCTACAAAAAGACTGAAAAAAGACTGAAGAAAATGTCGATTGTAGTTCTCTCCCGAATTGTCCTCTAAAGCAGAGTTGTAAGTTCCATAGCTCAGTTAGCTCTTTTAGCTCACTTACAACAACTTCAATATTTTCGTGTTTGTTGTAATTCGAAGAATTGACTTAGTCAGCATGACAGCAAAAAAAAAATGTGCATGCATTGTTGTTGTTTGCTTGCTGCTGTGTGTATTTTGTTGTTATTTTCTCGTAGCGCACACACAAAGAATTGGCTACTTTTTTTATTGAGGCTTTTTCAAGTCGTGCGAGTTGTTTTTGTCTTTTTATTTTTTTGTTTATTGCGCCATCGAAATTCGAATTTTTTTTTACCTGTTTTTTTAAATTTGTAATCCAGCTCACTGCCACCACACCTCTGCTCTAATAATTTTTTCCCCCTGAACATTTCTTTCGAATACTTCCACTTCTTATCTTCCCCTTATAAAAATTAGAAATTTCTTGTGCATTGTTTTTGCATGTGCATCAGAGATCTGTAATTGTTCTCGTTTTTAAGTCACTGGTTGACTAATACAAGAAAGAATATTAGTGGATTTAAGTCAAAGAAAAGCTTCCACTCCTATCCACCTCTCATACGCGCCACACATAGTCATGGCTTATGACTGAAGTATACTAATTTCACTAGTACTTATTCCAGATCTCGATGTGCATTTTGCATGAGCTGAAAAGTATTGATTTTTTTTTATATTAGTGGTCAATTTACCATGCATTGATTTTTAAAGTATCCTCGCAAGGAGAAAACCTGGGACTTCGAGCTATACAGGGTATACAGGTTTTTTTTTTGGGATTTCGAGTACCCAAACTAAGCTCGAAAAATTCTAGAGTCCTAGTTAAAATTCAAATTAAATGTTCAGAAGTTATAGCCTAAACCGTTTAGTAGTTTCCCATGAATTTCCCATACGAATTCCCATACGAACTATCGACTTTTTTTTTTCGACAACAACAAAACAAAAATAAAAAAAGTCGAAAGCTTATTGAATTTAAATTGAGAATTCATTACTACTACATGTTGTATGCCATAACTTCTGAACCCTTCAAGGGCACACCTTAATTTTACATCGTTGGAAAGGTAATGAACCGTAAAAAATATTAATAAAATGAAAAAGAAAAAAGCTAAGCACCTGTTGCTGGCATAGTATTAAACTTTGAAATTGAGAATGAGTAATTTTACTGCAATTTTTTCAAAAGTTTTATATTTTTTCCTTAAAATAGAGGAAATAACATTTCCAATGTTACTTTATCTACGAAAATCGGGTTTAAATTGACTGTGGTACGTTGTCTCCAAGTAGACCCTATTTTGGCAATCGCATGGCTGTGGGTCCGCGAAAAAAGTTCTATAAATCTCAAACTCTGGATTTGGTTTTCTAAACAATAAACCAATCTAAGAACAAAATTTGAGCCAAATCAGAGATGATCAGTGCAACTGATATCAGACCTGATATTATATTAAATATATATTGTACTAAGAATATCTATATATTTAAAGATATGTGGATGTCTTTATTCACAAAATAACGATACTTCTTTTTAAAAAACACAGATAAAAACCATTTTCTTTAAATACGGTATTTTCAACGGTTATTCTTTAATAGTTAACGCTTAAAAAAATGGTGACATAAACTAAATGCCTTTTTGAAGTGAGTATTAATAGCTAGAGCTAAGTTTTTGAGGCAAAAATATTTTTTCTCATTACACTTGAAGACGTTGCTTCTGATAAAAACTGAGTAAACAAGAAGTTCAATAAACATTTTAAAATATTTGTAATTTTTATAATAATTTCCTAATAAACTTAACCAATGAGAAAAACGATTGAAAGAATGCAACTACATTCGCTCAAAATAATTAAAAAAATTTAATATAGTTCATTAGAATAATAAATAAACTCAAAAAACTCAATACCCAGGTATAAAAAAAAACCAACTATTGTATTTTCTTTACACAGTAATCTAAATTATAATAATTATTAGAGCAACCAAAGTTTCTCAAAAAGGTTTCATATTTCTGAAAATAAGACCCACTGATCTGAAATTCTGTTAAAAAAAAACAAAATGGCCATTTCAGCCCTTGAAAGGACTTTGACCGAGCTTCTTATGATCAATTGTGTTGTGTGTGTTGTGAAATGTTTAAACACAAATGTTCGAGAACTGGACCTACTAGCTTTATGCCGACTCCGAACGGCTTATGTTCTCAACAAGCTTTCCATGGCAGTTTTTTACTCTCTGAGGTTTGCCAATGTCTGCAAAGAGTTGACGGCCGAACAGAAAAATTAATTCAATTGAAAAAACTTTTAGTGTCAGATGGGGGATTCGAACCTGGGTTATCTGGCGTATGAGCCACACACTCTACCCACTACGCCACAGTCGCCCGCTGATCTGAAATACTCTTACGTTTGTAGGCGCCACCTAAGTAAGTAAGTAAGTAAGTTCTGAAATACTCTGCTGCTCTATTTCTTTTGGAGAAATTGCTAGTTTGAAAATATTCTATATGTAATCTGTTAATTCTTCAATAATGCTCCCACCACACAATAAAAGAGTTTTTTGAATTAGAATTATGTACGTTATTAGTTATGTTATGCTCAGAAAAGTGGTTTTGTTAACTATAAGAAAAGAAAAAGTACCATAAAGAAAATAAATGGTAATAAATAAAAACTTAATGATAATAAGTATAAATTAATGAGTTATTTTTAAAATATTTTTTTGCCTCTTTTCTTATATTTTTTCCATCAAAATCTATTTTCTGGTAAAAATATGTTCGACTTCTGATAAAATAAAATTGTTCTAAAAGAAAAACAAACATTTGAAGTTTTATGAACTTAAATAAATTTCAGCTTTTGTGGATTTTTGCTCAAGGTAATTGTTTGCTCAAGGCGAAATTGTTTCCTTATTAAACCTTAAAATAGGCATTTTTTTCCCGAAGCCTCGCCACGGACATTCTAGCAACCATACTTTTTTTATTTGTGAGCGGTAAAGCGGCTGTGGCAACAATTTTTTTCGGTTAACCATCTCGTGCTCGACAACAATCTACTGCTAAATCGGCCCTGAAATTTTGGAGTTTTAATGATTTCTTAAAAGTAGGCGTAAATATAGTGCTACCACGCCCATTTTTAGTACAGTTGCCAAGTCCAATACGACCAAAACCTTCTAAAATATAGCATTTTTATTGATTTGTGGGCGGTTAAAGAGGGCGTGAAAACTAATTTTTGGTACAATTTACGAATGTAACCATACAA
Organism: Coremacera marginata; assembly: GCA_914767935.1. Lineage (NCBI taxonomy): Eukaryota > Metazoa > Arthropoda > Insecta > Diptera > Sciomyzidae > Coremacera > Coremacera marginata. The sequence goes on from OU612043.1 coordinate 22,123,671, forward strand.
AGTAAATTATCAAATTTTTAGTCTTATACAATCTTGCAAATATTGCATTTTTATTGATTTGTGGGCGGTAATAGGGGCGTAGTTAAAACTAAGTATGCAATAACCTAGTATAGGACGCAAGTAATACACGTATTAAGTTTAAGCGAAATCCGTTCAAACTTATGCTTATACTTACGAAAAGTCAAACAAACAAACAGAAAATGATTTTTATTAATATAGAAAATCTCAATAAAAAATTTTTTTGGGGAATTTTATTTAAATTTGAGTAATTTTTGAGGCTTTAAAAAGTGGCACTACTGGGTCGGGCATTCTAACACAGTCGCATTTTATTTTGTCTTGCTAGTATTGGTGCGAACTCCAATTTCAGTTTTGGTGAATAACCGAAATTGATAAAACCGGTTACCAGAAACGGAGGTTTTTTTAAAAAGTGCCCTCCCTAGTAAATTATAGTAATCTTTGTGTACATGAGAAAAGTTACGCTCAGAGAGCGCTCAGTGAGCCATGGGGCGGCCAGCGCTGCTTTATACTTTAATTGTTGGGCATTTGCTATTCGCAAACAAAGAGCTTTCTCTTCTTCCATGCATAGAGTCTCTTTTTTTAACCACTGAGCAACATTTTTTGGCAAAAAAAAAAAAAACAACCTTCTGCTCGCTGCAATCAATGACTGCGTCGAAGCCAAACAGCAAACTGCAAGACTGCTTGCAAGAAATTGATGAAATTTTTTAATAAAATATAACTTTTGCAACAAAATTATTGATCCTAGATTTATGACAGTCATGACTTTTGTGTTTGAATTGCGAAGATCTTTCATTTCACCATACATCATATCGACATATCTTTTATTGTTTTGGCAGGAAATGGCTTCTCAGCTATTTAAAATATAAAAATTCTGAGTTTATTTGGACACTCTACCATAAATAATTGTAAGAATAGTAAAAATTTCACTAAAATCGGTGCAGCAGTTCTTGAACTTATCTCTGTCAACGCATAGCAGCCAATTTTTCAAATTTCATTTTTATATAATAGTTTTTCTAATGTTTTAATCTCAGGATCCCCAAAGGAACATACTGGAAATTCGAGATTCTTAAATTGACTCTAAAAGAATGCCAGTATTGAGCTCCCTAGTATGTATGTGTGTATGTATGCAACGACTTCTATTAATGAAATTTTTTAATATGTGTTTCGATTAAGCAAGCCAACAAACAACCAAACAGAAAATAAATTCGATTAATATGCATAGATTATCGTCATCGATAACCCACAGTGGTTCACATCACTAACCAACAGCGTTCGTTGTTTATTCTTCTGCTCAAGAAGAATAAAAAAGTTCTTAAATGGGAACTTCGATTTTAAGATAAAGCAGATGGATGATTAACAAATCATGCCACTTCTGTACCACTTCCAGACGTTCCTCTTTTGCTACTGTAGCCTCTGGCGCTGCCTTGTTTTTTCAGCTGTTATCTAATATCAACGAAGCTGATTACGAAATACAGCGTTGCGGCTTAAAAAACGTCAATTTTTTTTTTTGTTTTTAACGTGAATCTGGATTTTTAAGAAATAAATTGAAAACAAAATAAAAAAAAAATTATAAAAATATATTCAGAAAAATTATAAAAATAATAATAAGGGAAAAAAAAGCAACAAGCGACGAACGCGCAGATTAAGTAAAGTCAAGAAGCTATAAATTTGGAACAAGGCGACCTTAAAATAAACCACAAATAAAATGGTTTTTTTTAAGTATATTTATAGCAAATAGAACAACTACAACAACAACAACTACAATAAGCACAACAGTTGTTGTAAACTGCACAAAAATATTGAATAGAATTTAAAAAAAAAAAAAAAATAATATTCAATTTGTCAAAAGCCAAAAATTCGTTGACAAAAAATATATATTTAGTATTTAATATATTTAGTTTTTTTATTTTAGTATTATATTTAGTATAAATATATATATATTTTATTAATAAAAAAACTGTCTAACATTATATAAAAACATAAGGAAACGATGGAAAACATTAAGATCATAAAAATTGACTATAAAAATAATAAATGTTATTTTTTAGTGCTGCTAGCTGAAATAAAAATACAAGCGTATCGTACAAATAAATCAAAAATTTAAAACAAACAAAACACATACAATTTAATCATAAAAAAAAAACAATGAAAAAAAGCTTCCTATAAAATTTTGTGCTTTTCAAAATTTTTGTTTTTTGCATTTTTGCATTTTACTGAAATAGAAGCAAAAAACAAAAAACAAATACAGAAGCTTGCAACGAAAATAAAAAACTAAAATAAAAAAGCGCTCAAAATTTAAATATATTAAATAAGGTTGCCAGAAAACAAAAAAATTTTGCCGTGCACATGTAAAAATCAAATAAAAAGAAACAAAGAGCATCTACAACAATAACATAAAGAAGCGGCAGCAATTAAATGAGAAACAACAACAAGAGTGAAGGAGACAAGAACAACAAAAGCCATATAACAGAAAAAAAAAAAAACACAAAAATTCTAAAGCCAAGCAAAACAGTAAAAAAATCGCACATGGCTATTATTTTTTTTTTTTTGGTTTTTTTTTTTTTGTTTTGTCAATTTGGTTAACTTAACCCTTGCGCAGCAAATTTTTTTTTGTATTTCTATTAAGTTAAAAAATTGTTTTTAATATAAGACAAGAAAATTTCAAAAGAAAAAACGAAGAGTTTCAAATTTTAATTCAAGTAAAGGCAACAAAATATAAAAACACACGTACTCCAACTCAAGCGCAGTTTACTGTATCGACAAAATGAGTTAACTCAATTGCACCATGAGGTAGGACCTTAATCAACACAGTTTGAGGAAGGAATTGCATTATGAGGTACATTTATGTGAGTGTGAGCGCATTGCATTATTTTGTGGTTTAAGCGCATTTGAAAAAAAGTACAAAAAATCAAATCAAAGTTCTGTAGTAATATGTTTCATCTAAAAAAGTTGTTATATTGTAATAAGGGAATATTGGTTATACATTAATGAAATACCTTAATAAATAAGAAATTAATACGAATTAAGACTGAATAAACTGCAAAGTTCTACATCTACAGGGTGCGCCATCTTTTCTGTTGGCATGTGAATATTGAATAACATAAAAAACCACAACCGACTTATAGATATGGAGTATTTTTATTTAATTTAGTTCTTTATAATTTATTTGGACTAGTTTTTGAATACAACATCAATCAAATGGCCACTCTATTGGCTAAAGAAAATGTGCACTTTTTTATGCGTTTTCCATTATTTTTTCTAGCATATCGGATGTTTTCGCGGGTGTTTCGCCTTCTCTTAAAAAAAAATGGCCCAATAATGGTTTGACCCAAACAGTCACTTTTTGGTCATGAAAAATGGTATTTGATAAATCTCGCGTGGATTCTCCGTTCCCCAATAGCGGCAATTTGACTTTTTTTACCGCGCCAACAATTGTGAAATGGGCCTCGTCGATCATCAAAAGTTCCTTCCAAGATTCATGTGCAGTGTCCACCATTCGAACGACTGTTTTGCCGTATGCCAAGCGACGTAGGCGGTCTGTCGGCAATATTCAATATTCATAACATATGCAAATCATTTTTCAAAGTGTGCCGTAAAGTGGTTCCATTGACGCCAAACTGCTGAAAGCGACACAATACGACACAATACGTGGGCTCTCGGCAATACTCTCTCTTACCGCTTCAACCAGTTCATTGGAACGTCTTGGGCGTTGATAACAGCAAGTGAACGATCTCCACTGTCCCGATGCTCAGCAACGATGTTTTCGATGATATGCACGTTGAGTTAACACAACTGAATGACTATTTTCAATGTACAGTGTCACTATTTTCACGCGTTATTTCGGTGTAAAGCGATTCATCGTTGAAATTGTACTAAATTGACGTTTAAAAGAGCTGTCTATGCAAGTCAATCAGTTGATAAATTTAAAGTTATTTAATGCTTACATACCAACATAAAATATCGCGCCCCTGTACAAAAAAACAAACATGCCTTAAATTCCAACATTCAGCCAAGCTTTACTTTGTTCAAGACTGTTTCTGGTCAAAAAAAGGTTGAAGTTTGAAGCTAGATTGAAGTTTGCTTGCACTTTTGATGTTAAACACATTCGAATAAACAGAGACAAAAGTAAATGTCCTGCAAATTTTTGTAAATATTACTGCACTATTGCGTTACTCTTAATAAAATAAGATTATCAACGCAATAACGCAGTTAAGTGCTTCAACTCAATAACATAATGCAGCACTGCGTTATCCATGTCTAGGGTGTGTAACTAATGTGACCAACCATTTCGAAGAAATCGGAATCATTCCGAAATTTAAAGACAAGTTCCGGTGTTCCAAAGCGAAGCTTCGGAATTCCGAAATGATTTGGGGTGATGTGTAAAACGTTTGTATTTGCTTTAATAAAAGTGTTAAGAAATTTCATTTTTTATTGGTTTAAAGGCCATCCCTTGCAGAAGATGTTTTCATGGGTGTCAAATATTTTGAAAAATGAATGAAGTAGAACAAAAATTTCAAATAATAACAAAAATCTCGAACTTCATCTGATGACGACGGAGAGCGCCGCTTTTGCGGCCAAGTACCTGCAGCTTTCTTTGCTGTTTGTTTGGGTTACTTTCCATTTTTTTTTTTTGTTTTTTTTGTTAGAACACAGCTATTCATTGACTTCCTACCACGATTGGATTTTGGTCTGGGCTGAGTAGTATGAACTGGGTCGATCTCTTTTGATGTCGTTGATGTGATTCCATTTCAGAGGTTGACGTTGTTGCCTATTTTATTGCAATTCTAATATGTAAGATGTGTTACACATCACCCCACCGTGAGTGTTACACATCACACTAATGTAAGTCACTTTCCGCCGTCACCTCTCCGCCGACAATGGCAAACCTCAGAGAGTAAAAACTGTTATGAAAAGCTTTTTGAGAACATAAGCCGTTCGGGGTCGGCATAAAACTTCTAGGTCCAGATCTCGATCATTTGTGTTCAAACATTTCACGCACAATTGATCATAAGAAGTTCGGTCAAAATCCTTTAAAGGGCTGAAATGGCCCTTTCGTTTTTTTTTTTTTTAATTTAACATATTTGTAGTTATTAAAACTGTATAAACTATTATTTATATATTCAAGTTGAAAGTTCCATAGCGGAAATTGAACTCGGGCCTCTCGCGTACTAGTCTGTCGGTTTTCCTACGCACCAACTCAGTTGTTATTAGGGATGACAATCCCGAGATCCCAAAAATTCCGGGACAAGTCGACGGGAATCCCGGGATTAATTGACATTTTTTTCAGAACATGTGAAATAGAAAGCTGTTTATAAAATAAACCCTATTATCGCGTTTTTTCAGCCTACAAAAGGTATGTGTGTTCAACGGCAATACTGTCTGAATATACAAATCAGCAAGTAGATTGAGGGTAAGCTAACTCTAAAAACTAAAAGTATTGTTATTTTAAAAAAACACAAATTAGTACAGAGAGATTCTTTATGAATTCTTCACTCAGAATAGATATAAGGGCATTTTTAGCACCATACAGAGGTAGTGAAAAATATTTACACATAGCTAATATTTTTTTTATACACCGTTAGATTTGATGAAGCTTATTTTATGTTATTTGCATACTGCAAGAAATGCGACAACAAAAACTTTGTTTATAAACTATTTCCAAAAACAATAAAGTTCTTCTGTTTCTTTAAAACAGGTAAAAATATTGAGCACATTGTAAATATTTTTGACAACCTCTGTATAATAAAACAATTTAAAACAAAAAATTATAGAGCAAATAATTTAAAAAACAAATTTACAAATTAACTTAACTTGAAAAAAAAAACTGTCTTAATTAAAGAAGTAATAAAGTATAGAGAGAGAAAAATAAAGAAATAAAAAAAAAATAATTTGTTTTTTGCCTATTTTTCTTCAAAATAAATTCCTTAAAAATTTAATTTCTTGAACTTTGCTTGATTTGTTCACAACTGAAGTACATTGTGGGCATCTAATACTATAAAAAAAAACAAACGAAATGACCATTTCAGCCCTTGAAAGGACTTTGACCGAGCTTCTTATGATCAAATGTGCTAAGCGTGTTGTGAAATTTTTGAACACAAATAATCTAGAAATGGACCTACACGCTATATGCCGACTCCGAACAGCTTACGTTCTCAAGAAGCTTTACATAACAGTTTTTACTCTCTAAGTTTTGACGTTGGTTGCAGAGAGGTGCAGAGAGGTGAGAGGTGCAGAACAGATAAATTAATTAATTTAGAAAAATATCAGATGAGATTCGAACCATGGTTCTATCGCATACAAGCCACGCACCTCAACCAGTATGGCACGACCGCCACTAATACTTTTTGATGTCAAATTTGTATCTACTAATTCAAAAACAGCAAAATCCGGTGACTAATCCTGGGACTGAAAAAAGCATAGATTTTGCCAACCCTAGTTACTACCGAGCACTGGCGTAATTTACTCCTAAAAAAACTGAGTCGACAGAGCGATTGTTATAATATTCAATAATATGCATATACCCATGGTTGAATTATAAGTTTGTCGCAAGGGAGAGAGCGAGTGCCCATGATTGTCAAATCGAAGTTGACAGCTCATAGAAAATCTGCATACGCCCTCTTTTTTCACCAGTTCTTCTTTCGTATTCATTCGCAAAATTGGCTGATTTTGACAATTATGTGTACGGCAAAGAGAGTGCGATCAGCACTGCGACAACTTTAAAGTTGAACCATGCATATGCCCATGTTTATGCGTTGTTTTTCATTAAAGAATCAGTAGAGGCAATAAAATATTATTCTCTCATACGGTTCTCATCACTCTTCGAAATTAATATATTTTCCCAAGTGCCCAAGTAGGCCGGTGGAAGTTTTTCGGTAAAAGGAGAAAACTTAACGGGCAAAATCTCTTTAGTATTTGCACGATTTCCGCTACTTCTACTTCCACTCCGATTTGATTTCGTAGTATATTTTTATCCATGCATTATTGTAAAAAACTAAAACTTAGAAATTCATAAAATTCCAACAATGATTTTATACATAAGAATTTAAAGCAACACAAAAATATATTAAGTAAGGTAATTCTTTTTATTTGGCAATTGCCAATGGTAGGAATAATTTTGTGAGCCACAGTGTTGCCAACTGGTTCGATATATCGGATTTGTTGCAATTTTATTACTTGAATCCGATAAATCGAAAACTTTAAAAATATAACGGTTTCAGAAAATATAAATACGACGTCGGATTTTACTCAAAACTTATAAAAACTATCATTATTAATTAAGGCTGTTTTTTAAGAGATATGGTTTTTTAAGAGATAAGAGATAAAAGATATATATTTATTTTAAGAGTTTTGCAATTTCCGATAGGTTTGTCTGTCAAACCAGCTTTCAGACTGGAGATGAGTCTTTGACATTAATGTTCAGTATATTTTGGTAAATTATCATGGAAAAACATTCAAGGGAATAACGTTTAGAAATAGTGGAAATTCCAAAATATACGTTATGTGCGCCGACCTTATACATAGAACACTTTGCCCAAATTACTATGGACGTTCTTCGTAAATTTGAGCAGCATATACTCACTCAGTACTATAGATCGGTTTATATCTATATTTACTCTTAAGGATAATTTAATCCAAGACGAGCTCATACTGTGCGTACCAAAGAAGCCATCACCACTGAAGAGGTGACCCAAATCTATTGAATTGACGATATTCTCAGCAACTCGGCCTCTGTCCGTACACCAGAGTTGTAAAAGAATGCATTCATTTTGTATTGCAATCAGTGACTTCATAGCTAATGACTTCAAGTTTACATGGAAATCTTTTTTGATTGCAATGACTTCAACACAAGAAGTCCAAAAATCATTTTGAGTTATTGAATGTATTCGAAAAAATTTAAGTCATTGCTGACTTCATTAAATTTTATATCATAGTCGTGACTGAAAAACTTTGTTTGATTGCATTCAGTAATTGTTTTGAAAATATTGAAATCACTGCAATCATTATTGAAGTCTTTGAAGTCAATTTGAAATCATTGAAGACATAAGATTGCAATCTTTCAAAATAAATGATATCATGTTTCTCGGTCATCAATCATTAAAGCCGCGATATATATTTTCTTAGCATATGGTGTTTTCGTTTCTTCCAAAAAATTTTGCTTTTTCATTCCTCTCTTCAAAGGAATTTCTCTCTTCTCTTGCCCTCTTCGTTTTCTTTTCCTCTTCAATTGTTAAATAAGTGCAATTGGCTGAAAAATTCTGTGTTCGTTTCTTAAAATGCTACATTTAAATAGGGCAAAAAAGTCACATTTTCTGCCTTGCGAAACTATGTCGGGGGAGAATTTTGTCCTGAAAATCAGCTGATTGCCTTAAACGAAAATATTATGAAATGCGTGATTTAGACAAGGATAAATATATGCATACATAACTTGATACTTTTAACATTTTATTTTATAAAAAATATTTTTGCAAGAACAATAGCTTATTATAATAATTGCTTTTTTATGGCTCAAAATTGTTTAAATGACATGTTGGAGTCTTCAGCAACATCATCGAAAAGGTAAGAATATTCTGTGTTTTTCACAAAAAGATAAAAACAAACGCATGTGAAAAATTTTGTGATTTGTGTTGTCCATGCAAAAGCCTACACATTTTCTGGGTTGAGTGCAACATTTAAAAAATATGATAGGGCAAAATTTTTTTGTAAAAACGAAAACACAATTAATCTCTACCGTAAACTATTTCAAAAGCTGATATGCAACAACAAATAATTCAATTCAAAAACAAAACGAAATTAGCAAAGAACATCTTTTCGTTTTGTTTTCTTGTTTTTTAAAATAAAAACATTTGTTAAAAGTTTTGTATTTTTTACTTGAGTCGTTTTATACAACTTTTTTCAAAATGACTTCAAAAATGTTTGAATGCAATTAAAAGACTTCAATTGTCTTCAAATTATTTCAACATTTCAGTGATTTAACAAAATTTCAACTGACTTCAAATGATTTTATTGACTACAAATTGATTCCAATTGAATGCAATCAATGACTCCAAGAACCGCGACTTCAACCATAGTGAATGTATAAAAAGACTTCAACAAAAATGTTTACGAATTGATTTCGAAACCATGACTTTAAAATGGTTGCTGATTTCAAAACTTGAAGTCATGAAATAAAAAAATAATTGAGTGACTTCAATCATTTATTTTTGCATTCAGTGTCAAAAAATTTGGCATATTGCATGAATGTATTCTTTTACAACTCTGCCGTACACTACGTGCAAGATTTTGAGGAGAGATGATGAACTTAACCGGTGTAAGATCTCACTGGCGTAGCAATTGCAACCAATGGCTGAACATCAACTGGAAATTAACTCTGGACTGATTTTATCTGACCTTTTTGATTTTATTGTATTTAGGTTTATTTATGTTTTTTTTTTAATATTAATGAATAATATAATGATGAAAGGATTTAAAAATAAATAAGCAGGATTATTAAATTTTTATCTTTTATCCTTTATGTTTTTTTATTTTTAGGTTTATGTTTATGTTTATTACTACCAAATATTAGTACAGTAAGAACCGAGTTCTTTTGAAGTACAAAATGAATACATTCAATATATTTTTTTATAATAACAACTTTAGTTTTAAAATGATATACATATCTAGACCAGTCGACCAATCATGTCACATTTTTTGGTACGCGACTACTGTAGGGTTAAACCAAATTTCTACCTTCGAATCATCTTCAGCGATGAAGCTCATTACTGGCTTAATAGGTATGTCAACAAGCAAAATTTTTGTTTTGAAAAAGAAAAATCTACACGAGACTCTCCAGACCCTCACACTGAGGGTTAAATGCTAAAAGGTCTCTCAACAAGAGGCACCATTTTGAATTTCCCACCTTTTTTTCAAGTGGCACATAAAACTGTCATTCGATGACGTTACTATGAACGTGGGCGACATTAATTTTCAGCAGAAGTGCAACTGATGAAACAAAGACTCTATTGCGTGGAAAATTTCCTGGATGTGTGATTTCTCGAAATAGAGGTTGAGTTCGTGCGACTTAACACAATTAAACTGTTTTCCTTTGGGGCTACGTTAAAGATGAAATCTATGCCAATACTCTAGCAAATATTTATGCACTTAAAAAGCTGTTATTCGCGAGACACAGCCGCAATTAGTCGAAAATGTGATAAAAAAATCTAATCAAAAGAATGGTAATATGCAAGAACAGCCACGGCGGACATTTGGCTTAAATTGTGTTCCATAAATAACCTCAAAGTTTGTAATTTGGTTCAAAATAAAATTATAAGTTCTTTCACAAAAATATAGCATGTTTTTATTTAAAATTACACCTCTTGTTGAAAGATCCCTTACTAATGAAATGTACGGAAACTTATTGGAGTCAGTGTCAACAGTCAATGTGGAAACACATAGTTAAAATACAGCTCTAATTGCGCTAAAAATAAACTAGTTCGTTTTTGCAATTGACTCCAACATAACTCGAAAAGTTCTCACTGCACATGTTTGCCAACCCTGTCAAATGTTTTGGTACAACCTAAACCTGTAAGTATACTTCATGTATTATTGTATTATCTCACTTATCGCTACAAAGACACACACCGCTAGTATAGGGTTAAAACAATATTCAAATTTCTTTTTTTTCTTTATTATTAAACAATTTAATTTGATTGTTAGATCGTACCGCGTGAGCGAACACAAAGCTTACTTAATATATACAATGAGTCGAGCTTAGAGCTTCAAGCTTTACCTGTTTTTGCACCAAGTAGCGCGTACAAATAAATTCCTTCTTGCGAGAGTACAACTCTGGTGGATTGCCTTTAAAGGAGTAGAGCAGATCACGGTTGTTGTTGTTGTTGTTATTGTTGTTATGCGGATGAGCTTGGCAATCCTCGAAGTCATCAATGCAGCCATCATGATGCTCGTCGCCGGTTGAACAGAGAATTGGTATAGTACTGGCAACTGAGGCACAAACGGAGGTGGAGCAGTTAGAATCTGCAGCATAGCTGATGCTGTCAGATGTTGAATTTAAATCGGAGGTGTGGCAGCTGTGCGTATGATTTTGATCGCGATCGCGATCAGAACAACAGCAACAGCAGCAGACGGTGCCGCTGTTGGAGCATGCCTTGGCGCGAGCTTTTAGTAAATGTTGGCATTCGGTGCTGTTGTCAGAAGACGCGGGGGAAGCAATTAATTGATGTTCTTTGGAAATCATGCCTCAAAAGTCAAGTCCCAAAAAAAAAAAAAAATAAAAATACACACACGATATTAAGTAATAAAAAATGTTGCTGGAGCCACTCCAAAAACACAGACACGCGCGCAAATTTTCGAAGTATTTTTTTTTTGCTTATATTTATTTTATGCAAAAAAAAAAACAAAAATAAAAAGCATAATAATCGATGAATCGAAAATTGTTTTTTTTGTTATCGTTGTTGTAATTTAATTAAAATGCAACACCAGACAGCAGCCTAGCCAAGAATATCATCGAAGAGTTGTTGTATTTAATGTTGTTGGTGCTGAAACTGAAAACTTGGTATTGTTAATATTGTTGTTGCTCATATACTTAGACATTAGTTCTTAGTCGTTTATATTATTAAAAGGCGCCATATACTAAAAGTTCGCGTGCGTTTATCTTGCAGATACTAACTTCAAAGATTATGCTAACTTCAAACATTTTGCAATAGCAACTCGAGTGCCAAAGAAAAAAACACGCGGGTTAACTCGCATCTTTCAAAGATTCTCGTAGCATGGTTATAAAAATTCGGTTTTTTTTTTTTGTTTCTTTCTGTTAGCTGCCTTGTATAACGTTAACTCAACGAGTAGCTTTTTGCATATTTTGCATAATTTTTATTTTATTTTATTTTATTTTATTTCAACTTTTTTAGTTTAAGCACTTTTTCGAGATATTTTATCTGAACCTGATTTGCTTTGCAATTTAACAGTTCAAATAAGTACAAAACACGAGACAGACAAACCGCTCGAAGTAGCGTCACAAACTAAGCGCTAAGCGTTTAGTGCTCGTCCAAAAGACCTCAAAGAAATAAAAATTTTAATGTTCTCTCTACAAGAGTGTTGCCAGTTTTTTAAAAAGCTAGATCTAGTTTGGAAAATGCTAAGATTCGCCAAAATATTATGTTCATTTCATTTTGTTTACAAATACTGAAATCAGCATTGCCAGGTGTCGGTGCAAAAAACTTCCAAAATAATTATTTTTCCCGCTTTTGTAGTTTAGATTCCAGTTTTTCAAATGCGCGTTTTCAAATTCAACATTAAAAGCTTTTAGAAATAAAATCAATTTTAACCCTTAACTGATACAGCTCAAAAATGTAGTTACAAGTTTATGGTTTTTTCAAAGAACGCCTTAAATAATAACACGACTGATCAATGCGAAAGCATGCACAAACCTTAAAGCTTGAAATGTACTGAGCGTAAGAGAATAAATGATGAAATAATCAGAGAAATATAATATTTTCTTTTTTTTCAACATGGTCCCACAGAGCAAGTGCATCAGTTAAGGGTTAATGAATTCTGAGATATAAAATAGTGAAAGTACCACCACCTAGTCATGAAGAGGTACGAGTTGCTATACAACGACTCAAAAACAATAAAGCAGCGGTTGCTGACGGCCTGTTAGCTGAATTGTTTAAAACTGTCGGCAATGAATTAATCATCAGCTCAAAATATGGTTAGCGGAAAACATGCCTAACGATTGAAATCTCAGTGAACTTTGCCCTACACTTAAGAAAGGAGACCCAACAATCTGCGCCAACTATCGAGGTATCGAGTCTTATTTCCATCGCATATAAGGTTCCCTCAACCGTACTGTGTGAAAGATTAAAGCCGATTACAAAAACACTGATTGAACCTTATCAGTGTGGCTTTTGATCTGCAAAATCCACCAAATACCAGATTTTTACATTACGACAAATTCTGGAAAAAAACCCAGGAAAACCAAATTGAAACCCATCATCGATAGCCCGAGAAGGGTTTGCCTATACGCAACAATATCTGAGTTCGGTATACCTGCAAATAGGTGCTACTACGGGCTCAGTAAACAACTAAGTTCCAGAGCCCTCTCTCAATCGACAAAACTAACACCCTACAAGACACTCGCTCGCTACCTACGCTTCTTTTTGGCGCTGAGGCGTGGGTAGTTTCGCAAACTGACGCAGCTACTCTGGAGATGTTCGAAAGAAAAGTTTTTTGCAAAATATTCAGTCCTATACGAGATGGCGTGACTGTCGCATTCGAATAAACCACGAGCAGTATACGTATGAGCTCTACGAAGGCATTGACGTAGTTCAGCATATAACTCCGCAGCGACTAAGCTGGTTGGGTCATGTCCATCGTATGGACGACGAAACTTCAGCGAAAAAGGTGCTCGAGGCGAGGGTCGTTGGTTGGATGGACCATACCGAGGAAGCCCTAACCGCACTTGGTGTATCCGATTATAGAAGGCGCGCGCAAGGCAGAGGAGCCTGGCGAGAGCTGATGAGGTTGGCCGAAGCCCGAACACGTGTTATGGCCACCTAAGTAAGTAAGGCACATAAAATAAAAATTGGGGGAAGGTCAGTTGAATTGGGAATAGTTTTGTTTTAGCTTCATTTTAAAGTTCCATTTTGAAATTCAAACATGAAGAGGAGGTCTTAAGCTTCCATTGGATTGAAATAGATTATCAGAAATAACATTTTTGTATTGCTGAAAAAATTGTTGTGTGAATCGGGAAATGGTCTGAAGGTGATAAAAAATTAAGCTGAATACAAGTCCAATTCTGACGATTTTTTACTCTTAGCTAGAAAATGTACATAGATTATAACTAAATCTAAATATCGGGAAAAATAATTAAATGGATTCAGATTAGTGGCCTGAAAATCGATTAAAAAATTGCTTAAAAATGTTTGTAAAACTTTTGTAAACACAATTTACAAATCACAAATTACAATTTTAAGAAGAGAAGAAGGTGTTGGTAAAATTGACTCATTTCAAGTGAAACAAAGTACCTAGTTAATAAAAATGTGATTAAATGTTAAGCCGTTAGCTAATTGTTGAAAAAAATATATTCCTTATTCATCCACCAAGTCATTTCCCTATTCACCTGTTTAACAATTCCAATTGACAATAAAGATTTTCAAGCGTCACATGAACAAAAAGTATTGAATTGAGCAAAACTTTCTAGAAATTACTTAACGTCGCATTTTGAAAAATGATTTGGATTGGTTACCGTATAAAATACATTTTACTCAAAGAATAATGCCAACAGACCATCCATGTCGGCTGGAGTTCATTTCACGCTTTCTGGCGATCCATGAAACACCATTGCTTGGCCAAAAAGTGACTGTTTGAGCCAGCGTTTGTGCCAAAAACATTATTGGGCCTCATTGGCTCATTATGTCTGCCCGTAAATGTGTGAAAAAGGTCTGAACAAGTACTGGTTTCAATAAGACGGTACGCCATGACACACTACAAAAATTTTCTGGACCCGTGATGTCAAAAAATGTTGACATTGACTGGCCACGCAGATCTCGAAATTTGACCCATCCTGATTTCTTTTTGTGGAGTTATTTGAAAAGCACAGTCTACACTAGCAACCTTCAGAACATTGACGAGCTCAAGGCGATCAAGGATTTCGTGGCAAAATCATCGAATCGAATTTTTCATGCTCGAAAAATGCAATGGAAAAAGCAGCAAAAAGGGCACATTTTGTTTTGCCCAATAGAGGCAGCCAGTTGATTAATGTTGTATTTAAAAAGTAATCCACATAAATTGTAAAAGTCCAAATTAACTCAAAATAACTCATATATGGAAATTTACTGATTTTTTTTTTTTAGTTATTCAATATTTTCATACCAACATAAAAGATGGCGCAAGTTATCATTCTTAGATAAGGATATTTTCAAAACCTGGTGTGATGAAGCAATACAAATATAAAATTCAGCGCATAGGTCTGGTTGCAGGACTTAGAAAATGCGGAGTTATACTAAAATGCATTAATTTATTAGATTTATTACATTCATTAACATGCATCGAATATTTTTCTGGTTTATTTCGAGAGTCAATTGAAAAAAATAGATCAATAACCGAACTATCTTGATATGAATATTAGTATTATACGTATTTTAACATATCAATTTTAATTTTATTCACAAAGTATAACCAAAAAATAGTTGAAACAGCCAATTTATTGTCAACCCGCCAAAACGAAATTATTCACGCCAAATAACAGGCAACACTCTTTAAATGTCACAAAATTCGAAAAAGCAGAAAAATAGCAAAAGCAACAGCAACTACAACCATGGTAGAAGAAAAGAAGGTTGTATCGTGGCTGATCTTATCCTCTTTCTTAGCTACCATAAATGTCAAAATCAATGCAAATAATTTTTTGGCAAATTGAGTCTCTGCTCAGTGTAGTTTTTGAGTGTATTTGCGTTTTTTTGACACTTATGGTGGTCGGATCAGAGTCATGTTTCGAACTCGACTTTTATTATACCACGACTTCAAACATCAAAAGATTGAGAGTCGCTTTGTAATAAACACGCTCTCTTAGTATTTCTCTCATGTGCACACACCCAGTGGTAGAGAAAAAACAAAGCGAATGTTTTCCATAATCGTTTTCACAAAAATACTCTTCTTTTTTTTCTTTAAACCAAGGATTTCACGTTTTACACCTATTCAAACAGTTTTTTTCAAACCTTTGTTTGAAATTTGATAAAAGTTAAATGGGAATGAGAAGAGAAACCAAATAAAACATCATTAGGATGTTCCAAGTATGGCGAAAAGCTGTAGAAATTTCAGATTTTGAACTTGACCCCATTGTTATGACATTTTTTAGTTAGCTGAAGTTATGAAACTATCTTCTTCACACACTTCCCTAGCACCAACTATAACTGAAGTTGTCAATATTGACGTATTCAAATTTCAAAGCGCAGACAATAGCCTGGCCAGGATTCGAGCCTGAGAACAGTGGGTGGCAGACAAGCCGCAAACACATGTGCTACAGACACTGACTTCATCAGGGGCCGAGTCGCCGCTTCCGTGAACGTACAACTCGTCACGTAAAATTGTGTTAATTGAATGCAATTCAATGACGAGTTGAAAACGATTCCGTGATGAGTTGTTCCTTTACGGAAGCGGCGATTCGGCCCCAGTATTTCGTGTCTGGCTGAAGGTGTCCGAATAATCTTGTTTTTATATAATTATTATTAGAAAATATATATGCAGGAATAATTTTCCGTAAGTAAGTAATAATTTTTCGAGACGAATAAAAGATTTAATAACATTTCTGAACTACCCGATGGAATTTATTAACTGCTCGTGATTATAAACTACAAATTCATAAGTACAGTTGAAGAATAACATTTAAATTCAATTCCATTCCAAGCAGAACGGTTATCTCAATCAATCTCTCACTTATAATGTTTTCAGCCACGACCAAGATCTGACTCTCAATTACTGTTTTTGTAGTACACAAGATTACCCTGACTTGTGATTAAAATGCCAAGAATTAAAGTAGAAAACTTCCATTCTTGCTTTTATCAGAATTGACTTTGAATTAAAAGAACAGTATTTTTTAAATGTAGCAATTGAAAAATTCCAAGAAAAAATCTGAAGGCACTATATCGATTGGCAACTAAGTAATTGCCGATTTTTTTTAGAAAATAAAAGACAATTTTTTCATAGAACGAAATACTGTAATGTATTGCCCATTTTGAGCAATGACCTTTTGCCATCTTTCAGGCAGCATCATAATTTCACGTTCATAAAACTTTTGGTTTTTATCAGCAAAAAACTAAACCAGGTACGATTTGACATCATCATTATTATTGAAATTTTTACCATTCAAGGAGTTTTGCAAAGATCAAAATAAAAAGTAATCAGATGGTGCAAGGTCAGGACTATATGGTGGATGTGGCAAAACATCCCAACCAAGCTCCAATAATTTTTGCCCAGTGACCAAAGATGTGTGTGGCCTTGCATTGTCATGATGGAATACAACACCTTTTCGATTTGTCAATTCGGGCCGCTTTTCTTCAACTGCATTGTTCGATTTTGTTAGTTGTTCAATGTAGACATCTGAATTGATCGTTCGGTTGGATGGTAAAAGTTCAAAGTAGACAATTCCTTTGTAATCCCACCAAACTGATAACATAACTTCTTTTGATGAATATCAGCTTTTGATTTTGTTTGAGCTGGTTCACCTGGCTTGCTCCACGATCTTTCCGATTGACATTGTTGTAAACAAACCAAATTTTTCATCACCAGTTATCAATAAAATCATCAAAAAATAGATCATTTTCATTACGTTTCTTTAACAAATCGCAGATGTTAATGCGTTGTGTTAAATGATTTTCTTTCAGTTCATGAGGCATCCATATTTTGAGTTTTCGTACATAGCAAAGCTGTTTTAAACGATTTTCACATGCATTGATGTGATACATGAAGCTCCTCTGCAATCTCACGTGTTGTTCTGTGACGATCCGAATATATTATTGCTTTGATTTGGTCGTCATCAACTTCAACTGGACAACCAGAGCGTTTTTCATCTTTGAGTGAAAACTCACCAGAACGAAATTTGGCAAACCAATTTTGAGACTGCCGTTCTTTTAAAGCTTCGTCACTTTAAAGCTTGCGATGCGTTTTTTCTTTTCCGGAAATAAAAAAGCAAAATATGACGAAAATGTTCATTTTGAATTTCCATTTATCAACAGACGCCAAACAAAAACTACACAACAGATCAAAAAAATTTTTTTATTGATTGACAGTTGAAGTACCAACTATCAAATAACAAAATGGGTTTGACATTTCGATTACGTCAGCAAACCTAAAAATTCAACTAAAGCCATCTATGAGTGAAATCCGAAATTACTTAGTTTCCAACCCATATTCGACATTCTTTATGGTTTGGTGATTTAGTTAAGTTGTGATTCTACTTTGTGAGTGAAATATCATAAATAAGGAGCTACGTCTTCGCAGTGAAAAAATATACTTCTATTCAGTATTTTTGTAAAAGACTCAAAAAAATTTTTCTTATATGTATTTTTAGTAACTGTCTTACACCATAAATAAACTGAAATGAAGTTAATATAATATAAATAAAGCTATGAAAAATATGGTCTAATTACATTTTTTTTAACAATTAAGTGCAAAATATATGCTTAAATCAATAGAATCATTTAAGTCTTAGTATATGAATAACTTAGAATAAATTTTTTAAATTTCCTTCTTCGCTTTAATACATTCACAAAATGTGCTTATATCAAAGCTGGAATGTATTCGATTACTTTCGTTATTGGTTACAGGTAAATTAGAATTACAAATTTTTATCGCAATCTTAAAAAAATAAGTAATACGATTACAGTAATCGTAATCGAAATAGTTTTTAATTCAATTACAGTAAACGTTGCTACAAAACATTACAAATAAAATTACTCTAGTCGTAATCAAAACATTTCTTCATTATGATTACAGAAATTGTAATAAAAGCTTGTATGAGTCCTAAACAAATTTTATTTTTTTTGCGTCGCCATCATATATGCAAGAAATAATTTAATTATAATAAATGAAAACGATAACAATAATCCTAACTGGAATTTTTCATTAATAACAATTACTATAGTTATAATCATTAGATTTTTCTATTACAATTACAGTAATCGAAATTGTAATTTGTGTGTAAGCCGATTACAGTAATTGTAATAAAACCTCTTTCTTCATTTATTTTTATAGATTACGATTACTGTTATTGTAAACGAAAACTAATTGTAATTGCAAAATGTCGAGCTCTGGCTAATATAGAGTTTGGCTTCCTCTGCTCTAAATACTTTCTTCTAAAGGGAGAACATCAATTTTGTCGATGACCTTTTTACTACTGGGATACTACATGTAACTCTTTAGTTGCTACTTAAAGCAAAAGCAAGTACAAAAGCATTAGAGCCCAGCTAGCTGCGCAATTGGCTCGGTTCTCACAAAATATATTTTCTGTCCACCGAACGACTGACAGCCCTATGCAACACCAAACACATGTGCAAACAGCTGAAAAAGCTAATCGAGAGAAAACACGAGACGAAACCCGATTTGTTGAAGGCCTTCTGAACTTACTTTATAAAATAAAAAGAATACAGGAGGAACAAATTTGTTTTTCCACTTCACGACTTTTATTTATACACAGCGCTTCATATCTCTAATTTTTGCTCAAGTAATTATGAAATGGCAGCCGTGTCGTAGTGGGTAGAGTGTGTGGCCCATACGCCAGAGAACCCTAGTTCGAATCCGACCTGACGCCGAAAGTTTTTTCAATTAAATTAAATTTTTCTGTTCGGCCGTCACCTCTGTGCAGACAAAGGCAAACCTCAGAGAGTAAAAACTGCCATGAAAAGCTTGCTGAGGACATAAGCCGTTTGGAGTCGTTATAAAACATGTAGGTCCAGTTCTCGATCATTTATGTTCAAACATTTCACAACACGCACAACACAATTGATTATAAAAAGCTCGATCAAAGTCCTTTCAAGGGCTAAAGTGGCCATTTCGTTTTTATGTTTTAGTTGTGAAAGGGGGAAAAAGGGACATGTAGGTCTTGAAGTAGAGTGTGCACTGAAATAAAGTTAATATTTGTTGCATTATGGGCGGTTATGGGTTATCCGATGCAAACATTTTTTTCAGATGCATAAAAAACGATATTTGAACTAATATCAAATATTTCCAGAAAATTCTGGTTATGTGCATTTCTTGCTTATTAAAGTAAGAAATGCTTAAATGCTTAAGCATCCTTAATATTTTTGAATTTGCATATTATATTTTCATATAATAACAAAATGAAAAAAAAGCAAAATGAAAAAAAAAATAATTTTCAACTTTCAAAAGAACACAAGCCGGATATATTCTTCAAAATTATATACAAATTATCTCAGCAAACCAAAGTTAACGATTTTGTCGAAACTCTGATTAATTTGTAACTGTTTTGAACTGTCTTAAAGAATTCATTACTACTTCGTTACAGCAAATATCGCAACAATTTTAACTTTTATACGAATTTATATAGAATTTCGATATGTGCCAGTTTGTACAATATATTGAAGTACTAACAGAGAAAAATTTAATTTTTTTCGAACTGTTTGAACAAAAGCGTAACTTACTCGTATTCATAACATTTTTGTTATTATTCGTTACGAAATCGTTATGACATTCTATATGAAATCTTTACAATCTTGCAAATCTTACAAATCTTTACAATTTCTCAATAATATAGGATTCGAAATCGGAAAGATTCCGAAATATTCGTAAAGAATTCGTGACGATTTCTGAAACTTTGGTTTACTGGAATGGCATTCATTATTTTATCAAATTCCAATTAATTTATTTTCATTTATTTTCATCAAAAGAATTGAGATGGCTGGCCCACTAAGGATTTTGCTAAATTTTTAGCTAAACCTTTTTTTCTATTTACTGAACTTACGCTTATGGAGAATAAATACACGTGCAAACGACAATAAGCCCACACAAAAAAATAACTTTTTAATATACTGTCACACTAAAAATTTAAAAAATGTCACAGTTCAATAGTGCTCAGCCAGTAATTCACCTGGTTGGCTCTTTTTAGCTCAACATTCTAAATGCTCAGATATGCTAAAAACACAACTTATTGTTAGTACAGCCTTCTTCAATTCTGAGGCATTTCCGTAAAAAGCTTTAAGAAATATGCTGAATATTATTTAGCTGATATAGATTATTAGTGTGCTTGAGGTTTTTAGAGCGAAGAAGCTTACATCTAATGTTTGTTTTATGAACTCTAGAAAAATCGTCAATGTAATTTAAGAAAATAAAAATTAAACTATTCAAGAATATTAAAATAAGAGTAGAAATAAAACAACAAACTAAAAAAAAATTATATTAATCGAAGCCATATTGATTTGGCCTAGAACCCAAACAAGCTAACAAACAAGCTTTGGCTCATTTGACTTTTTCTGTTGACATGGCTGGCATAGACAAAAACAAGCCTAGACCCCATCAACTAAGCTGCTCTCAGTTCACATTTATAGCAATAACACATTTTCATCATTAACATTTTGTACTCTTTTTCGCTCTGACAACAATAGTTGTCGTAGTTTTCTATACACATAATTTTGTCTCTGCTTAACAACAAAAATTCGTTCAACGTAGCTCGAACTTGCAGAAATTTTAAGCCATATCGCTAAGAAAAAAAAACTAAATAAATAAAGGGTCAAAACCTGCTTTGTACACACAACAAGCACTCAAAACTTTAGAAGCTCCCCCTGTGACTGGGGCCGGAGAGAGTAGGAGAACATGTGAGAGAAATTAAATAAGTCTAGTTTTCTGAGCAGTGTAACCAGATCATTTTTAAAATAAGCTTAGTGCCCATTCTTTCAGAAAATCTGTTGGCCCCATCCTGGCAGTGTTCTCTGGGTAATTTTAAGAAACTTTGGCGAAGAGAGTATAGTTCTATCTTGAAATCGGAGCCCTCCCACTTTTCAAATTAACTATTTTATATTACTATTTATTTTATTTATTAATATTTTTTACGTATATTACAGAAAAAGAGCAAATATAATGCTTTGCTTGACAAATATCAAACCAAAGATAAACACAAAACAAGAGGAAAAACCTCGATTTTTTTTCTTCTAAAATTGAATAAAATCAACATAGGTCGTGTATGAGTACTTACCCTAATAAAAGTTGAGCGCTGAACATTTTGGGCTATTTGAAATTTGGAATTGCAATATGGGAAAGTCAAGTATTCGTCAATTTTCCCCAACATATTCGGAAATTTTCCCCAAAAACAATCGATAAAATGCAAAAATGTTAGCAAAGCGCCCTCTGTCGCCTTTGATAAACAAAAATAAACGTCAAAAATGGATTGATTGAACCCCCATGCATACACATACAAAATGTTTTTTGTCTTATTCATGCAATTTCAAAGTCAAATTTTCAATATTTTGAAAAGTACCTATTTTGAAAAAGTGAGAGGCTCCGTTTTCAAGATAGAACTATACTCTCTTCGCCAAAGTTTCTTAAAATAACTCATAGAACACCGCTAGAGTGGGGCCAACCTCGACTTTTTTTGTTCCATACAATTTGACCCACTTTAGTATATATACTATATATTAGAGCTGGTCAAATTTTTTTTCGATGTTGGCCACACCCTAGCGCTGTTTTATGGGTCATTTTAAGAAACTTTGACCTAGAAACCTTTGATAGAACTATATCTTGAAATCGGAGCCTTCCACTTTTTCAAAATATATATTTTTTCAAAATATTTAAGATTTGGCTTAGAAAGTTTATAAAAAAGACGATGAAAACCATTTTTATGTGTGTGTATATATGGGAGTTTTTTGAGTCAAGGAATCCGTTTATAAAGTTTATTTTTATTTTTAAAAGGCACCAGAGCGCGCTTTGCTAATATTTTTGCATTTTATCGCTTTGTTTTTATAGAAAATTTACGTTTATTTTGGGAAAATTGACAAATACTTAACCCAGCTAAGAAAAAAAATGAATTCTCAGCGAGAGGGAAGGTAAACTTTTTACAATTCATCGTATCAGTCAAATTTTCAGTGAGCGTTAAACCTGCATCAATCAGTCAAATGGTTGAAATTTTTTACTGCCTATTAGCAAATAATCCATAAATAGGTATGCATGATCCATAAATTCAGCATTAAAGTATTTTTATTAAAAGAAAAGGCAGTAGGAACCCTATAGGAACGAACTAACTTGTTTTTAAAAACAACTAATTAAAAAACTAGTTTAAAATAAACCAGTATATGAACTACTTTGAATTATATTAAGGCGGCTACTACTAAGATTTTGACATGTTTTAATTGCAAATTTTTATTAGATTAGAAGTTTATATATATTTAACCATGTTATTTCATCAAATATTATTAACTTTATATTTTATACTATTTTTCGGTCAAAAATATCAGGCAATTTGAATCTTTTTCAAAGATCGACTAAAAAAATTTTGATATCATTATTATCTCAGCTATTTTATACTTCAAAAATAATGGATTCAGAAATAATGGTATCAATACTTTTTTAGTCAGTCAAGCGGCCTTTGAAATATACAAATTGTCTGATATTTTTGGCCGAAAAAAAATTAAAGACACAAAATACCTTTTATTTTTGACGGATGAAATTAAAGGCAAGAGTAACCGTTATTTTTTTGCGAAAAAATAAAAAAGCACATATAATGTTTCTTTTTCATTTAAGTCATCTTAACTGTGACAGTGGGCATTGAATCGATTCCTATTTTTTCAGGATGAACTCCAATGCACCTGTGTAGACATGTGTAACGCAGCGCTACGTTGCGTTAATGAGTTAAAGCACTTCAATGCGTTACTGCGTTGATACACTTGTTTTAATAACAATGACGCGCTTAAAGCAAAAGTAAAAAATATTTATACAGCGTGCAAAAATTGCACATTTTATACGGCGCATCGAGGATAGAAAGAGAAAGTTGAAATCGAACATTGCTACTCTATATAAATTATGACAAGGGGTTGCAGGGAATATGCTTGGAGTGCGTTTGACTGTTTTTAATGTTTTGACATTCACGGAATGATTTTGTCAATTTAATAAACTGTTGGATGTGTTCGTTTTCGAAGCAGAAGTAAATTTGGATCCAACTTTGAACTTGTTTTGCATACCAGGTAAGCGTATGTATCTGTTTGATGGCTCGCATCAAATTTTAAACGAAATACAGTTTGGCTGCATGCTTGAAGCTTAATATATCTTCAGTTTTGGTGCATGCTTTAATCAGCTCTTCCTTTAGTAATATTTTATATTTATTACTTATGGATTTAATAATCTTTAATGAATCTATTAGCAGTTTTTCTTAAGATCAGAAATATTGATTAAAGATTTTTATTTAATTTCATTTATTTTTTCTAAGTGAACCCAATTTGCGCTAGCAGTCCACCACAAAATTCACCACATTCAAAAAATTAACCACATAACGCAACGCGTTGGTTCTCACTGCGTGGATTAAATTTTTGTTGAATCATGGCATTTTAAACTTCGCTATGGCGCAATTGCGTTAACGCATTCCGCTGATACAGCATACTGCGTTGCGGTGGGTGTTAGAGATGAGCGATCCGGTGATTTTTCAAGAACGTCGTTCTTAGTGAACGTGATTTTAAAATCACCGTTCTTTTAAGCGGTGACCGTGATCACGTTATTTTTTAATTAAGCAAATACACATGCAAATATGTAACCATAAGCAATGTAGTGATGTCATGTACATTGTTTTGAAAATTTGTGCTACTTATGTTAATACTGAAAATACTTAATAAATCTTGGTAATATAAATATGTGTATTTTTATACAACTATATGCAAGCGTTTGTAATGATTTAAAAAAAGAGGATAACGTGCCGAACGTTTCACCTCATGACTAGTAGTCAACAATGCAAAATTTTTGCATTCAATATTTGATCCTAAAAAAATATTTATTTTATAAATAAATTTCAAATCTTAAACACGGTGACACGATAATTTTTAACTAGCGTGTCACCGTGTTTTACAGTGATCACGTTATTTTTATTTTATTATTTCTGTCAGATAATTATAATTTAATTGGCTCGATAAAAGTAGTATATTTAATGTTTTCTTTTTACGTTTCCTTGCAATTTCTGACTTTAATAGTAGTGCTATTTCTAAACCAGCGACAACCCTGGTAATTTTACGAGAACATTAAGAAAGAGAAAATATTTGGTCTGAAACAAAATTACAACATTACCAACTCTTGCTTTTGCGCATTGAATGTGTGCTTGAAAGACAGAGACAAAAAAAACGCAAACGTGAAATCACTGGTTATGTTACGAATCACTGCAAACAGCATAAATAGCTAAATAAAAAAACCAAATCACTATTCACTGTTTTTTTAAGTATTTGATCACCACAGTTACCAGTGATTTTTCAATCACGGTGATTAAATCACAGGTACGAAAATATCGCTCATCTCTAGTGGGTGTATCAACGCAGCGATTTTTGCTGTGTTACCCATGTCTACACCTGTGTCACTTTATCCAAGTTCAGGATCTTTATAAAAACTCTCGAGCCAAGATTTATTGTATTCAGCGAAACTGCGACCACCAGTTCCTGTGGTAACAAACTTAAAATGTGGCTGCGTCCATACGGTTTACTTTTCCAGTTATAGGACTCTCTGAGTCTGACTGAACTGTTTGTTGCCGTAAGTTTAATGTGTAGATCTATAGGAAGCAGGTATGTCATGATGTTAAGCGCATCGGTAGGACATGAGCAAATACCCTCCGTGATGCCAATGCACGTGGATGGCTGCATCCTCGCTAGTTTTGATTTTTGCTATATTTTACTCCCTATTCAGTGCAGACCACCAAACTAAGCCCCCGAATGTCAAGAAGGAGCTCAGTACTGCAGTGAATAACCAAACTTTGCTAGGTTATCATCTGGAAGATGCGCCTGCCTGTCCAAATTCAGAAGTAAAGGTGGATGGTTATGGATAAGATGCATAGAGACGAAACATGGTTACTTTCTAAAAGTGGGCCTACCTTGGAGCGCGGCATAAGCGGCCTTCCTTGAGGTGGCATCCAGTGTGTTTGCTAATATGGGTGTCCCGAACGCTTTGCTCATTTTTTAAACTTGTATTGCTAAAACAGTTCTATGTCAGAGTATTTCCTTGGCACATCTTGAACGTGCTCGTTGGAGTACAGTTTGGCGGTTCCATGAACTATAGACTCCATAGTTATGGAACCCAGAAGAATTAAGCCTAATAAGTGAGATAATAGGTGAGAGTTTTGCGAACGTTTTTGGTTAGAATTTTTTTTCTTTTAATTTTTTCTTTTTTATTATGTCGCTTAAAAGTGCTTGTTATAAAAGATTAAATTCGTGAAAGCTTTTCCCATAAAGAAAAATTGTGCATATTTTGCGAAATTCATTAAAAACTTATTTTGAGTCGAAAATGAATCATTTTTGTATCATTTCAGTAGGTAAGACTTCTTTGTAAATGAACCATTTTTTGTTCATAAATGAGTTAGGAAATGAATCATTTATGTTTCTTTTTTACATTCTGAAATGAGTTCAAAAAAGAATAATTTTTTTATCAACAATTTCTCATAAACGAACCATTTTTTGTTCATAAATGAGTTCACAAATGAATCATAAATGTTACTTTTTATATTATAAAATCAGGTAAATAAAGGAACTTAAATTGAAAATGTTAACCTTCGTACAAACGTCATATGAACTTTTTTACCAGTGCGAGATGGATGTACTGCTACACGTATGAAAATTTTTAACATTTCTATCAAAAATTAAAATCAAGCCCAAATAGAATGAAAACCACGAAAACATTCCATGCAAAAATGTAATCAAATAATTTCCCCAATTAATAACTTAACTATTTTGATATTTCATATATAATTTGGAAGTTTGTCAAATTGGAAAACAATCACGCATTTTCCCCTTTCAAACATCAATATCATGAACAACACAATGTGTGAATTCCAGCCCAGGTATATTAATCCTATTAACACAATGATTAATATGATCTCTAATTTTAGTAATAATCATTTCTTCATTAACAAAATATGGATATGTAATTATAAATAGTATTATGCAATAATAAAATTTATAATTCAAAAAGGTTATTGTTTTAAATTTATAGACAAAAAGCGCGTGGAAATCTATCTCTTTTTATAATTTTTTATTTTAACTTTCGCTTTAATATTAAAAAAACCCTCCGGTTGTCGTGCGTAGGGGGTATGCCGAATTACTGGTCTGTTCTTTAAAAAGACATTTGATTTTTTTGTTTTTTTGTTTGAATGCATCGATGTTTTTTTAAATATCGAAAAAAAACTTCGAATTTCACAAGAATCCGCAATTTAACAGGATAGTAACGCAAGAAGAGCGGAAAGAGTGGCGCACACATTACTTCTTCACCTACGTTGGTATGCATGATTTCTTCTTTATTATTTTTAATAAAGAGTCCTTCAAAGAAAAATAAGATGCATTCCACATTTTCCTTCTGGAAAGCTGTATAAATTTGAAAAATAAATAATAACTTCTTGTATCTAACAAAAAATTTTGAAAAAAAATTGCTTTTTTTTGGTTGTTACACCTTATGTTAGTATACCTTAAAGAAAAAGATCTTTATGATTACCTCATGAAAGTCAGTTACCGTGGATCTACTTTTGAGGAATTCATACGAAGGATGTGAAAGCTTATTGGTCTGAAATCTATAGCGGATTCGTGTTTCCATCTCCCGGTTTTCGAAATGAATATAGCCTTGACTTTTATCCAGTTTCTAGTTAAGGAGAAAACAGTAGTAAGTGGATATGATATATAAGAGGATTGTAACTAGATCTACTAGTTTTTCTAGCATTATTGGTAGAACATCGTCAAGGTCAGGCGGTTAGTAAGAGGAAAAGCTGTTTATGCCCCATATTATCTTATCTTATAGAAAGTGTGACAATAGAGACAATTTTGTGATCAATTTCCTATTTGACATGTTTTGCAAAAAAAAGGCATTTTTTAATCCCGAGACTCACATCGACTAATCCTGTAATGGTCCTGTAATATTTATTCCTGTAATGGTCCCCCAATTCCAGCAAATCTACAAATGCTACAACAACACTTGATATATCATTACAAAGGTCTTGAGGTAAGGTTAGCAGAAAATTATTAGATTTTTGAAAAGTGATAGCGCTTAGCAGATATAAGCGTTTAAAGTTAGAAAAATGGTAAAAAGACTTTAGACGCGCTTCAAGGTGAATGAGAAAATGTGATTTGCGTGAATGTGAAAGCGTAGTAGGGAAGTACACCCGATTTTCGGGGCGTTATCACTAGTCTTTTTTAAAAGCTAAAGATATGATCTTTTTTAATAGCTTTCTTATTTTATTCGTTAAAAGAAGTAACATTTATTATGAGACATCTTTTATAGAAATCTCTAAAAATAAAAAAAATACCATATTAAAACAGTTCAAAAATAGCTCGATTTGGTGTAGAAATGTACCCTAAATTTATTTTCAATTTTTATACCCCAACGCGCACTGCCAAGAAGGAGGCGTGGCGGGTATAGAAAAATATAAATATTTTTGATCAGCATCACCTCCTGAGTCGATTTTCGTGTGTCCGTCTATCTGTCCGTCTGTCCGTCTGTCCGCCTGTCGACACGATTACAACGGTAATTTTAAAGCTATCGCGATCAAATTCAAAATATAAGTTTATTTTTAAAAAAGGAAGTGAATAGTTCTAAAATGGGCCAAATCGGATGAAACCCCCGCCTACCTCCCATACAAAGTGACTTTATATTAACCGTAAAATGTCTTTAAAATCCACAAAAATTAAATACATCCCTTGAAATTTGGCACGTAAGCTCTGCTCTTCAATCTAAATCCTGGATATGAAATTTGGAAAAATCCGATAAAAACCACGAATACCTCCCATAAAAAGTGACTTTATTTTAAAAGTAAAATTTCTTCAAAATCTGCTCAAATTAAAGAAATGTCTTTACCAGGCCTACTTTCCATACAAAGTGGCTTTATTTTAAAGGTAAAATCTCTTTAAAATCCACAAATATTAAAGAAATATCTTGAAATTTTGCACATTAGCTTTGATATATAATATGAAGCATCTCTATGATATTTGGCAAAATCAGATCAAAACCACGCCTACCTCCCATACAAAGTGACGTCATTAAAAATAGGAAAACTTTCGTCAATATTTAATGTCAATTTAATGTCATCGTGTATGTCGTGGCTAAAGACTTCGAATATTCTTAAATATGGCCGCGGAAGTTTTTTTATTAGCTTCGGTACCCTGCCGTATCTTGTGTATTCAAAAATCATCCATCTGGCAAAGCTGCTGCCTATTTCACCCTTTCTCTCATTGTAAACCTTCTCACTGTCACACAAGCTCTGTCATGCTCTTATGTTATTCAACTCTTGACTTGTTTAGTCTAGCGAGTTTTTTATGCTTTTTTGTTTAATATTCTTTTTTACCTTATTTTAGTTTGTTGTTTTATTAGGTTTTGTTACTTTTCGTCTTATTTGAAAAGATGGCGCTTAAATAGACGTCATTGTTTATCAGATAAATATTATCTCTCATGTTGCTTCTGATAACAAGTTACCCACGTGTTTTCTTTTTGTTGTTGTATTACTCTTACCACTTATCTGAGTTATCTATTACTTTATCAGCATCTTCCTCAGCATCATCACTATCACTGTCACTATCACCACCATCGTCATATTAATTTAGACATCATCTAAAATTATTCATGATCTGTATTAATGTTTGCTTAAATTTTATCTAAGTAACTTTTCGCGTTGCTATAAATATTTTATTTAAGATTTAAGCGACTCATAATTTGCATTATCTTGTTTTCTGCATCCGATGTTTTTTCTTGTTTTTTAAATCTTAGGATAGTATGTATCTTAAGATACTAGTTATTAAATTGTAATTAAACATTTATTTGAAAACCTGTTGAACATCCGAGCAAAACTTCAGTTGTGACAAAGTTAACTCCGCTTGAGTCCATTGTAATTTAAAGAAAATTTTATGATGACATTTAACTTTGTTAAAACAGGGCGAGGCATGTGGTGTGAAAAGCTTTCGAAGTTACATTTAGCTGATTCTTAAATTTTTCGATTAATTTGACTCGCAGCGTATAACTAGATTTTTCGAGTTGTTCTATTTATTCGAATTACTTGGGTTTACTCGAGTAACACGAGTTTATTCGAGTAAGTTGAGTTTATTCAAGTAGTGATGTTGTTCTCAATCAGAGCTGGATCCAAAAGTATTCATTACAATTCAATTCCAATTCCAGGGAATAAGGAATTCGTAAGGGGTCATCTCTATTCCTCATGAATGGAATTGGAAAAATCGTCAATTTCATTACCGGAATTGTAATTGTAATTGGCAACAAAAGATATCAATTCCTTAGGAATGGAATTTAAAAAAATTTTTCGCTTCCATTACAGGAACTATAATTAGTGTTTTGAGGTAAAAAGCTATTGAAGTTCCAACCTCCAATGCTGTTTTGAGGTAATGAAAAAGTTATTGAAGTTTCCAACTCTAATTGCAATTACAAGTGTCTCGAAGTGGTGATGTTTGAAATTTGGGCGAGGTTTGGAAAGAGAATAAAGTCATCCGGAGCTAAATCAGGTGAAAACGATGAGTTGTTAAGACTTACGCGATTGAGTTTTTCAAGACAGTTCAGGTCTTTCGGAATTAGTCGAGTGTTTCATGTTGAAACAATCATGTACAACGATACGAATTGGTTCGTGAGGTACAGGAAGTTCAACGGTAATCTTTTTTAATTTAAAGGATGGTTTCCGTTATCATTTCTTGCACTTTATTCTTGTTAATTTCATTTGATTGCGTTGATGGCCGACGAAAGCGAGGCAAGTCTTCCACCACATCTCAACCGCTTTTGAATGCACTGTACCACTCACATGCACATGTTTTTGATACAGTCGATTCACTGTAAGCCTTCTATAGCATTTTCAGCGATTCGTCACACGAAATACCATTAGCAATACAAAATTTGAGACAGATTCTTTGTTCGATATTTTTATCTATTGCTAAAGCCTGTATGATACTTCATTTTTTTTGCTCAATTTTTGTCATTGAAAATGAAAACTAGAGCAGTTAAAATAGTACGAATGCATGGATTCAATTGGTGTGAGTGAGTACGCATAAAATATGAATTGGAGAAAAATTTGTAGGACAGACTGTATTTTCTTTGCATTTTTTTGCATTTTTTTTTTGCCGTTTCTTTTAATTCGTTCTTCGTTCAGTTTCGATCAAATATTTACTGTGCTGTTAATTAATTTGACATTTTTAGAGCAAACAAAACTATTTAAGATAAATGTATGCTGAGTTGGAAGTGATGTGTGTAGCTTATAATTATTTATTAAATGCAGTTGCTCTTAAAAATACCAGAAATAACAAAGTATCAACGTTTGTCCTTTTCTTACAAAATATGTCTGTCCTGCCCACGCACCACTTGTTTTCAGATTTTAAAATTGGACAAAAAAAATGAAGTATCATACGGCCTTAAGGCCCAGTTTCAATTGTTTGAGTAAAAAAGGGGGCTTTTTTGAATGACTGTTTTTTGTAAAAGTTGAGGTCGCGAACTAAAGGTCTCTTGTGGCTTGCATGATATCTCCTCTACAGGCAGCGAAAAACAAAAAAAAAAAAAATAAAAAAGCTTGTTTTTAGAAAAGTTTTACCATGTGAGTGAACCGACAAAAAGTTCAAAATAAAAAATATAAAAAATCCCACATAAATTAAAACTAGTAAGGAATGGAGCTTCGGCAGGGTACCGAAGCTAAAATACCCCCCCGCTGCCATATTGAAGTGTATTCGAAGTCTTTACATACGACATACACGATGATATTCAGTTTTATATATTCAAAAGTTTTCCAATTTTGATGACGTCACTTTGTATGGGAGCTAGGCGCGATTTTGATCCAATTTTGCCATATATCATAGGGATGGTTGATATATATCAAAGCCAATGTGCAAAGTTTTAAGACATTTCATTAATTTTTGTGAATTTTTAAGAAATTTTAAGTTTAGAATAAAGCCACTTTGTATGGGAAGTGGGCGTGGATTTCATCTGATTTTGCCATATATCATGCAGATGCAGTTTATATTAGTTTATATTAGTTTATATTAAATATCAAAGCTTATGTGCTAAATTTTATAGCCAGGATTAAAACTGAAGAGCAAAGCTTACATGCCAAATTTCAAGGCATTTCTTTAATTTTTGTGGATTTTAAAGACATTTTACGGTTAATATAAAGTCACTTTGTGTGGGAGGTAGGCGTGGTTTTCATCCGATTTGGCCCATTCTCGAACTTGATCTTCCTTTTTTAAAAATAAACTTATGTTTTGAATTTCATCGCGATTGCTTTAAAATTGCGGCTATAATCGTGTCGACAGACGGACAGATGGACAGATGGACAGATGGACAGACGGACAGACAGAAGGACACACGGAAATCAACTCAGGTGATGATGCTGATCATAAATATATACATTTTTCTATACCTGCCACGCATCCTTCTTGGCATTACAAACGGAATGACAAAGTTAATATACCCCTTACGCAGCACGCGTTGGGGGTATAAGAATACCCATTTTTGGTTCACGAAATCGGACCTTATAAATTAAATAAAGAGCAAAAAAAATGTTTTTTACTTGATTTTGTAGGTTCACTCACAGCTTATTTAATTTTCAAAAACAATAACACAAAATTTGAGTTAATCGGACGAATACTTTTCGAATTAGAATGCAAGCAGTTTCAAAAAATGTCATTGCGAGAAAACTCTTAAGTTTTTGTTAACCTTACTTAATGAGCGTTTACTACTCATAAAAACTTAAATATCTCTTAAACGGCTTCGATATTAATTCTGAAATTTTTTTACACATTCTTAAGATGTTTTTCAAAACAATATAATAGAAAAATAAAAATTTTCGAAAATTTTCAAAAAAAAATTCAAACTGAACTTTAAAATCCTAAAACACACTTGAGATGAACTGACAGTATCGAGAGCTGTAAGCAAACAAAATGACAAATCGCGCTCAAACTGACAGTTAGCGCCAACTAACCCACAAAATTAACTTTTACAAGACCTTTAAACTTGCTTTTTTAATGAGCATTTCCCGGTACTTTTTTAACAGAATGTATTTCTTGTATTATGGAGAAACATTAGGCTTGCGCCTATTTTGTTGCGAAAATGAATTCTTAGGCCAGGGCCTGATTACGCGAGTTATCGCGTTTGCGACACCGCCAGAGCGGCGATTGTTTATTGTCTCATGAAAAGTGAAACTGCACCTTGTCAAAAACAGCTGTTAGTGCGACACATCGAAAAGTAAATAAATGAAATATTTTTTACAATCAAGTATATAACTATCCTTAAATTAAATACTTATTTTTTAAATAGAGTATGAATTAAGTCTAATTTTCTTCATTTAAGTAAGCTTATCCTATAGCTAAGGAACTTGTCTTTCTCTGATTAAGGAAATATCCTCAGTTTTAGGATACAAACTCACTTAAACTAAGGAAAGTGCCATCTTTTAATATAGGATATGATGGTGTAAGTGCAATTTTGTTCTCATATTTGTTTGCTATAAGGAAATTTTTCTAGATTTTAGTATGTTTTTTTTTAGTGTGTAAAAGAAACCCGGCTTAGTGAGGTCAGTGCAAACAGCTCTTTTTGTGCAGTGTTGCTGCAACATTGAGTGTCTCGAACAAGCCCTTTATTCCATTTTAATATTCAAAGTTGTGTGGGAGGTGCCACATTCCGTTATTCAATCTCAACCATATTGGTTGACATGATTGTATTTAGTAGTATATACTTTCGATTATAATATTGAAATTATAGCTTCCATATGTAGAAACTTACAGCTTTTAAAGTTTCAGAGTTATATGGATATTAATGTTCTATCTCAATCATATATCATTTCTGCCGTGCAAAGCAAAAAACAGTTAACTGCATTTTTCTTGTTTGTGTTGTGGCTTAAACTTTTACAACGTGATAATTAGATTTCGTATTCTGAAGAAATTTACATATGCTCAAAACCCTTAAAATTTTTCCATTTAGTAGAAAGAACCTAAAAAAATCTAAAAAATTAAGGGGGGAAATGACATTGGCAGTTTTTTGAAACCGATAATTAATAATTTTGTATTTTAGTAAATATTCTTAAGATTCTAAGAAAAAAAATCTCATGGAAAAATTCCTACGGGTTCAAAAGCTACAGCCGGATTAGTGAGAGCGCATTTTTAATTTTTAACCTTTTTTTTCATTGTGCACAAACTTTGAACGCTTTTATCTCGAAACCATGTTTTTCGTACTGGTTCCGGCACTAGCGGGTTCATTTTTTGACGAATTTTTTTTTTTTTTTTTTTATTTTTTTTATTTTAAACTTGATTCGCTATCGTATGACACGAGCTTTTTTTTAATTTTTTTTTTCGATTTTTTATGAATTTTTAAAGTCAATATTTTTTTTTTGAAAAAACACACTTTCAAATTTGGAACATCACCAAAAATTGAAAAAAAATTTAAAAAAAAAGCTCGTGTCATACGAAAACCAATTTTGTTAAGATTTAAAAAAGCCATTTTTTTTCCAGATCGGACAATTTTTGCAACTCCCAGCGCTGCAACCACGAGGCCCCGTTTTTTTCTCTGCCGCCAGCTTGAAGCTCTATAAAACCATGTTGGAGTGAAAAATATATTTTTTTTTAAATTTTTTTTCTTGTAATTTGTTCAATACTCTACAAAAATAAAAAAAATTTTGGAAAAATGTTTGTTTTTGACTAAGTTATGAATTTTTAAAAAAAGGTCTGTTTTCTCTGCCGCGAATGTCATGTCCCCCCTTAATAATTTAATATGCTATAACTATTTTTGCTTTGTACGTTAACTAAAACTTAGAACAAAATTGAATGAACATACAAGGCAAAAAACATTGTAATAATCTTCAAGATAAACATTTAAAAAACAAGTTAATGCTATTAAAATGGTTTTTGGTTTGCATGGCAAATCCAATGTATCGTAAATTAAGTGTAGAAGAGATTACAAACTAATGGATAGAAAGGAAAAGATTCATACGTTGCATTTAAATCAATATGATCTTTATTTTAATAAAAATATTATGTATATTTTTCTTTATGAAAATAAAAAAGTTTCCTTAACCACCCTTATGGGTGAGAGGGTCCCTGGGGACCTTTTTCATTTTCAAACTGAAATTACTCCTTGATAGTCCATTGGAGATATACCCGACCGCTATATATATTCCAAGGGAGTTTTATGCAAAATCGTTTAAAAGAAAAATGAAGGCGATCCGACCAATAGTTTAGGATTTATAAGGGCTTAAAGGTGTTTAGTACGGGAAATGGTGACAAGGTCCCTAGGGAATTTTAGGTACTTCCTAGATTATTCTTGGCCTTTCCTTGAAAACATAATTACCTGTCTGGGGAAATTCAACCCTTGTTGAATTTTGAATTATTTTATTGTTTGAACACATCACATATGTATTCTTCGAATTTAAGGTACCTTTTGGACTATTTTTATTGTGCCTTTGCTTGAAAATATAACAAACGGTTCGTCCCTTTTTGAATTTTATTCCATGCTTTATGGTTGAACACAGGTAAACGTAGAAAAAGAGTATAAAAGCGGCTTCAGTTTCGTAAACCGAATCATACAAGGTTTACACAGTGAGCAGAAAATATCGTGTGCTAAGTTCTATACTGAATTACATAAAGAAAATACAATGGCAGATAGAAATTTAGATATTACTGAAATGGTGGAACGTCGTAGTAGACGCTACCAGCAAATGAGTAAGGAAGAGAGAAATGCAGTGGATGGGAGATATACAGAATTCATGAGGGAGGAGGATGAAGTTGATGTTCCTGCATATGATCTTGAAGGTGCGGAAGATGACTTGACATATCAACCAAATTTGCATGTGGATGATTCTGATGCCGAAAGTGAAGCAGATATAGAGATCAATGAAGATATTAGTGATGAAGACGATGATGAAGAGAGAAGAAAGATGGCACCAAATGGAGTAAAAATGCACCATCGACTTCCCGCACTCGTGCTCATAACGTTGTTGACTTCACAAGGAGGAAACCGGGACCAGTACGAACCACACATGATTCCTTTACCATTTTCCGCTCGATATTCACCGAAGACATTGCGTACATCATAATATGCGAAACAAATCGAAAAGGCCCTGAAGTGACAGCTGCATGGAATTTGGCAAATCCAACAAACACAAAAGAATGGAAACAATCACTTTGAAGGAGTTCGATGCCTTTTTGGCTATTATTTTGTATGCTGGACTCAACAAATAGAATAGTGAACCTGCTTCAGAGCTATAGGGGCCCGACGCGCAGTCCAATATACAAAGCTGCATTATCGAATGATCGCTTCAGATGCATGCTACAATGTCTTAGATTCGACAATGGAAATACGCGAAAGCAGCGACTAACCAGAAGCAAAACTGCGGCTATTGATGATGTTTGGTAAATGTTACAGTCTAACTTGGCAGCAGTACACTCCGCATGATGCACTGACCGTTGATGAGCAGTTATTCCCAAACAGAAGCCGCACCCGCTTCACACAATACATTCCGTCGAAGCCTCCCAAGTATGGTATAAAGGTATGGTGGTTGTTTGACTCAAAATCATTTTATTCTATCAAAGGAATAATTTACTCTGGTAAATTGCCTGACCAAACACGAGAGGTCAATCAAGGGCAGAATGTTGTACTTCAACTTGCGCAGAGTTATTTGGATGCAGGCCGTAAAATTTAGGCTGACAATTTTTTCTCTACTTTGGAATTGGTGCGTATTTTGATCAGGAAGAAAACTGCATTTGTTAGAACAGTGCGCTCGAATAAGACCTTTGTGCCACAGGAGTTCCAAAAAAATCGTATGCGTCCTGTCATCAGCACATTTTTCAGCTTCAACGAAAGCGATGTAGCGCTGTGTTCATATGTGCCGAAGAAGAACAAAGCTGTCATTTTACTGTCCACACAACATTATACTTGCGGTGTGGACATGCAATCCAAGAATCGTTTGCTATTTTGGTCTACAACGCCAACAAATCAGGCGTTGATACAATGGACCAGATGCTTGGCACGTATACATGCAAGCGCTCTACAAACCGCTGGCCACTGGCCATGTTTTATAATATGGTGGACGTTGTTGCATTATCGGCATTTATTTTATATAATCTTTCCTGATGATGCTGACAAAACAATTGGCAGTACCAAACATAGAGGAAAGAGCGCTCAACAACCGCATAACCGCATATCCAAGGATACGGAACGCAATGGAAGCATTTGATGTAAAGGTGAGAAAAATCAATTATTGTGTTCAAAAGCAGAATAACTACATATTTTTGTTCTTTTTCCTTTTTGTTCTTTTTTTTTAGACATTATCAAGACCTACAGAAACAGAACTACAAGGTATGCGCCTAGAGAAAACAGACCTTTATGTCGCCTATGTCGTTCTGAGTATGGACGGCAGCGGAAAACTAGGTCCTATTGCAATTCTTGCAGCAATACAGTTTGTGCAGAGCATTCTACACTCATGCATCGATGCAACACCTGCACAGAAAATATTTTGGACGAAGGACAATCTACTCAACAATAGTTATTTAAGCTTTTTTCATATATAACTCCAAAATATTCATAGTGTTAGTATATATAAAAAAAAGATCTGGAATTCATTTAAAATTAATAACTAATAAATAATAATAACATAACAAAAAAAAAGAAATTGAAAAAAAAAACAAAACAAATAAAAAAGAAATTGAAAAAAAAAACAATTTTCGTAAACAATTTCATACAAATATAAATAGGTCCCTGGGGGCCTTGTACTGCATATAAGGGCAACGGATGACTCACCCATCGGAGGGTTAAGATAATATTTTTGCACTTGAATGCACTAAAAGCGTATTCAGACGCTTAGGTATTACATAATATTAATAAAATTAATGTCACATTCTTCATTTTTCGATGACTCGTTACATTAATTAATAATAAATTTGTATTTGAATTATAAAAAAATAATAAAAAGAAAAAAAGAAAGCTCATAGATACATTAAATTAGTAAATTCAAAAGAAAAAAAACGAAATGTCCATTTGAGCCCTTGAAAGGACTTTGACCGAGTTTCTTTTGATCAATTGTGTTGTGTGTGTTGTGAAATGTTTGAAGACAAATGATCGAGAACTGGACCTACAAATTTTATGCCGACTCCGAACTGTTTTTACTCTCTGAGGTTTTCCATTGTCTGCAGAGAGGTGACGGCCGAACAGAAAAATTAATTCAAATTAAAAAACTTTCTGTGTCAGATGGGATTCGAACCTGGGTTCTCTGGCGTATGAGCCACACACTCTACCCACTACGCCACGGCCGCCACTTTCAAAAGAGTTTCACTTAATTTTGTTGGAACATAAATCATTTCCAGAATCACTTTCAGGAATTTCCTTCCAAAATAGTTGCTTCCTTGGTGGCATGTGTGGGATAAGTTCATTTCAGCTGTATCGTCGTCAGTTGGCTCCACCGTTAAGTTCGATGGTGTAGCATTTGTATGCCTTTATATAAAATAAAAGTAGATGTTAATCGTTCAAAGCTCTTCATTGTTTTTCATTTTGCATTTCCTATGTATATTTTTGAATAGACAAAATTATACAACGTATAATTCATGTAAGGCTCATTAACTCTCATCGGTCCCTCGTATCAATTTGATACAATTTTTGTCTTTCAAGTTGAATAAAAAAAAAACTGCCCGATGGAAAGAACCGGTTTTTGTGAAAATAGCATGATTTTGCCTTTAGAATCGGGCTAATGAGTTTTTAATGTTCGGGCATTTCTGGTTTTACCTGAGACGAAATAGTTACGAATCGGTCCCTCGTATCAACTTGATACAATACATCTGCCGATGGTTATGCAGTTGTTTTTTGGGTTAGGCTCGTTTTATTTCATTTTTTTGTTTTCAGTATGTTCTTGAACACACACGAGTGAAGATTGAATTGAATTTGTTTGAAGTGATAAGTGATTTTAGTGCATTTTGAAGTGATTTTTATCTGCCGCATACTTTCATTGCGTTATACATACATTCAATTGATTTCAAAAAAATGAAAAATAATCTAAGTGAAAACCATCAGAGAGACGAATATAATATGGATTCCGAATCTGGAAGTGAAGCAGAAGAATCTCCAGTAGATAGTGACGATGATTTCATAATGGAGGAAGAATGCGTTGCAGAAATGAGTGAGCATTCTGATGAGTACGATGTTGAGCCACTGGAACAAAATGTGGCAGAAGAAATTGCCAGAAATGCATCAGAAAAATTTTTGTCAAAAAATAAAAAATGCAATATTCAACGGAGCCATTTGAAAATAACCGAATAAATTCATATAGGCGCTCTGATAATATTGTTTCAGGTAAAAAACCTACCCTTCTTGTTTTGTGCTTTATATTCAGTGTTTGGTTCTTTTTGTTGTTTTTGTAGGACCAAAACTGGTTGCATTTGATTTGTTTCTGCGACCGATAGAAAATACTGTTTTTAATATGACGAATTTATATGGTTTGCGGAAATACAAAGAAGAATGGGAACAAATAGATATAGATACTCTACATGCGTACTTCGGATTGCTACTGCTTGCTGGTGTGTATCGTTCGTATGGTGCATGTGTTACACAACTCTGGAATGAGAAAACCGGTCGACCAATATTTCGAGACAGAATGTCACTGAAAATGTTCAAAAAAATTCATGGATGTATCAGATTTGACGATAAAGTAGAACGTAATGCCAATACTGCTTCTGTCCGTGATAAATTGAACCATAATTTGCAAGTTGTATACATTCCAGGCAAAAATGTTACAGTAGATGAACAGCTAGTTCCATTTCGTGGACGCTGTCCGTTTCGACAATACATACCGTCGAAACCAGCTAAATACGGCATAAAGATTTGGATTTTGGCCGATTCAGCTACCTGGTATGTTTACAACACGCAAATTTATGTTGGTCGCAATCGCAACGCCGCTCTAGAGTGCAATATTGGACGCCGTGTTGTTTTGGATTTGGTAAATGGGCCGTCGGAGAGGAATATCACATGCGACAACTTCTTCACATCTTATGAACTGGCTGAAGAGTTACAGAAACGCCGAATGACTATTCTGGGCACTATACGGAAAAATAGGACCGAAATTCCTCCAGTATTGTTGGATATGAGGAAAAAACCTGTGAATTCGAGCGTTATTGTATATGACCACAAATTACAAGCCATTTTACTGTCGTATGTGCATCGGCGTTATAGATATGTAACACTGCTCAGTACATGGCACAATGCCGTCGTTATAAGTGAAAATGCTGAGAAGAAACCGAATCTAATTCAGGATTATAACAAAACCAAGAGTGGCGTGGACACTATGGACCAGATGGTGGCTACCTACACCTGCAAAAGGAAGATAAATCGGTGGCCAATGGCAGTATTTTGCAACATGTTGGACGTGAGCGCATTGAATGCATATTTCGCTATTTCCGGCTTGGAAAAACAACAAAACCAATAAAAATATACGTCGTCGAATATTTATTGAGGAGCTTGGAATGGCTCTTGTGCAAGAACACATAGAAAAGCGGAAATCTCAGCCTCGAAGGCTCAATATTGAAGCACTATCGGCGATTACCCATTTGTCAAAAACTACAAAACGCGGCCGTTGCTACATATGTACATATAAAAACAATAAAAATTTGTATTCAAATCGTTGTGATAATTGTAAGAATAATGTTTGTAATGATCATCATTATGATGTTTGCGAAAATGCGCTAATAAAGGCACATAGCCACAAAAATAAGCATTTGTGACATTTTTCTCTTTCAAATCTTCATTACTTATAAATGTATTTCTTAAATTTAAATTTATAAAAACAATAAAATAGAACTACAAAAATATAAAACAATCAGTTTTTTAATTTTTAAAACGATTTTCTTAACTTTTTTTTTTAATGTGTATCAAATTGATACAATGGGACCTATTCGATGCATTTCCTCGTGAACCGATGAGGGTTAAATGCTTTTTGCATTGTATACTTACAGAGCCTGAGCCAACTGTACTATTTGTTTTCCACGCGAAGCCATGTCCTTCTCTTATCGATCACCGCACTTTACTGAAACACAATAGTATTTTGAGCACTGCACTTATTTAACTGCACTATGGTCACACTTTTTCAACTCATGATCATTGTCACACGTTAAAGGAACAAAGTGTTATGAAGAAATGACATTGCGCATTGTTAGATGGATTTTGCTTTGCAAAATTTCGTGCTCTCATTTAATTTCAACCTTGAATATGTATGAGTAAAAACGTGTAATGGCGATTAACTGTTTTTCCATTGCAATTATAACATTTTGCTGCAGTTAAGTGTAAACGTAAATACATGAAAATTTCGTAACGAGGCCACACACACACGTAATTAAAAAGGGTCAAGAGTATTATTATGAAAAAAGCATGGAGAATTCATAAAAACGTACAAACCAAATAAGATGTAGCATACATAAAATGGTTTTTGTTATTTCGGGCAGATTTAATGTAATATTATTTACTTTCTTTCTCAATTTTCAGACTGCACCTTCTTTATGCAGTAAGCCACTAGAGATATGCCATGCCAATTGTGCAAAAGTGATTCTTTATAGCAAAGAACCCAACAGGCATAGAACTCTACCAGATGGTGAAAACCGAATCGAAATCCATCAACGGGTTTCTAAGTTATTTGGATGCATACATAAATTGTCACTCACAAAAATTGTTTTTATACTCGTACTAGCAGGACACAGTAGTGCGGGCGAAGCATTGCCTTTAACAATACGTGTTTTGGCAACGCTTTCATTTTTTGACCACTTTGGATGCTCCGCTATGATGTGGCAAGATCAAATTTAAGTTACCTATAAGTTTGAGTTATTAATTTTATTCATATTTTTAATAAAGTCAAATAAACTAAAACAACTTTTTAGGCCCTGTGCGAGTTGATCTAAATACGACCTAAACTAAATTGTGTCCGATAAAACAGTGCTTCCTAATAATAAATACATAATTTAGTAGACTCCGAGCTACCTCCGATTTGAATTTCTTTACATGGATTTATTATGAAAAATTTAGGAAGCACTTTTTTATTGACACAATTTAGTTTAGGCTGTATTAAGATCAACTCGCACAGGGCCTTAAGGGAGTATTCCTGGTTGGCAAACATTTTTTTAGATTTTTTTTTCTTATAGCTTGGATATGTGAGAATATAGTCCTAAAAGAGTTTTTTGAAATTCGAAATACTTTAGGAGATATGGCCTTTTTTGTCCAGCAATGTTTTCGCCAAAATGCGATTTGCTTAATTTGGCTACTTTTTGAATGCAACGGTTTGAAGCAACCACCGAATTTCGTTCAACGCGTTCTTAACTAGGTAATAATTTGTTTGTATACGCATTTTAAAAATAAATAAATACACATCTAGAGCTTAGGTATTCGAATGTTGGCAGCGTTTAGTTCACTTTGAATTGATTTATAAACCGGACGCGCGCGCGCATACAGTTTTGAAAAGTACAGTTTTGATAAAAATTTTTGTTCGACAATGGATAGAAAAAGTAATAGAAATAAAAATAAAAGAAACACTGGTAGCAATCGAAAAACTCGTCCCTTGAAACGCCAGTTTCGTGGTAACCAACACGAAAGAGATGAGGGCATCGAATTCACAAGTACATCTGCAAAAAAATTTTAAAATAATGAAAACGAAGACATAAGCATTGACAACAAAATGGAGAATTGCATTTTGAAGATCTATACAGTTTTCTCAAAGAACGTTTGAAAAAGTCCGAAGCCAGATCTCTGGCCGCATCAAAAAATGGTAGAACTGCTCGAAGAGCACAAAGAGCCGCTGAGTCCTCATTTTTTGAAGAAGAGGAAGGAGTTCTTTATGGGTCTGACATTGCAGATAAATATATGTAAGTATTTAACAAAAAAAAAAATATTTTATTAGCTAAAATTTTCTTTGAGTTTCTTCAAAATAACGTTTTTTAAATTTGAAGTCACTTTTCTCCGGTTCTACTCAACCGATTTTGATGAAACCAAGTGCAATCAACGCAAAATTGTCACCATTTTTGTCTCTACTTCAATGACAATTTGAAACAATTTTTTACTATTTTTTTTTACACTAAACTACAAAAAAAAATACCCAAAATAGGTTTTTTTCTTTTCAATGACCGCCATTTTGTAAAAAATAATCGCAAAATTATGATTGAGGTAGGGACCAGAATTACATCTGTACTGAACATAACGCCGTTTACTTTTTTCATTTCAGATGATCCGAAGTCGAGTTATCTGGGCCGCAAGCAGCATACCTTTTTTTCGACGCCCAACTTTGAAGGCCGATAACTTTTTGAACATCCCTCGTACAAAGGAAAAAATTTTTTTTATATAATATAAAAAACAGAATTTAAATAACTCTTTGCGTTTTCAAATGAGAAGATTTTCAAAAAGGGTCCAAAAACCGCCTTCCAACCAGGAATACTCCCTTAATCAGTGTATCCATATTTGTATAATTTGATGGCATATTTTATAAAATAAGCTGTCAATAGCAATTTAGCTCTTCTCGTGAATTTTAAAAGCTTTTTATTTATCAAGTCTACTGCAGAATTAGTATTCTAAAGCCGGAGCAGAATGATATACTCGCTGGCGCAATTTACGCAAGAAAATATGGAAGGAGTGTAATGAAATATGTTATTGCTCTTAGTGTAAGCAGGGATATAAAATGATTAAACGTATTCTTTATCCTTGAAATACAATTTTAGGTGTACCACCTTGTTCAAAAAGAAAGTTTCATTCAAACTGTGAACCGGCCTTAACAGTCCGATTCGAAAAATTTTTAAAGCAGCACAGGTAGAACGAGCATCTTGTAGAGTGTTAGTTTTGTCGATTTAATAGGTTGCCACATGTGTCTATGAGAAGGCTGCCAAATATCAGCGTCTCTCGTTGACATTTGGTAAAGTGACAGTGTTTTGCTTACAACAACTTTTTCGTGCCTTCGATTTTTACGATAGAAGAAAAAATTGAGCCTTATTCACTCGCCTGATGCATGGTTTGCATGTCATACTCGTATACCCATATCTCATCACCAGTAATGATGGATTCGATGAATGATTCGTCGTTTTCGACCATATCCAGCATGTCTTTCGCGATAGTAACTCAGTCTCTTTTTTGCATGAAATGTTTCTTGAAGGTTTCTTTCGATACCAACTTCGCACCGACACGTCTCAAGCCCAATTCATCCTTCAAAATGTTCTGCACGGATCCAATTGAAATGCCGACGTCTTTTGCTATCTATCCGTCAATTTGCGATTTATGACCAACATTTCTTTGATTTTTTCAACGTTTTCTTCGGTAGTCGAACACGATGGCCGCCCGGTACGAGGGTCGTCTTCTACTTCGTCTTGGCCACTCACAAATCGGTTAAACCACTTGTTTGCCTTCTGATACGATAGAGCAGAGTCACCGTAACATTTCACCAACATTTTACGCGTACGGCGCAGTTGAAACCATTTTTCACACAAAATTTGATACAAACTCGTTGCTCAATTTTTTCTTCCATCGTAAAAATCGAAGACACGAAAAAAGATGTTGTAAACAAAACACTGTCACTTTACCAAATGTCAACGAGAGACGGTGAAAAACCAAATTTCGAATCGGACAGCTAAGTCCGGTTCACAGTGTGAATGAACCTTTCTTTTTAAACAAGGTGGTATTGACTCTTAGATTTTAAAAATGGTTTGATTTTTAGTAGCATAAATTATAAACCATTAGCATTAAATAAGTCAGCTAACCA
Organism: Coremacera marginata; assembly: GCA_914767935.1. Classification (NCBI taxonomy): domain Eukaryota; kingdom Metazoa; phylum Arthropoda; class Insecta; order Diptera; family Sciomyzidae; genus Coremacera; species Coremacera marginata. Next base: position 22,168,075 of record OU612043.1, read on the forward strand.
AATAACAAGTAACAACTTATCAAAATCTTTATTTAATAAAATCCTTGATGAAGGGCCATCCCTGAAAGTTTCAAAGAATTAACTTGCTTCCATGATAAAAGAATTACCAGGTAGCCTTGACAACTACCTATTTTCTCACGAGCGGCGATCGGGAGTTGTCAAATCAATACAAAGTTTATCTTTTCATTTTGCTGCTTATTTGTTTTCTCTTTCTCAATGCGTTTTTGACAACTCCAAATCGCCAACAGAACTGTCATTCCTACCTTGTAAATCATTATAGCATGCTTGCTTCATTTCTTTGTTCTCGTTGTTCGCTATTTGCAACGAGCTGTCAAAAAAACGCCAAAAACCAAAATTGTTTGTGAAGTTGATGCTTGTTCTTCTTGATGCTTGTTCTTACTTTACTCGGTCTTGAGTTCTAGCACTCTCTGTGCACTATGTGTGCTCGAGAGAGCGGTTTATGCTTGTTCTCTTCTCCCATTTTAAGCACAGAAAGTACGGAAACAGAAAATACTGTCCCACAAGTTACACAGTGTGCGTACGGAGAGGAATGGAGTAGAAAGCAGAATAAAGCGAGATTGGTGTTAAAATCAGCTGTTCATCGCGAATTTATTTATGCTCACGTTTCGCAGTTGTTTTTAGGTTAAAACTGTTACAGGTTTTTTTTTGCAATTTTAAGACTTCTTTCACATTTTATAGTTTTTTATAATATTTTTACTTTTTTTATAATATTTTCACTCAAATTAGCCCAAATTTAACAGCCGCGACCGCACTGTTTGCAACTTGGAAACAAAATATTTTCTTTATTTGCAATTTCTACGAAATTCGTCGTTTTGACATATATGTTCCTTCTCATTATCCACTATTCGTTGACGCGTGAGAGCACTCAGCGAAGCGGCCCTACCTTATCATTGTATCATGCTAAAAACCATAAGCTTCCGTGTATTTCGACTCTAATTGCCCTAGCGAGTAGACGAATGGCTTAAAGCTTTGCTTGATAAAATACCCTAAAAATTTTATTGATAAATTAGGTGTGTTTCCGTACTCTACACTGTGTAAGATTTGTGTAAGTTCAAACTGAGAGAGTAAAAATGAAATGTGAGAATAGTTGCAAAAGTACGAAAACAGCTTCTAGTAACTTTCAGGCACAAAACAGATGATTTTGACTGCAGACATGTCAAACGTAAATTGCGCCAATTAAACTTATCGGCAATTTGTTTGTGAAGTTGATGCTTGTTCTTCTTGATGCTTGTTCTTACTTTACTCGGTCTTGAGTTCTAGCACTCTCTGTGCACTATGTATGCTCGAGAGAGCGGTTTATGCTTGTTCTCTTCTCCCATTTTAAGCACAGAAAGTACGGAAACAGAAAATACTGTCCCACAAGTTACACAGTGTGCGTACGGAAGCACAGCTATTGTTTATCAACAAAACGCAGCATAGGGCTTGTAAGACTTTGCCTTTGCAAAAGAGTCGCGAAGTGTCAACGCAACATGAGTGTCCATATTGAGGCCGAATAGCCGTAAGAATAGAGAACGAATAGACAAAAAGGGCCGAAACCGAATAATTGGTCGGGCACTAAATGGCAGCAGTTTTGATTCAATTTTGATTAAATTAAGAGTAAAATGAATTAAGGGCCTCCGGGAGTTTTTAAACAAAAAAGGCACTGCTTTAAATTTTTTTTTTTAAGTTGTATTTTTTTTAGACCAAAATGTCTTTTACATAAATTGAGTATAACTATTCAAGATTCATCCCTGATATTTTGGTATAAAAAATATTCGCCGATAAGATAGAAAAGTGCAATGCCGCGAAAGTGATAAAAAAGGAAAATAGTTTATAACCTAAAACGACTTTAGTTTTGTGCACAAAAAATGAGAATATTCGTTTTACGCCCACCATTTTGACAAAAAATTAATATTTTTCAAAAGTAAACGATTAAACGCCCACACCGAGAAAATTTAACGCCTTAAAATCAAAGAAAAAAAGTTCTTGTAAAACTGTAACCAAAATATTTTTACCACAATGAAAAAGTCGTTGCAATAAGGATTTATCCTTTAACTATGCAAGTGCTGCACCATTGAAACAAAAGACTGAAGTTCTTTGAAGCTGAATAAATGCAACAATCTTTGCCGTGAAGATAAAATATTTACTATAACGACTTAATTCTTTGTTAACAAGGAATTGAAAAAGTATGAGAATAAGCTTCATTGTTTCAAAGACAAAGTCTGTTACTTTAAGGATTGTTTCTTGAAAATCATATTTGTATACGAAGAATAAGAAAATCGTGTGCGAGTGCCAACATTAAATTGTAATTATAAAAAACACACGTTAATATTCACACCAGTAAATTTAATTACATTTCAACAAAAAGAAAAGAAAAAAAGGAAAAAAAAATTTATTTTCCCGCCGTGCGGAATTTGTCTTGGAATTTTTGGTGCCAGTCCATCGCTCTACCCACTGATCCAAGCAGCCTTGCTACTGTTTGTTGACATAGTATTCTGTTGATAGCTATACAATAAAACCCTATTAATAGATTATTGTGCTATGCTGCAGCATAGCTTCAGTTGTAATTAATATTGAATCAATCATTCTGCGTAACGAAGAAGTTTGGCTCGATGCGTAGTGTAGTGACTTCTTAATCGGTGTTATCGGTGGGTGTGGGTTCAAATCTCCACGGCAGGCAAAGGTAAGATTTTTAATTTGATATTTAATTTAATTTAATGTTCTTGTTTTAATAAACTCAAGCAGCAAAGAGAAGCCGAGAGAAACCATTAATTTCACGAAGTCAGGTACTTAAAATCAAGGATCTGACATTCTGCGTCCTTGCCGTAACGAATAAAAGTCTTTGTGCCAAAGTTAATTTTCTTTACTTTTACGACTTTTCCATGATTTTTTAAAGACGTACAACTTTGCCACAAAAATTTAAGTTTTTGATTTAAAGTATATTGTTCCTGGAAATCTAACAATCTTTGTGTCTTTGCCGTAACGATGTTTTGTCTTTGGGCACAATCTAACCAATAAAAGTCTTTGTGGCAAAATTAATTTTCTTTGGTTTTACAATTTTTTCTCTGGATGCAAGAACTCTTTACGAAACTCTTTACTTTCAGTCTCCAGATATCTTGTTCACCGCAAATTTAAGGTCTTTCGTGGCATTGCACTTTTCTACCTTATCGACGAATATTTTTGGACCAAAATGTCAGGAATGAATCTTGAATAGTTATACTTTAATAATGTTAAACAAAATTTTTTTTCTAAAATAAAATACAGCTTAAAAAAAAATTTAAAACGGTCTCTTTGTTTCTTTGAAAAACTCCCAGAGGCCCTTAAAGAAAAAGTAACATGATTGCATCCACCGGAAGTTAAAAATTTTTGCTACTTTGGAGGATTAGTACTAATTAGGTCTACATATATACTAATATATATCATGCGCTCCTTTTGAGGGTTATTATTAGTATTGTTTATCTATAAAACGTCTGTTCGCATAAAAACAAAATTAATTTAAAAGCATTCAGATTTATTTCCAAGTGCGTCTTTTAGTGGATGATAAAATTTTATTATATTTCCTATATTTTTCCCCCCCCCCTTTTCTTAAACGATCTATGCAATTGAAAATTTTGCGGACTAAGAACTGCGATCGCTTTAAAGTTTACAATTGGTATTTTTTTCAGAATGTTTCAACAGCCAGATGCCAGTTTTTACACACACACAAGAACATACAAACACAAGAAAATGCTGGAAAGTGGCATAAAAGCATATGAATATTTCAACACATTGCCATATTTAAAAACATACATCTGTATGTATATAAAAATTTTTCTTTATGGTTACTGATCGCGGTTTCCTGATACTAAATCCAGCGTGTGTCAAAAACAAGAAGAAAAACAATAAAAAAAAAAAAAATACCAAAAATAAAATTATGAAAATCCTATAGAAGCACGCTCAATAAAGTATTTCCATTGCGATCTGACAAACTATCGATGGCACGATCATGAAACGCCGGGAACAAACTAGAAAGTAGCCACGCGCTGCACATTGGGGCAGCTTACTTCATGCTCAGTATCTAAATTTCATGTAACTTGTATTATAGTTATATGTTTTGGAAGTTTTTAATAACAAAACTTCGTTTTTTTGCATTAGATATAAGTCACGAACTAAAACATCGCCAGTTAAAAAACAGCCAGTTTAGAGAGAGGCTCTCATGAAACTCGACCAGGAAACTTCACTGTTTTTGCCCCATTTTTCGATAGTTTATGATATGTAGCATATGCTGCCAAAGCGGTTTGGCCAATAACGATTGCATAAAAAAGTTGTAGCATAAGAAAGGAATCCATCTTTTTCTCGAAAATTATGAGTATCTCATCAAGAGTATCTCACAAAAAATGAGTATCTCACATAAATCTTTTTGAAATGCACGCCTGTTACGGCTGTTACGGTGTTAACGCTGTGGCATTGAAATAACGGAAAGCTAATAACTCGAAAACATCGTTAACCAAATCTTAAAACGTGTTGTCTGGAAAACCATATTTTCTGAACTGGTCTCTACGATATCTCAAGAACTACTGTGTGGATTGACTTTTTTTCTATTTATTTTAAAGTAGATAAAATTTATTGGATCCTATATAAATTTTAAAGAGCAAAAAATGCTAAAAAAACGATACTTAAAATTCAGATATCTGCCATTTTTGTAAGTTTCTATTATTTGTTTATATTAAAGGTATAAGCTCCAGTGAATATAATAGAATTTATAAAATTTTTTGGTTTTTTATTTTTGATGACATCATCGTGCTGTGTGATGAAGACCGTTTGGGTACCTTTTTTCTTAACATGATAGGAGAGCATTTTTCGACTTTTGGGAACTTTTCGTTAAAATAACTAAATACAACATAATAAAAAACGTATTGGGAAAAAACGGTATGTTGGCAACCCTGGAATTGGAAAATTTTTTCTACTAAAAACTAGAAATATTTTCTTAGAATTATTGAACGTGCTCCAAGTAAGAAGTATATGTTTTTCGATGTTTTATAATTTTTTTTTTTTTTTGGGTGAAATAAAATATTGGAAAAAGTCCAGTTTCAACAGGTAAAACTTTTTTCCGAATTCCGGTTTTTTCAATTTCTTCCAGGAAATAGCTCAAGACTATGTTTAAATCATCCTTGCTGTTTTTTTTTTAAAATTTTGCATTTTTGGATTTTTGGAATTTTTTTTTTTTTTAAATATTCAGACTCGAAATTTTCAAAAAAATACACTTCTAGCAAAAAAATTCATAACGACCAGGTTATTCCACATTTTCAACAATTTTTTTGTATCTCCATTTGGTATAGCTTAAAAAATTAATTTCACAAGATTTTATTGAAATTTTTTCAAATTTGGATCTTTTAAGTTTTTTTTTTTTTAATACAACAAAAAGGAGTTTTTTTTCGAAAAGTAAAAATCACACCTTTAAAGGTTTTCGTCCAGTTTTCATGTTTGATAGATAATTTTGCAGAAAAATTAAATAGAAAACGAACTGGGAATCAGCTTATTCAAAATTTGCACTAATACAAAAGTTATTTCGATTTTTTGAAAAAATTAGCACTTTTTTTCCCTGTAACCAAGTACTGACACGTACCGTTGCAAGTCGGCACAGCTTCCTGTGGTTCTAGGTACACCAATTTTTTTTTACATTAATTTCAATATCATACTAACCTACTAAGGAATGGAGCTTCTGTTGGGTACTGAAGCTAAAAAACCCCAGCGGACGAATTCAAGTATATTCGAAGTCTTTAACCACTACAGACACGATGACATTCAGTTTTATATATTTACGAAAGATTTCCTATTTTGATGACGTCACTTTGTATGGGAGGTAGGCGTGATTTTCATACGATTTTGCCGAATATCATAGATATGGTTCATATTATATACCTACCAAAGCTCATGTGAAAAATTCCAAGACATTTTTTTAACTTTTGTTGATTTCTACGAGATTTTTGCTTAAAATAAAGCCACTTTGTATGAGAAGTAGGCGTGGTTTACATTAGATTTTGACAAATGTTATAGAGATGATTTATATTAATTATTAAAGCTCATGTGCTAAATTTCAAGGCATTTCCTTAATTTTTGTGGGTTTTTAAGAGATTTTACATTAATAAAAAGGCCACTTTGTATAGGAGGTAGGCGTAGTTTATATCCGATTTTTCAAATTTCATAGTCAGGATTGACATTGAAGATCAAAGCTTATGTGCAAAATTTAAAGGCATTTTCTTAATTTTTGTGGATTTTTAAGAGATTTTACTGCAAAAATAAAGTCACACTGTATGGGAGGTAGGCGTGGTTTTCATCAGATTTGGCTAATTTTCGAACTTGATCTTAATTTTTTTAAAAAAATCTTATATTTTTTTGTATTTCATTTGCGATAGCTTTAAAATTACGGCTGAAATCGTGTCGACAGACAGACGGACACACGAAAATCAACTCGGGAGGTGATGCTGATCAAAAATATATATACTTTTCTGTACCTGCCACGCCTCCTTATTGGCGTTACAAACGGAATGAGAACGTTAATACAACCCTTACGCAGTACGCGTTGAGGTCTAAAAATTGAGGGGTACCACCACATAAAAAAAAACAACTTCGGCATTTTTAGGACACCCTAATGAAGGTATTCTAATGAAATCTAAGGAATATTTGTCTCACACTATGACTAATCTATGTAAAAACAAATTTAAGCGATTATGTTGAAGAAAGTAGCCGAGAAACTACGTAGCAAAATATCGAGTTTGTGTATTTTTACGACAAAAATTCCCAAAAATATAAAAATGCAAAGTCTTAAAACAAATGTTTCATTTATCGTTTTAAAATAGTTTTGAACTATTTTGTACAAGAAACCGAAAAAACTAAAACTCTACAGTCAAAGTTTAGATGTTCAATCTTGACTTTATTTTGAAAAATTTTTCAAAGTGCCCTATCGAACACGAAAAAATTCACACAAAAAAAACGGAAAATATAACTTTCTCACTTGGAATGGCTTTAATAATTTTTTATAAACTATTTCCAATTTTTTTGCGTCAAAAATTTTGGAATTCTAGAGTTGCCAAAATAACAGTCCCTGGTTTAAGGGTAAAAAAATAATGGAGAAATGCCAAAAATCATAATTTTGCGTTCAGCATGTGCGTTTTCGACACATATTGTGAAAAAATAACCGGCAACATCAGTAGTTATGTAAAATAAAATTTTTCAAAAAATTTGTCCGAATTTTCGATTCATTGTCCGAAGAAGATTGCGAAAACTAATAAAGTGTTTTTGAAAAAATCTTTAATTTCGTCAATCCAAAATGTAAGTTATTCTTTTACACAAAAACTAAGGACTGGTATTTTGGCAACCCTAGAACTCCAAAATTTTTTCCGCAAAAATGGAAAAAAAATAATTTATAAAAAATTTTCAAAGCCATTCAGTTATGTTTTCCGTTTTTTTGTGAATTTTGTTCTACTCGTAGGCCATAAAAGGACACTTTTTGAAAATTTAAATTTTGAAGAAGAAGTCAGGTTGGAGCATTGATAACTTTTGCTGTAAATGTAAATTTGGTATTTCTTAATTTTTGGGAATTTTTTCATAAAAATACTTGATATTTACGAAAAATTGTCGAAAAAAAAATAATCGCTCAAATTTGTTTTTATCAGGGACATAACTGCAATGCAACTTTTTTGGAATTGGTTAAAATTAATGATTAAAATCGACTATAGTGCATTTAAATTATTAATAACTGTTATTTTTAAGAAATACTTTTTTTGGTTGCCGCATAACTTTTATTTTTGAGGAATAAATTTTCAGGTTGACTAATAACAGTTATTTCTGAATTTAAATTTTTTTGGTTATTAGTGTGAAATATCAATAAAAAATTCCACTTTTAGCTTATTTATTATTTTCTTTAATTTATTTATATTTGCAATTCAATTTTGCAAACAATTTTTTTTTCAAAGTCTCTTATGCAATATTGCATCGGAGATCACTTAAAATAATCTTTAAAGCTGAGAAATATCGCTCCCCAGTAACTTGAGTTGCTAAAGTTGCATAGACTATGTAAGTTAGTTGCCATAAAATTGGTGATACATCTTTTTGGTTACTCCAATATTCGAGGAGGTTAGCATCAATGTCAATGCATGGTGGCTTGAAACTACCAATTTCAGTATACGCAACCTTCACCTTTCTACTTGAATCGTCATCTATTACTTCATCCGAAGACCCTTCCATTTCTAGTTCTCTTAAAGACTTCCTTAGCAAAGAGGTGTGAGTCCACATCCCAAAACAAAATGTCAACTTTCTTATGATTTTCTACACTAATAATCGAAAAAATTCCATTTCAGGAAATAACTGTTATTAGTCAACCTAAAAATGTATTCCTCAAAATTAAAAGTTATGCAGCAACCAAAAAAAATTTTTCTTAAAATTTAAATTAAAAGTTATTCATACCGAATATTTTTTTTTGGCTAAAATTGCCCAACTTTTTTCGCTGTGAAATATAGAATAACATTAATTTTCGGTCCCTGGTTTTTATAGTTTCGTCACTCTAATGTACACATGACAAAAAAAAAAAAAAAAACAACGAAATGGCCATTTCAGCCCTTGAAAAGACTTTGACCGAACTTCTTATGATCAAATTGTGTTGTGTGTGATGTGAAATGTTTGCACACAAATGATCGAGAACTGGACCTACATGTTTTACGCCGACTCCGAACGGCTTATGTTCTCAAGAAGCTTTTCATGGCAGTTTTTACTCTCTGAGGTTTGCCATTGTCTGCAGAGAGGTGACGGCCGAACAGAAAAATTAATTCAATGAAAAAACTTCGGATGTCGGATGAAGGATTGAATTTTTAAATGAAATTGCTTTTATCTGCTACATTTTTCTACTGCTATTTCTACATCTATATCTACTGCTATGTATTTCTACTATTTTCTAGTTCTATTTTCTATTATCATTTCATGCTACTGTTATGCTACAATGAAAAAGGTAAGCTGATTATGAGCTTTTGATGGCTGAGTTTTGGAAACTTTTTGTTACTACTATATTGTTACTACGACATTTTTTTGTTACTACTATATCTTAATCCTAAGGTTGTTCCCAAACAATATTAATCCATATTCGGCACCATTGGCGTAGAGAGCTTATGGTTCTGGGAAGCTCAAAAAAAAAATGATTACATTCAAAAAAACTTTTTTTAATACCAGTGCGTTTTGTGACACCGAATATCAGTTTCACAGACCAACTTTGTTTAAACGTCGAAAAAATATGATAGTACATATATATAGATGGTTAAGCGCACAAAAATGATAGGTGCTTTTTTGACAAAAATGGGTTAACTGCATTCTCTAACTCGTCAAGTTATAATCTATGTTGTGTCAAATTATATTAAGTGAAATCTCAATGAAAGATGATCAGTACAAAGCTCAAATAATTGTTTTGTACTGAAATGTTTGAAATTCAAAAACGAAATCAGCGTTGATGAACATTTTAAAATTTGCACTAATCACTTTTGTGAGCCATCGATATATATTGATCTGTCTTAGTTTTTGAGATATTAAACAGAAATTCCATGATTCTTCATTCTCTTACCACCACCTTTCATAATTTCTATCGCATGATTCAGAAACACTTTTGGGTTTTTGACTTGCACTTTTGACCAATTTAGAAGAATTAAACACTGAACTAAATCAAATTTTGAGAACTTTTTTGAGAAAAAGAAGATTTTTTTGCAATGTTTATGTATGTGGATTCGTGTTTTGAGATATTTGATAATGGTCTTCATGGCTCTGGGGAGGGGTCCGGACACGCGGTTTGCTCCCATATCTACGCCACTGCTCGGCACAATGAAATCATATACACTCCACGTTCATATTCGGAGCTGGATTGTAATGACTACTTTTGTAATTAATTCCGTCCCAATTCCAATTCCTTGGAATTAGGAATTGATAATTGGTCATCTCAATTCCTCAGAAATGGAATTGGAAAAATCTTCAATATCATTACAGGAACTGTACTTGGTAATTGAAACATCTCAATTCCTCAGGATTTGAAATTTTCAATTCCATTACAGGAATTTTTATTGGAGGTTACTGTAATTGTTATTGGATTACTGTATTTGAAATTGGATTACAGTAACCTCCAATAATAATTCATGTAATGGAATTGTAAATTTTAATACCTGAGGAATTGAGATGTTCAATTATCAGTTACAATTCCTGTAATGGAGTTGACGATTTGTTACCAATTCCATTCGTGAGGAATTGAAGTGACCAATTATCAATTCCCAATTCTAAGAAATTGGAATTGAATTGTAATGAATACTTTCGATCCAGCTCTGCTCATATTTTATAAAGTTTAATTACCTAAAGGTAGAATTTTAAGTACTTAGTTAAATTTGTATGGCTTTATGGTCTATACTACATTTAGGTTTACTTTCAAATAGCTCTAAAAAAAAAATAAGTTGAAAATTTGAAATTTTAAAATGAAAATTAAAATTGAAATTAAAATTTGAAGAGTTAAAATTTTTCAAAACTGTGTTGAAATAGATTTGTTTTTTCTTCTTTTATCAATGTATGAAATGTCAATTTGTTGTTGGTTGAAACGAATTACTTATTGAATAAAAGTTTCACTTCAACCTTGCGTGGCAGCCAAGACACATATTTTTGTTAACAAAGCCCCCAAACTCTGCCCCAATGTGCGTTATATTTATACGCTAGACAAGAAAAACCACTCTGATAAGTAGAAGAAGAACAACAACAACACACAATCAAGTTCAAGTAACAGCAGAAAAGTAGCCAGCTGTCTGACTGACGTCCTCTAGTGGCTGCCGTCTGTACGTGCCAAACATAACAATTGGCAGAAATGATCTCAGCGCCCATGCCCATGACTGGCCCGGGCGCACGCATACGCAACGGCCTAGGAATGTGTGATTACTGCACAGCAAAGACCAAACTGTATGTATTGTAGAATAGTTGTCGATCCATCCATCTGTTAAATATATAAATACTTTCTGTTTAATGATCAAAAAATTGTAGAAAAAAACCGATCAAAGCAAATGATGAAAACTTTAAATAATTAAAATAAAAAAATTGAGTTATAGAAGTGCCATTTGTTGAAAGCATCAAATGGTCCTGGGTTGGGCTAGGTTTTTTTTTCATCCTACCTAATTGGGTATGTGTGGGAAACTTTTATGGGCTGTAGATACTTTTATTATAGCTTATTGTGAAAAAAAAATACATAAAAACTAAAGAAGTTTCTGCGCCCCGCCTTTTTTTTCAGTTCTCAAAATTCAACAGCTAAAAAGCAGTCAAGGCGAATTCCTTGCTCCAACAGAGCTAAGCTGACTATTCAAGCAGCACGTGTTCACATTATAAGTCAGTGAAAATATCAAAACTGTTGTACCGTTGGACCATACCAATAAGCCCGCCAACGCCTACATCAGTTGAGTTATGCAAAACAAAAAACAACAAAAAAAAAAAAACAAACCAAAAGATACCGAAAACTCAAACCTAGCCACACTCAATTCACAATTTGCAGAGGCGATCAGAATAGCTGTTATAGAATTGCGGGTGAATTTAATGGTGAACATTTGATGAGCCAGTCGATGAGAGGCCAACAACATTGTGCCAATTAACCCAGTGCGATGGATGGTTTTAAATAATTCAATTAACTGAGGACATAAAAAATTATTTATGATTTTTTTCAATTCTTAAAAATTTATTTAATACTCTAGACGCGGGTGTTGCGCGCTATGGTGGCCAAAAAAGGCATGCAACCAATTATTTAAATGTGCTGCTATGGTTAATGTTGCTATTGTTGTCATCGTGTTGTTGTTGTTGTTGTTGTTGTTGTTGTTGTTGCTGTTGTTGTTGTTGCTGTTGTTGTTGTTGTTGTTGTTGTTGACCGGCTGTCTTTCTAATATTCATTGAAATTCTTCAATGGGCGGTTTTCTGAAATTGGACACAAACGGTATCGAACATCAGGACAGAACAGCTAGGAAACAACAACAAAAACTTTAAAATCTGCTATTATAACAATGCCGCAATGAAACCACAACAACAACAACAACAGTTAATATGGCAGCAAATTTATGCATGCCATGTATGAGTGTCAGTCTGCATGTTTAAATTGTTGTAGTTAAAAAAACAAGTATCTGCATACACAGTAGTGGCAAAAATTATATGTTTAATTTTTAAACTCATTTTCATAGACAGGGTCAAACTTCTATCTAAACAAAAAAAAAAATCTTAAATTTAACAATAAACAAAAAAAATTTATTAACGTACGGCAAACATGGGCTCTGGTAATGGAATGAATTACGAAATAAAAAAAATAAAACCAAATGGCCATTTCAGCCAGTGTTGACACTTTGTGAGGAATTTACAGTGGATGTGAGTAGTTTTTGAGGGATTTGAAAATTATAACCATTTCTCTTATTTCACTCGTTAACGCCCAGAATGACATTTTTTGTTTGAAACTTTGAGCAAAAAAAGCAACGATTAGCCCAGAAAATATTTTAGAAAATATCCTTAAAAGTATAGAAAATTTACTTTTTTTAGGGTGCAAACATGATTCAATAGTCGAAAAATCTTAAAAATTTGAGTCAATTCAATCAAAATATTTGACAATTAAAAACTTTCAGTTTTTTCGGTGATTCTCAACAGTTTTAAATACTTTTAATAAGTGTCGGAAATACAATTGAAGGTGGTGAGCGTGATTTACTTTTCCAAATCTGGCTAATATTTTGAGTACGGTTTTTTTCCCCCTCACAATTTGCGGCCCAAAAAGGAAGACTTACAATTTCTAATTTTTTCCATTGTGATCCTAAATGAAATAGTAAACAATTAATTACCAGAAAGGCAGAATACATATATTACTATTTTTCTTACATACTTAAAAAGATATTTTGATTAATTAATTTATAAAATGTATCCTTTTTTAAATTTTGGAAAAAATAAAAAATTTTAAGTTTTACTTTTTCAGCCGCTAGTTTGAGAAAAAAATCGTAGTAAAAAAATTAACCACATTTAGAAAACTTAAATGCCCTCCATCTTTTATTATGTTTCCGATTATATAAACAAAGTTCTTTCATCTGTAAAAATTGATTGAAAAAAAAAAACAAATCACTCAAAAAACTGATTTTTTTTTCTTTTTTAATTGTCAATTAACAATTGGAAATCAAATTTTCGAAATTTTTTAACTATTACATCGTGTAGAGCACACTCGAAAATAGTAAAAATAGGTATTTTCTAAAATATTTTCGGACTTTGCTTTCAAATTTTTCTGCTGAAAGTGTCAACCATAAAGTGTCCTTCTGGGCGTTAACGGGTTAAATAAAAAAACGATTATGAATATGAAAACGAAAAAAGAATATGCGATACTGCAGCCTTTATGCCTATAACTAAATTTTTTAAAACTAATTCGTTTCTTAAGTTTTTATTTAATTAAAATATTGCGACAAAAAATTTTTTGAGGAATTTATTTCAATTTGAGGAATAATTGAGGAATTTAGATTTAAAAAAGTGGCAACACTGATTTCAGCCCTTGAAAGGACTTCGACCGAGCTTCTTATGATCAATTGTGTTGTGTGTGTTGTGAAATGTTTGAACACGAATGATCGAGAACTGGACCTACCATCCTTATGCCGACTCCGAACGGCTTATGTTCTCAAGAAGCTTCTCATGGCAGTTTTTTTTTACACTCTGAGGTTTGCCATTGTTTGCAGAGATGTGACGGCCGAACAGAAAAATTAATTCAATTGAAAAAACTCTCTGTGTCTGATGGGAGATTCGAACCAGAGAACTGCAAAACTCACTTAAAAATGTTCATACGTAATCAATACTGTAAAAATCAGGCCTCTGCGTTCAATCGAACAGACTTGCTCGAATGCACACACTCGCTGTTGAGTTAAATTCAATCAAACCATGTGCTTCGTGTTGGCTCTGTGATTTTAATCAACGGTCGTCTTCGGATACATATTTAATGCTTGTTTGTTGGGCTCAACAACGATTATTTTCAACAAGAATGAAACGCAAAAAGCAAAAATCACCACGTATGAGTTTTTTCATGTGAAGACAGAGAGAGAGAGAGAGAGAGAGAAAGAGAACAAGAAGAAGTAGGGTGAAGTTTTTATTACGATTGACTGCAAACAACTACATTTAACTTTTTCTTTGATTTCTCATTTACGAAAAACATATCCCTATACTCTTCAACGCCAATACTCAAAAATGTGAATTTAATCCGTCAATCAGCTCACACAAACGACGCCTTCAGCAGCATCATTTTATATTATTCAATGTCAAGACTCGTTGACTTAAGCATGTGAGTTCGATCAGACGAACTCAAACTCAAACCGACACAAAAGACGCGTTCGCCAGTATTGTGCTGATTTTATTTAACGCTAAACTTTGTTGAATGAGTTGTGTTAAGTAAGAATTGCAGTGAATGATTTAATCAAGCAAAAAGTGAGTTTTGCAGTTCTCTGATTCGAACCTGGGTTCTCTGGCGTATGAGCCACACACTCTACCCACTACGCCACAGGCGCAACGGCCGCCACGCAATTACGAACTACTAATTTAAAAAGAAAAAATAGTTCCACCTACCTGTTTGGGTAATGAAAATTGGTGAGTTTCAATTCGGGTAAATGTTGCATTGAATGGATACACTGCTGTGCAGAAATATAGCCAAACCCTACTTTTACTTGATGAACTCTGCCTATGAAATGCGAAAAAACTTTTATTAATGTTATTCAAGGGAGCATACATAGATAGCAATTTAGGTGAGCAACATACAAAATTGGTTACGTCTTATGTACCGTTATAATGCATTTTGTATTTTCTACTTGTGCATTACATATTTTTTCTGTACAGTACAGAATTTTGACCAGGAGCGCAGTTGCTAGAGGACAAAAATCCATAATTTCGTTGTCAAAAAATCATACAAGATGGATATCATTGCAAAGGAAATATTCCAAATAACAAGAATCTAAATTTCCAGTATAATAAAACGATTTTTTGAAGACACTACACCTGTTTAAATTCGATAGTTTTCACAATTTTTTTTTTTTTATGGTGCAAATATTGTTTTCTAGCACTTAGGCAAAAAAATATTTTTTTTTTTTTTTGTTAACTCATTTTTTAAGAAATGAAATTATTTTGAATTGAAAATTCATTCTGAACTCTTTTCATAAGTTTTAATGACTCTAAGAATTTTTCAGTTATTATAACTCTTAATTAATAATTGAAAAATTATTAGAGTTATAAAACCGCATAACATTATTTTGAATTTTTATTTTAAGGAAAAATATTGTAAAAAAAATGGATTTGTTAAAAGAAGAAAAAAATAAAATTGAATTTTCAGCGACTTTTCAAAAATTGATAAAACTAGGATAAAGTTGAAACTTTATTAGATAACTACTTC
Source organism: Coremacera marginata (assembly GCA_914767935.1). NCBI lineage: Eukaryota > Metazoa > Arthropoda > Insecta > Diptera > Sciomyzidae > Coremacera > Coremacera marginata. Next base: position 22,183,490 of record OU612043.1, read on the forward strand.
CAAGTTCCGCTGAGTTTAGCGTTGGGGCCAACAAATATCGTAAGTATGACTTCTTATCATCTTTAAGAATCTGTTTAAAAATTTAGCAAATTTTACCGATTCTTAGTGAAATCTCATTTCGAAAAATGTTCCTGAAAAATGTACTGATTTCGACCATTTTTAGTGCACATCTATAACTTTAGTTTTCTAGTATTTTAACCGAGTTTTGTTAAAATCGGTCAACTTTTGCCTGTTCCATCCATACAAAATCATATAAAACTAGTAAGGATGGAGCTTCGGCAGGGTACCGAAGCTAAAATACCCCCCCCCCCCCCCCCCGCGGCCATATTGAAGTATATTCGAAGTCTTTATCCACGACAAACACGATGACATTCAGTTTTATATATTAAGGAAAGTTTTCCTATTTTGATGACGCCACTTTGTATGGGAAGTAGGCGTGGTTTTGATCCGATTTTGCCATATATCATAGAGATTGTTCATATTATACATAACAAAAAAACTTTATAAAAAAACAACCGGCAACGAAATCACTACAAAGTAAAAAATAATTTTAAAATTACTTTTCCTTTTAATTTCTTGGTCATATTTGATAATTTATCTAAATATATTATTACATGTTTTATTATTATAAATATATTAATTTAATTTATAATAATATAATCAGACTTTTAATTAGAAGCGCCAACTTCAAAGCATTTGTATTCATCAAGAAATTAATATATTTATGATAATAAAACAAATAAAAAAAAAATTTAAATAATAAGATTTCATATATAATAATATGTTTAAATAAATTATCAAATATGACCAAGAAATTAAAAGGAAAAGTATTTTTAAAATTATTTTTTACTTTGTAGTGATTTTGTAGTCGGTTGTTTTTTTTTAAAAAAGTTTTTATTTCTTCCTTTTTAGAGAATATGATAAGTTTTCGAAACAACATAAAGTGTATAAACAACATAAATACAATTGTTCTGAAAAATTTTGTTCTATTAAATTCTGAAAGTTTGTTGGTTATTTCAAATATCTGTCTCTTAAATTAAAATTAGATGTCACGTGTTTTGAAATTATTATACCCATCCTTGTAACGAGTTTTTTCATCCTGGTGTCAATATAATTCGAGATATTGTGTTTTTCTAATATTGCCACGTCCCTTTTTTTATATAAGCGCCCACTTTCTTGAGCGTTATTTCCAATAATTGTGCCTACCCCTGTAGTTTATTTCAGTACCCCAGCGTCAATATTAACTGAGATAGTGGTTGTCTAGTATTGCCACACCCATTTATCGAATAACGCCTACTTTATTGACCGTAATTTGTACTTATAATGCCTACCCCTATACCAAATTGCAGTACCATAGTATCAATATTATGTGAGATATACTCTTTTTCTAATATTGCCACGCCCATTTGGCAAATAACTCCCATTTCCTTGACCGTAATTTCTATTAACTGTGTCTACCCCTACACTAAATTGCAGTACACTAGTGTCAATAGTATTCGAGATACAGTGTTTTTATAATATTGACACTTTATTGACCATAACTTGTAATAATAATGCCTACCCCTATATCAAATTGCAGTACTCTAGTCTCAAAATTATTCAAGATACACTGTTTTTCTAATATTGACACGCCCATTTGTCGCATAGTGCCCATTTTCTTGCCAGGAATTTGTAATAAATGTGCCTACCCCTATACTAAATTGCAGTACCCTAGTGTCAATATTATTCGAGATACAATAGTATCTAGTATTGCGAGATCTAGTATTGCCACGCCCAGTTCTCGAATACCGCCCACTTTTTTACATGCACCTCCATGCTTATGATATCTATCTGTTCCCCAAAAATTATGGCAATCAGGCATATGGTTTAGGAGTTCTCGATGTACATACATTTAAAAAAAAAAAAAAAAGAACAGAGAAACCGACGAACTTGAGAACCTCCTCCTTTTTGAAGTCGGTTAAAAATAGCTTAAAACAAATGTTGTCAAAATAACAACCATAATGTTATTATAAATTTTTATGTGAATATTTAAAAAATCCAAAAATTTTATTTTGAAAAATACAATATGAAAATAACAATATTGTGCTCAATTTTAAAACATGTCAATTTATTGGGTATACGTAAAGTATTTTTCCATCATTTTCCAGGTGCAATTATTTCAATAACTATATAAACTAAACTAAAGCTTACTAGAAATACTAAAAATCGTAATTCTCATTTTCTTTTCTATTTCTATTTCTCAATGGTAAAGTGCATGAATTGAATCGAATATTGACTGCAGTTCCGCTAAATTAAGGGGGTCTCATTGAGCAACTTTTTTTTCAATTTTTTTTTTTGCATTTATTTATAGCTTGGGTAGTTGTGAATATGCCCCTAAAAGGATTTTTAGAAATTCGAAATACTTTAGAAGATACAGCCTTTTTTGTGAAGCAAGGTCTGATGGACAAGAAGGTGATGGAGGTAATAAAACCAGCTTACGAAGCGCTGTCGGCAGATAATTTGCTTGAAAGATGCCTTGGATCTGAAACTCAGAATTCCAATGAGTCCTACAATTCTGTTCTTTGGTCACTTTCGCCCAAACACATCAACTCAGGCGCACGCACCATCGAAGTGGCCAATTTCATTGCAACGTGCCTCTTCAACGACGGTTTTATACCCATACTTAAAATTATGGGTTTGATGGGTATTGCGATTGGCAAAAACGCATACGAATACGCACTATCTCGCAATGAAGACAGATTGAACCGATCAGAGACTCGAGCTGCGGCATCATCAAAAGCTGGCAGAACGGCTCGCAGAGCAGAGAGGGCAGCAGAAAGCAGTTTCTACGAAAAAGAGGAAGGTGGCCTGTATGGAGCTGGCATCGCCGACTAATATTTGTAAGTAAAAATTGTCAGCTCTTTAAAACTGCATTTAAACATTTTTGATTTTTTTTATTTTTTTTTCCCAAAAAAATTACTTCAAACTTTAAACGCGTTTATCTCGAACCCACGTTTTTCGAACTGGCGGCCATGATATCTCCAGTTCAACTGAACCGATTTTCATGAAACAAAATGGAATCGACGCAGAATTGTCACCATTCTCGGGTGAACCTCGACCATAATTTTAAAAAATTTTTTACTATTTTTTTTTTACACTAAACTACAAAAAAAACCCGAAATTGAAATTTTTTTTGAATGGCCGCCATTTTGTCAAAAAAAAATCACAAAATTAATCTTGAGGTTCACCCAAGAATTACATCTATACTGATTATAACCCCGTTTTTTTTTCATTTCAGACGCTCCGGAGACCCGGAATCGTGGCCGCCGTGACGACACCTTTTTTTTTCACCACCAACTTTGAAGTCTCATTACTTTTTGAACAGCCCACGTATCGAGGCAAAAAAAATTTTTTTATTTACTTTGAACCTTTTGTAATACAATAAATAAAAAAAGTTTTAAATTATTCTTTGCGTTTTCAAATAAGAATTTTTTTAAAAAGGGTCCATAAAACGGGTTTTGAATGAGAAGACCGCCTTAAAAAAAAAAATAGCACTTGCTTTCAAATATTTTCCATTTTAGTTCATATTCATCAGGGTTATAAAGGATGGTTAAATTTTAAGGGCCGATGTTGAATGGGATCCACACCTAAACGTCAAGTTTTTTTTCTGCATTTTATATGGCATTTCTCAATTTCACACTAACTCAATTTGAACCATGGGAAGATACACAATCGAGCAACGCGTTAAAGTTATTCAGGCTTATTATAAAAATGGGCGTTCAAATCAAAATGCATATCGTGCACTTCGTGATTTTTTTTCGGTCAATTTAAGCGTCCAAATGTGCGTACAATCTGAAAAATCGTGCAAAAATTTGAGCAAACCGATATGTAGGAGATGTGAAAACACCAGTGCATGCTCCTACAGTTCGTACTGCAGAAAATATTGCTGCTGTTCGTAATAGTGTGGCTGAAGAGCCGTCCACGTCAACTCGTCGTCGTGCCCAACAATTGCACCTCTCACGCTCGTCGTTGATGAACATTGCGCGTAAAGACTTGCATTTACACGCTTGCAAGGTGCAATTGACTCAAGAACTAAAGCCTCTTGACCATTTCAAGCGTCGTCAATGGTCAGAATGGTGGCAAGAAATGGCAACAGTGGATGATCAATTTTCGAAGAAAATCATCTACAGTGATGAGGCACATTTTCACCTCTGTGGATTCGTCAATAAGCAGAATTGCCGCATTTGGGCGAATGATAATCCAAGAGTGATTGTCGAAAAACCAATGCACCCACAAAGAGTGACTGTTTGGTGCGGTTTATGGGCTGGCGGCATTATCGGGCCGTATTTTTATCAAAATGAGGCCGGTCAGGCAGTTACTGTGAATGGTGTTCGTGAGATGATAACGAACTTTTTATGGCCCGAATTGGAAGATATGAATATGGACGATATGTGGTTTCAACAAGACGGTGCCACTTGCCACACAGCTAACGAAACAATGGCTCTTTTGCGCGACAAATTCAATGGCCGTGCTATCTCACGTGGTGGCAATGTCAATTGGCCGCCAAGATCATGGGATTTGACACAGTTGGACTTCTTTCTTTGGGGTTATTTGAAATAAAAGGTGTACGTCGATAAGCCAGCAACAATTCAAGAGCTAAAGGATGAGATAATTCGGCACATTAACGGCATAGAACCCCACTTATGCCTCAGCGTCATCGAAAATTTGGACCATCGGATGGAGGTGTGCCGCCGGGGTCGCGGCGGCCATTTGGCCGATATTTTGTTTCATACATAATTGAACCATACCAATATTATCATAATAAAAAAAAATGACAATAGTTTGCTAAAAAAATTTGTGTTTTATTCAAAATCAACATCGGCCCTTAAAATTTAACCACCCTTTATTAGGGAGAAAAGACCTTAGTTAACTACGCTGAAATTTTTGTTGAAAAACTGCTTATTAATCATCAAAACCTACCTATTTACTAGTGCCTGATATCATCGAACCAAAAAAATCTTGTATGAAATTAAAAAAAATAAACCTTTTTATAGATAAATTACTATATATTTATAAACCTCATTTATTTCGCCGCTACTGTTGTCATTTTATGCACTGTCTTACAGCCATTAATGCTGACACAGTTGCAAACGTCATCGAAATATTTTCAATTACAATTTCGATTAAATGCTTCTTTTTTATCTATTTGTTGTTTTTTTCATTCTCATAATTATTTCTAAGCCTTTCGTTCTGCATGTTATTCTGCGTCATCCGATTACATGCTCGATTATTAATGAAATTGAATTCTTAGTTTGAATTTTTTTTTTTTAATTTAAATTTGTGTAATTATTTTTGCAAATTGTTTTTAAAATCAAAATATATGATTACGTTTCTGGAAATCCCGGCGCTCTAAGACGATTAATACAAAAAATCAAAGCATTGAGCAAACGTTAAATTTGACAGGTCTTAAATGTCAAAAGAATTTACATTCATAATAAATTCTTAAATCAAATGCATGTCGGTTTTTTTCTAACTAGGTTTTGAGTTAAGAGCATATAATTGTGGAAGCTCTCATGTGGAAATAAAAAAAAAAAAATACATTCACAAAGTTTTTTGTCTATGAAAGGTCAATGACCACATTTATATTTTTGATATTATATATATTTTTTTTTCTTGACAATTTAATGCAAATTAACATAACAATTTTATTATCTAAAGAAACTACTTCTAGAAGCATAGAGAATATTTTTTTTTCAAACTAATTATAAATTCTAATTGAATTTCATTCGTTGTGCAATCGAATTAAACAATTAAAATTTAAAGAGAAATAAAAATTTCATATGGAAACAGCAATTCTCAAAGCATTTATGACATAACCATAAAATTACCATATAAAAGCAATCACATTTTGTTAACTAGCATCTGTTGAAATAAATGAATAAATTTAAATGAAATTAAAGAATAAGAAAAAAAATGTTTAAGAAATTAATTTAAGAATTGAATTAACTTAAAATGTTGAGGCGTCATGCAATTTGCAGAAAAATATGGCAGAAATATATATAAGAAATAGTTTTCTGAAATATTTATTTCCAATGGCGATTTTGAATAATGTGATTTTCAAAAAATTGGAACAATATAAATAAAACCTACGTCCGGGATTATTATATAATAAACACTCTAGCCCATGAAAAAAGATTCTCTTCAAAATAGCGTATTTAAATTCCAAGAGGAGAAATTACCAAGCCTGGCTTCAAAATAAAGAAACATGAACATAATGTATGGAAAAATTTTTGACAGTTATTAAATCTACAATATAATCTTTTTATCATGTGTCTATCCAACACCAATGCCCAATAATATTTAATGTTTTTTGCATAAATTAGGTTTACTTTGGTTTTAAAAATCTTTTAAGTCAAAACACTCAAATATGCTTCAATCAAATTTATGCTCATTAACTAATTTCAAGCTCATTTAATAATAATTCACTTCAAAATCTATATAACCAAAAGTCAATATGTACATTCTAAAAGCATTTTAAATTAATGAATATACAAAAACTTTTAACAAATTCCGACTTCTTAAAATGCACTGCACGTTGATGTGGTTTGGACTTTACGTTCAACACACGCTAATTCTTAAAAGGCTCAGTGCAATATTTTCTAATTTGGACACTAATTAACCAAACTATCAGATACACGTTCTCTTTTTCAATTAACAACTTCCGGTTTTGTCAAAGATAAGGGGATAATTTTATAGAATATATTTTCGACGTTGAAGCAGGGTACATATGTATAGTAGCATTGACGAATATCTAATTATGAAAATTTGTATGTAGTTTATTTTGATTGTATGCCTTCATGGGTCTAAAAATGTTTGCTCGAAAATTATTTAAGTGTCATAATAAAACAAGATTAACTTGCATGTTATGCCAAGGAAGTGGTTATGACACTCTGCAAACAGCTGTTTACAGGGCGGGCTCCAATATTTTTGGGCCTTAAAATATTTAAAATGGAATAAATAATGTAACAAGCAAATAAAAATATCTATAGAATGACGAAAACATGTAAACTGAAAACAATTTCTAGAATTTTAATTTAATAATTTTTCGAGGAAAAACTGACAACAGTATTTAATTCTTAATTCAAAAGCAACCTTATTGGAATGTTTCAAGCCTGTTTAAGAGCCATTTTCAATTTTTTCTTTTATAGAGGTATATATCAAAAGTCATTATGGATTTTTATTTGCAGTTCAGGCTCATTAATTTCATTAATCAAATCAACATTAATCAATTATATATTCGCTCAGCTAACCATCTCTATGGTAGCTTTATTAATCCGCGCAGTTATAAGTCACCACTTTTCTCTACAAAGAGCCTCAAGATGAGAAGCCTCAAGATGCTGCTTGATCTAATTATCAAAAAATCACATCCGAACTCGAGTAATGCTTGGAGAGTCATCAAACTCGTATAAAGCCTGACGTTATCGTGTTGGAAGATACCTCCTTCCATTAGCTCAGGATATTTCTGTTGGATGGCATTCAATTTCTGTAGTTGCCCACAGTAGACTTCAGAATTTATGGGTGTACTACCAGAATGAGGAGCATCCATGATTGAAAAATTTCCATCACGGAAGCGGGCAAACCACTTCTGACATATTTAATCACATCTTCGCCATAATCTTTTACTAATTTTTTGTCTAACTTCAGTTGCTTTTTTATCTTTTTTTGAAGTAAGAGAGCTAAATATGACGTATATCATTAAAATTCTCGATTTTTAAAACACTACTTCGAAAGAAAAGCAGGAAAAACTGAATTAATTTAATTGTTTTAAAGTAAATAAACAGCTGGGCACAAATAATGACATATACGTCAACATATGAGAGATAACGCACTTTCCTTTTGGACCCAATAAATGCGTTCGCCAAATGTTTCCTTCAGGGAACCGATTGTTTGATGCGTTGTATGGCCTGTAGCGCCGTGAAAAAACATGTCTCTAATAAACATCCCATACAATTGAGACACAAACGTTCCTCATTTTTTAAGAAGTAAGGGCCAATGGTTTTTTTTTTTTGTTTTGTGGATGCAATGGTGCCTCGAGTATCTCTTGTCGACTATCTTCATTCAAATGCGGCAATTTTGCTTATTGACATTCCTTTTGAGCCTCATTATTCCATAAATAAGCCTCATCACAAAATAGAATAATGCAACAAGACAGCGAGCTGATTTCCGGTTGATTTCATCCCATTGACCGAACGAATGGCGCAAAAGATGCTTGAATTCTTGCCACAACTGTATCTTTTAAGGTCGTAGACTGAGATCTTTACGTAAAATTTTTCATAAAGTGAATGCACACAGCTCCAATTGCTGAGCGCGATAGTGAACCGACTCATTTGGATTCTTCTGAATACTATGCTCTACAGCAATAATTGTTTCTTCGTTGCGCACAATACGACGTCTTTGCAAATACGTATTCAGAAAATATCAATTGAAATTCAGAATTCCATTTTATTTTCAGCAAAGATCAATTGAAATTCAGAAGTCCAATTGAAATTTAGAAAAAATCAATTAAAATTCAGAAAATATCAAAGGAAATTCAGAATTTCAGTTGAAATTCAGAAAAGATCAAATGAAATTCAAAGAAAACAAATTCCAAATTTGAAATTTACCTTGTATCTCAATGGTAACCATTATCATACCATTACCATGAGCATTAGCGTAACCAATAGCAGTACCACTACCATTACCATTACCATTGCCATTACCATTACCATTACCACTACCATTACCATTATCATTACCATTATCATTACCATTACCATTACCATTACCATTACCTTTACCACTACCATTACCATTACCATTACCTTTACCATTACCATTATCATTATCACTACCACTACCACTACCATTACCATTACCATTACCATTACCATTACCATTACCATTACCATTACCATTACCATTACCATTACCATTACCATTACCATTACCATTACCATTACCATTACCATTACCATTACAATTACCATTACCATTACCATTGCCATTACCATTACCATTAACATTAACATTGCCATTACCATTACCATTACTATTACAATTACAATTACCATTACCATTACCATTACCCTTACCCTTACCCTTACCATTGCCATTACAATTACCATTACCATTAACATTACCATTACCATTACCATTACCATTACCATTACCATTACCATTACCATTACCATTACCATTACCATTACCATTACCATTACCATTACCATTACCATTACCATTACCATTACCATTACCATTACCATTACCATTACCATTACCATTACCATAACCATTAAAATTACCATTACCATTACCATTACCATTACCATTACCATTACCATTACCATTACCATTACCATAACCATTACCATTACCATTACCATTACCATTACCACTACCATTACCATTACCATTACCATTACCATTACCATTACCATTACCATTACCATTACCATTACCATTACCATTACCATTACCATTACCATTACCATTACCATTACCATTACCATTACCATTACCATTACCATTGCCATTACCATTACCATTACCATTACTATATAACCATCATACTTATTATATTTTTATTTTTATACCTCAACGCATACTGCGTAAGGGGTATATTAACTTTATCATTTCGTTTGTAACGCCAATAAGGAGGCGTGGCAGGTATAGAAAAATATATATATTTTTGATCCGCATCACCTCCTGAGTCGATTTCCGCGTGTCCGTCTGTCTATCCGTTTGTCCGTCTGTGGACACGATTACAGCCGTAATTTGAAAGCTATCGCGATGAAATTCAAAATCGAATGAAAATCAAGTCTACTCCCATACAGAGAGACTTTATTTTGACAGTAAAATCTCTGAAAAATTGGCAAAAATTAAAGAAATGCCTTCAAATTTCGCACATAAGCTTTGATCTTCCATATAAATCCTGACTATTAAATTTGGAGAAATCAGATGAAAACCCCGTCTACCTCCCATTCAAAGTGGATTTATATTAACCGTAAAATCTCTTAAAAATCTGCTCCAATTAAATAAAGTTCTTGAAATTTTCCACATAAGCTTTGATATTTAATGCATTACATTACAATGATATCCTATACAAATTATACAAATATACCTCCTATACAAATGGGCTTAATTTTAAACGTATTATTTCTTAAAAATCCACAAAAATTAAAGAAATGTCTTGAAATTTTGCACATAGGCTTTGATACTAAATATATAGACCATTTCTATAATATTCGGCTTAATCAGATGAAAACCACGCCTACTTAATATAAAGTGGCTTTATTTTCAAAGAAGTCTCTCAAAAATCTTTTTTATTTAATTTAATATAAACCATCTCTATGATATTTGGCAAAATCGGATGAAAACCGCGACTACCTCCCATACAAAGTGACGTCATCAAAATAGAAAAACTTTCCAAATATATGAAACTGAATGTCATCGTGTTGCTAAGGACTTCGGATATACTTCAATACGGACGCGGGTGGGTATTTTAGCTTCGGTACCCTGCCGAAGCGCCATTCCTTACGAGTCTATTGTAAAGATGATGCTTACATCGATACAAATTTAAACAATTTAATATAATGTAACAAGTTAAAGTCATACTTTACATAAATCGCTATAATAATATAAGTTTAACTGTGGTATGGCAACGGTAAAGAAATGTTCTGGCATAATTAATCATTAAGTTGTAAGGTCAATTTGAATTTTTTAATAAAAAATTTTTTTATTCTGAGTTTTAAATGATTTTTTCTCATTTCATTTCATTTAATATTTTCTAAATTTTAATCGATCTTCTGCGAAATTCAAATGCAATTTCGAAATTTCAATTAATATTTTATTATTATTAAATATAATGGAATTTCGAGATTTTAATTCAACTTTTCTGAATTTCATGCGGAATTCTGAATTTGAATGGCTATTTTCTGAATTTCAAATGGAATTTCGGATATCATTGATTTTTTCTGAATTTCAAATTGAATTTTTTAATTTTCAATTGGTGTTTTCTGAGTTTCAAATGAATTTCTAAATTTTAAGTGCTCTTTTCTGAATTTCAAATAGAACTTTTGATCTTTTCTGAATTTCAAATAGAATTCTGAATTTTAATTGATAAAAAAAAAAAAAAAAAAAGAAATGGCCATTTCAGCCCCTGAAAAGACTTTGACCGAGCTTCTTATGATCAATTGTGTTGTGAAATGTTTGAACACAAATGTTCGAGAAGAATTTTAATTGATATCTATATTATTATTACGCAAGAACATTTTTTGGGATGACTATCAAATCTATGCTGTAGACACGATTTTCAAAATTAGGGTAGCAATTGAAAGGTCTTGCTCGGTAGAAATGCAATAAGGTCTTATTTTTTCTTAAATATTGCGTATTTAAAAAAAAAAAAACTGGAATAATTTTCTATGAAACAAGCCTAAATTCTTTGTGATGCCTAAGAGTATGTGATAGATTTCTATTATAATGCTATAATTATTAACTAGGCTTCTTTGCAATTCAACAGAAACATAGTAGTTTCTATGAAATCCTTGGTTCAAAGGTAAAAATAGTTCTTAATATAAAAAAAAATTAGCTACCACTAGATATTTTTTATTATTTGGCGTTTTAACGTCAGACGAACTTACTAGTTTTCTGAATTTCAAAGCGTTTCTGAATTTCAGTTATTTTTTTAATCTCATACAGAATTCTGTTGAGTTTCAGTTGAGCTTTTCTGAATTTCAATTGTTCTGAATTGAATTTCATCTTTTCTGAATTTCAATTTATAATTTCTGAATTTCAAATAGAGTTTCTAATTTCAATTCATCTTTTCTGAATTTCAAATAGAATTTCTCAATTTCATAGATGTTTTCCGAATTTCAAGGGGAATTCTGAATTTCATTTGATATATCTTGAATTTCAGATGAAATTTCTGAATTTGAATTTAATTTTTCTGAATTTCAGTTTACTTTTTCTGCATTTCAATTGATATTTTTTTAATTTCAAATCGAATTCTGAATTTCAAATGAAATTTTTGAGTTTCCATGTATTATTTCTGGATTTCAATTGATTTTTTCTGATTTTCAATTAATTTTTGCTGAATTTCATAAAGAATTCTAATTTCAATTCATCTTTTCTGAATTTCAAATAGAATTTCGCAATTTCAATTGATTTTTTCAGAATTTCAAATGGAAAATTAAATTAATTCTTGTTTTTCTGAATTTCAAATGAAATTTCTGAATTTTAATTGATCTTTTCTTAGTTACAACTAGAAATAGTGTAGAAATAATATATTTGTATTCCTATTTACCACAAAAAGCATTTTGAAAAACTAAAAAAAAATATTCAGACACAGCTTTTAATATCTTAGATGCATTTCATTAATTTGAAGGAGCTTACCGTTTATTTTTTTAATTTTTAACTGACCGCGATCGACCGACTAACTTGCAATCCGATGAGAAAAAAAAATTCAAAACACCTACTCCTTAGATGCCCTTTGGGGCGCAAAGCGCTAAAGACGCGCCCATTTGTTTGTCAAAACGCCCTAACAGATGCGTAACTAAACATTCAAAATGTTTGAAGATATAAATTAACATACATACTCGTAGGAATACTAATCTTAATAATTAAAACAAAAAAAAAAACCAATATAAAATTCAACGCCATAATAAAAGTCACAACGTCATCCATCCTCAACTAGCTTGCTAAGCAAGCAATTATTGAGATAAGTTGTTGGCACCAAAAAGATACAAGTGTTCATCATAATTATTTATACAAATAAAGATGTAAACGTTTGTAAGTTACTGTGTCAAGATTCTGGCTGATACTTTGTTGCGTTAATTCTATTTCGTTTATTACCGGTTAGATGTAGATGTAGATATAGATGTAGATGTAAATGTAGATGACGCCTAAGTTAAATATTTATTTGTAGAATTGGTACGTAGCTACATTTATGGTATTTTCAACAAATTATGTGACATATTTGGTGACATATTTGGTGACAAGTAATTGTCGTAGTTCAAGCACTCATTTTCACTTTTATGCCAATACTTGTTTGAATCAATTATAAGATAGAATCTTCTCAAAATTTTTGTTCTCAATAATGAACGGACATGCTTATAATGCGAGTTATAATTTAATGGAGATAAAAATAAAACATTTGTTAACATGAAATCTTTGACGTTTGTATCTGATATCCAGATAATAGTTAATGCATTTTTTTTCAATAAATTTTTTGTTGAAATAAAGGTTTGGTCTATAAAGCAGAATGAAATAAAGCAAAAATTTTAACCATACATGTCTTGGAAACCTAAGTATTGTTACTATAAAATACTTTTGCATAGCATTTTATAAGTATTATAACTATAGAATAAGTTTGCTTTAACTATATCTTTATTACTATTACAATAGCTTTATTGAATCTTAAAAATTATTCCGAACTTTCCGTCTAGCATTCTTCAATAAATCGTTTTCAAAAGTGGGCAAATAATTTTTGTTGATAAAAAATGCGAATAATTAATTATTTCAGCAAATTTCTCAGAAATAATTATTAAAAATAATTCCAATCTATAAAAAAAATCTAAACATCAATAGATATATACTGCATGTGCGAATACTCAAAGCAGAAATGGTCATTATCACAAAAAAGCTATCCCACCAACTGAAAATTTGTTGCCAAAAATACACTTACGTGAGCAACAACAATACAATAACGAGCAGTAATAAAAATTATTGGCCAGCTTCGAAATTAGATTTCAAAAAACTTTTAGCCAATTCCAATGAAAATTACACAACCACAAAAAAAAAACAAAAACAACAAGAACAACAACACAAGCCAAAATCAACCACAAAATAAAACAATAACTAAAATCCGCCAACAATCATCAAGCATAAAACGCACGTAGATACAAATGTATCTAGAATGCAAAACGAGCAAGCTTTAGCATTTTTTTCATACACACAAGTGTTTCGAAAACTATAGCAACAATTCAACTTAATCAAACAATGGCCAATTACATACAGATTGTGTTGATCATCAGCAGATACATGAGAGATAAGTTGATATTTTACTTAGATACAATTCAAATTATCGCTTACAAAACAAACAAAGTATAACAAAGTGCTGTCGTGACGCAAACTTTACGCACGCACCTATGAAATTAACCCAGTTAGAACTATTGTACCACATACGGAACACTCCAGCCAGATCAAGATTTTAATCCATTTAAAAAGTAATTATAAAACAAAATCTTCTTCAGATTTTAACATGACAAAGTATGAAATGTTTCGACAATGTCAAATATCAAACATTTACTTTGGCCTGTTGAACTGCTGGGTTTATCTATATCTATATCTATACTATTAATAAATCTGTAGCCACTTTTTATGTTCACTCATCACGTTTAAACGACAACTCAGATTTTTATAAAATTTTGTACACATATTTATAGGTCAGCAGAGAGTGCAATAGGATACTTTATTTTAACCCATTAACAACCAATGTTACTATATGGAAACATATGCGTCTCGAATTTTCATTAAATACTGCATAATATTTCAAAAGTTTTAGTGCCAGTTTTTTAAAAAAAGTAAAATTAGCATGCAATAATAACTTATTTCTGCTCAATGGCATACATAGTTTTCACCAAAATGTTGCTTCAAGTCTAAAAATGTCTGTTTTTTATGGTTTTCTTTCGGTCCTAATGGATTAAATTGCACTTCGGTTAAACGAGAACAAAATCAATAAACGCTTTTAAATTTCCTTCAATTTGATACCAAAATCATGTATGTAGTTTGAAAACTGTGAAAAATTTAGTACCAGATCTTTTTAGTATTAATTATAAGCTGAGAATGAGAGAAAAACGACTTGAAATTCACACTTTTAGCTTTGAAGGCAAATATTTCAGTCAGTTTGCAATGGATTTCAATAATTTTTTTTGAAAAATGTTGTTTGTTAAAATATCCTTCAAACATAAGTTGAAATTTTTACTAAACCAAAGTATTAATATTTTCAAAAATTTTTTTAAAAAATGTTCAAAAATTTTTAGTTTAAGCCAAAAAATTGGATAAAAGTTGTTTTTGTTGTAAAAAAAATTAAATCCAAAATTTAAGTTTTCGATTTACTATCAGATGATATAACAATCTTAAGGTTAATAATTTGTAGAATTACTTAAACAATAAAAAATCGTTTTGGTAGCGAAAAATCAAGCCTACCCACTATCAATTTTTGAATGAAAACTTTTTGAAAACCCGGCGAAGCGGCGGGTTTAAGCTAGTTTTTTTATATAAATGGAAATATAAAGCGAGAAATTATAAATTTATATTAAAGAAAATATATTGTGAGAAATTACAAATTCTTATTGTACTTTACTTAATAATTTCAAACGTTTTCATATAAAAAAATTAACAGCAAAGCTTTAAAGAACTTTAAATAGATATTGAAAAAAATCATCCAACTTTATCTCTATCTCTAAAAATAACAAATTTGAGATAATGTACATATGTAAAAAAAAAAAATATATATATATATATAAAAGGCCGAAACGTATTACATACCCTCCAGCACTTGGTATATAGCATCATTCTTCAGTTCCAAAGACAAACATCAGACGTTATCTGTAATTCATGCTGTTAAAGCTGCACGTGCTAAGTTATAATTTTAAAGCTTTTAGTAATTTAAATTTAGCGCCTAGTGGCAATTTAATGCTGTGCCTATGGCAAAGCTCACAACAGCAAAGCTTTTTTATTATAGCAACAAGCTGTATTTTATAGCCAACGTTCAAGCTTTTAAGGTGACCAGACCAGCAGTAACGAAATTTTTTTTATTTATCCAAATTTAATATTTAATTGCTACAATGTGAAACGTATAATTTTTAATATTCTTGTAAATGCTCTACAGTTGCCAAATTTTTATTTTAGCGAATTTTTTTTTAAAATCAAAATTTTTCCAAAAAAACGAGTTTTCAATGGTATTGTATATTTTTGGTTTGCAGAATTAATTTTGTTCCGTTAACTGCTAGCTAATGTAAAGGCCCAACTGTAATAAGGTATGTTTCATATATACAGGGTGTCCCGCAATTGAGTGCAACTATTTACGGAGCTGAAAGGTTATGTCGAGCTGAGCAAAAAATCGTATGGGAGAGGGGGTCTATTTTCACATTCTTAGGAGCTACAGGGTCAATTAGTATTGCACGACTTGGGTATACGTTATTGTTTCTAGCAGAAAAACTTACTTACATAAAACTTATTTTGATTGCTCATTATAAAGGCAATAAAAACACCTTTTTAACGACACATCAATAAACCCCACCAACTTAACCGTAACCGAGTTGTGCTCGTGTGAAAATGAAATCAATCGATTGAAACTACAAAATTTCCACTTTGAGTGCAAATTTTTCAGAATTTCGCGTAAAAAATTAAATTTTTTTTCGTAACCAATTTTGAAATTTGTTCAATTTTCTTTTCAATGACACTAAAAACATAAACATATCTTCAAAAATAAAAAAGTTGGCTGTACTAAAAAAATTATACCTATTAGAAAACAATGATATTATCTACTGCATAAGTAATTGTAATGTCATTATTTATCACTATTTTCTAATAAGTATAATTTTTTTAGCACAGCCACCTTATTTATTTTTAAAGATATGTTTATGTTTTTGATGGTATTGAAAAGAAAATTGAATAAATTACAAAATTAATCCTAAAAGAATTTCATTTATTACGCAAAATTCTGAGAAATTTGCACTCAAAGTTGAAATTTGGTGATTTCAACCGATCGATTTCTTCTTCACACGATCACAGCTCGGTAACGGTTAAGTTGGTGGGGTTTGTTGACATACAGTTGAAAATATGATTTCATTGCCTTTAAAATGAGAGTTATCAAACTAAGTTTTATGTAAGTTTGTTTTCCTGCTATAAACAAAAACGTGAGTCAAAGTCGTGATATATTAACTATCCCTGTATCTTCTAAGAATGTGAAAATAGATCCCCCTCCCATACGATTTTTTGCTCAGCTCGACATAACCTTTCAGCTCCGTAAATAGTTGCACTCAATAGCGGGACACCCTGTAAAAAAAAAGCCAAAGTGCGACATCTGCATGTAAATACGGCATTTTTTGCTCTGTTTATGTAGAAACTGAGTTTTATCCTGGAATGATACCTAAATATTCCTAACGAAGCATTCAACGAACGATGGCTATGCGAACGATGTTGAATTCAAACGGAAATATGTATTTCGAACGAAGCTTATCGTTAGCTCATTTGACAAGCTTTTCTTTGATATGTACACTCAAACTGTTATACACAAGCAGTTGTCAAATGTGGCGCTGCCATATCGAACACTCGGGAAGTTTTCTGTATTTTGTCTACTTACTTCAAAGATTTTTGATATATGTTGCTTTGTTTCTTATATGTTGGCAGTGCTTTTGTTCGGTTTGTGTATTCAATAAATATACTTTGAGCAATTAAGTGGTTTGCGGATTTGTTTTTCATTATTATTGTTATGAGTGATTGCTTTAAGAGTGTGTGTCAATCGGAAACTTTTCACTCTGATGATCAAATTTTGACAGTTGGTAGAGCAATTTTGGGCAATTGTGAGGTGAATATAATTGTCAAAATTTGTAGTAGCCCCTGGGGCTACTAAAAGTGAATTTTTAATCTAAAAGTGAATTTTTGACACATCCAAAATATGAGAAAAAAAACATTTCATTCATTTCCGAGCTGTATTTCGATTTGATTAGCTATTTTAATTTGTGCATTTCTTAATTAAACTATCGTTCTTTTAACGTAAAGATAAAACCGGAATAAATAAAAACTAATATAATTCTTAACTGTGAGCTTTTGTGAAAGCTGCATTTTTATGTGTTTAGTTCTGTGCGGTAAAGTTGATGATAAATTGTGGCTTTTAACGCGAGATGCTTTAGTTGTTGCTTTTATTTCCAGTTAAATATATTTTAAAGTAAATTGTGCTTTAAAAGTGTTGTTCCTTTTGTTTTAAGCGAGTACCAACCAAGGGCAATCCGAGTGCTGTGAAAATATTGCAAATGGAAGATGACAAAGAATGATGGCACACTCACGGGGATATCGCGGAACTGCTGGTGCATGCAAATGGGAAAAGGCTATTGCAATGATGCACGGCTACAGCATACATCCGCTCCGCTGCCAAATGCAATGCCGCCAGCAGGTAAACATTCCGCCGGTCCGTAATTTTCACGTGACTGTTCAAAGCTGCCTTTGAAGCCGTCCTATATGTCTCTTCCAATCCAATCGGTCATGGCACTCGAATTGCCCTTGATTCATAATTTAATTTATTGATACCTTTTACTAGGTTGCTGCAGCCGCATAGCATAAGCTAAGCTAGCAGCATATGAAGCGTAGACGCGAATAACGTTGTGAGCGGCATATAAATATAAATAAAAAATGGGTTTTTTGCATATTACCATTAAAAATGCTCTAAAACACGACCGAAATGTTGAACGTCAAAATTTGTAATTGTAAAAATTTCATCGTCCATTTGACACACCAATAAAGACAAATTTATTTCAACACACACACATTTTATTCAACTTGCTATTTTCTTTCCTACCACGAGTGAAAAGTTTGCTTTTGACACACACCCTAAGTGATAAAAATAAAATGTATGCAGCTATTGCAGTTTTTATTTTTCTTTCATGTATTTCAAGTGCTTCACAGCCTTCAGACACTGTATATATTTATATGTTTTATAATTTATTTAGGTTCAAAGTTTTCCATTTTTGAACCATTCTTTTAACGACTGCAACCACAACGATAGCATAAAAGTATTCGCTTGATTTTGACGTTCGGATTCGTGGTTTCAGTGATCGTTAGAAATACATATTGCAAATATGTAACTGTACTACGGCATTGTTCTTTGGCTGATCAGCTGTTACCGTTGTTTGATTCTGTTCGAATTACAAATTTCAAAAACACGAATGAACACTGTTTTGAACGAAACGATTGATCGGATAGGAATACAAAATGAAGCCATTAGGTTTGGGGCCAAAAATTCGGGATTTTTATCTTGCAATCTGAAAGAGGATGGATGACTTATAAGGAAAAAAATGCAATAAAATTAATTTTGATTTTCATGCTCGATGCCGCACTCTTCGTTATGACGGCAGAGAAGCCGAAAACGGTGACCATACTACGAGTATAACGCTTCATTCGTGCCAATAACATGCGTTATTCTAATGTATATAATGTTTATACAAATTTATATTTCAGTCCCTTTAAAACCAATTCTTTCCCGTTTATTAATGAGAGCATTTATTTTAAAAATACAACATTTATTTTTCACGTTACAATTCTATTTTTTACTCTTAAGAAAACGTTTCGCAAACTCACGAAACCATCTTCAAAATGTACACTAATAAAAAAACTATCTTCTGGACAACGACACCTTAACGCCACCTTTCGGTATAATACCAATTGAAAAGTTATCAATCTCAATCTCACGTTTTTCCATCACAGGAATCTTAAAAGCAGCCATAATTTTTACCACTGCCAATTTAGAATTAATTTTTCCCATGCGCTGCGCTATGCAATGACGAGGACCTTCGCCAAAAGGCATATAGGCAGCGGGATTATAATTTTTATTGCTTTCGAGAAAACGTTCAGGATCATAACGCTCGGGATCTGGAAAATAGGCAGCATCGCGGTGAATACCAAAAAGCGGTATGACGATCGGAGTGCCCTTTTTTATGACATGATCAGTGCCGGGTATGCGATAATCCTGCGTGCACTGACGATTGAGCAAAGGCAAGCCAGGATATTTGCGGATAGTCTCTGCAAATCAAAAATTTAAATATTTTCTAATAGGTTTTTGCCAGCCAATAGTTAAAATACCTAAAATGCACAGCTCGAGGAACTCCATTTCTTGTAGCGCTTCATAGGTTACAGAACCACCGTGCTTGGCCAGTGTTTCTTCAATTTCCGTTTGAACACGCTGCAACAAATCCGGTTGTTGCGCCAGCTCGAACAACGTGAAGGCAGCTGTAGATGCTGTCGTCTCTTGGCCAGCAATGTAGAAGATAGAAGCCTGGGCAGCAATTGCCTCCATAGACATGGATTTAAATTGAGCTGTGCAGGGTAAAAGTTGTTATAATAAATTATTTTTTTATTCAGTATATGCATAAATCTACACGCTGGCGTCTGTGCCGCCCACATGCTGTCGTCCTCATTGATGCGTCCGGTGTTACGGAGCTGCATAAGTAACTGTAGCATATCCTTGCGTATAATATTGTTCTTCTCGCGATACTCGATGGTATCACGCAGAATATCGCGCAATGTGATGACCAATTCGTTTTTAAAGCCCATTTTAAAAAATACCTTGGCTACACTATATAAATTGAGAGTACGAAAGATCTATAAAACTGCAGATTAATGAGAGAAAAATAAATATTTGTTACTTACGCTGGGCAGAAAAATATCAGCATGCCAAAAACAGCATTGAAAAATGTATTTCTTCGCACTTTTGTCACAAGCGTTCGGAAGGTATTTTTGGGATTCTCAAAGCTGTTGATCTCTAAGCCAAAGATCACTGAGCCGATTATATCAATTGCATAGCTAGCAAGAGTTAAACATTCGTTAGTTTGTGAAACTTTTTGGCATTAACTTACTTACGTTGTTAAAATCTCCTTCAGATCCACCTCAACGGCTGATCCATTCGCCGGTACAATGGACTCCAAATGATTTACCATTTTGTTGCCAATATCCTCAACTGTGCCAAACATGCCTTTGAGCTTGCCAGATGTAAATGAGGGGGCCAGTTTGGTGCGCATCGTGCGCCAACTCTGCCCCTCCATGCTAAAGAGATTTGCTGAGAGCGGATCATTTTTCTCATCCACATAAATTCCGCGATCGTGAAAACTAGCAAAATCTTGCGCCAACACGTTACGCACCAGCTCCAAGTCACGCACCAATACCGCAGGTCGAAAGAGCAAATAGATGCCAATATAACGCTCCGTAGTCTTCAAATATATGTCATGTATAGCCATGCCCATGGAGCGCTCATGTTTGCTGACGGACTTAAGTGCGCCAAATGGTATACTATAGTCTGGATCGTAAGGGAATCCTATACGCTGCCAATAAGAATATTGATACCTGATGAAGAATACTATCAGCGCCAAGCTGATGACAAATAACGTCAGCAGCAGCATTTCTCTTTTTTAAGTAAACTTGTTCAACTTTGGTTAACAACTAACCAAATTTCTTTTATTGCGATAGTTATAAATAAGCACTGCCGCTGATAAGGTTATCTAAAAATATTTGATAATGTGATTTTTTTGTCAACGAATCGGAAAACATAGAAATATACATAAGTATCGGCAAATCGAGTCATATGGTGGATTAACTTTGTATAAAAATTACTGATGAAATTTTTGTATCATTAGGGAAACCTTGTCGATCGTTTTTTGATGGATTATGTCTTTATCAATAAGGCTCAAAAATTTTTTAACTAGTGAGTTAAGTTAACTCTCTTGATTTTAAATATTTTTTAACTTAATCAACTATTTCATTCCCATGTCTTTTACATTATGAAGCAGTCAAAAATAAGTTGTTTTAATGCACTAAAATTATATTGTTTTCCTATTAATCCTCTCATGCAACTGTTGTATGTGTGCAACAACTTTTTCATTTGCTTGTCAAGGAATCGGTGCGGTATTTTTTTTTTTTTTTTTTTTTGAAGCGAAGCTTTTTACTCCTCGTTCTGTGATTTGCTGGGAGTAAGATCTGAAAAATTTTCGACAGATTTTTTTCGCTAGGTAGTACGCTGTTGAAGGAAAAAATTTGTTCAGTGCAGCCAAGTTCACAACCATGTGTGGAGAGTTAAAATGGAGAGTCGCTGGCATTTTATGCCCATACAGTGCCGGACAAAACTATAAGCATAGCTTGTTCTGGCATAAACAACATAAAACAAAAGTTTGTTAAAGAAACGAAAAAAATCATGACTATTAACTTTTATTTATTCATTCAATTAGTTCAATTTATTCTTAAAATAAAGACAAAAACAATTAAATATAAGGGAGAAAAAGAAGAAAAATATACATAAGGCACCTTTTCGAAAGGACAAAAAAATAAGAACACTCCAAAAAGTAAATGAAAAAATATAAAGTTGTTATCTTAAATTGTATTTTAATGCTAATTTTTTGTGGAATAGCCTTTGTTCTCCAAAACTGCTATGCACCTTTTGGGCATAGAGTCCACATAGAAAACCAGGCTTGTTGGATATTTTCCCATAAATTATCTTTGCTTGTGGATCTGACACTCCCAATCTTCTCCTTAACTATACTCCACAAGTTCTCAATTGGATTGATGTCGGGAGATTGGTAAGGCCAGACCATAACATCAATTTGCTTCTCCGTAAGCCAGTTCCTTGCAAGGATTGAAGTGTGTTTCGGGTCGTTATCCTGTTGCAGTTTCCATTTTAAAGGCATCCCCCAGTCTGCAAAAGGAAGCATTACCTCCTCAAGGATATGGACGTAGAGATTTCTGTCCATCGTTTCTTTTATCCAATACAGAGGTCCCACACCATACCACGAGAAGCATCCCCATACCATAAGACTTCCACCTACATGTTTAATGGTTTTTAGCGTGTATTTCGGGTTCAACTCTGCACTTTTCGGGCGCCTAACCCAACGTTTGACATTACTTCCGATAAGGTTTACCTTCAATTCGTCTGTCCATAACACGTTACGCCATTTTTTTATATTTGTTGGACCATCCCACTCTATGTGTGCTTTAGCAAACTCGATGCGACATTTTCGATGTCTTTGTGTCAACAATGGTACTTTCCGTGCTGTTCTCCCATATAGCTTCCTTTTGACTAAACGTCTCCTTACTGTCCGAGTACAAATTTGGACACCTGTCTCTTCTCTAATTGCAGCAGCTGACTTAAATGGGTTACGTGCCGCCAAAATTTTAACGCGATCATCGGCTGTATATGTGGTTTTGCGGGGCCTTCCTATTTTGCATCCAATTTTTTTTAGGTAGTAAAGCTTGATGGACAAGTGTCGAGCATCTGCCGATAGTTTTAGCTATTTTTCTTATACTTTGCCCCTCATTTCGCAGTTTTTTGACCAAATCGCGCTCCTCTTTGCTGCAGTGCTTTGCTCGTCCCATTCTGCTGCTAAATTTCAGATCAATTGGGTTGAAATCTTTCGAATTACTCTAAATATTCATTTTTTAAATACTTACGAGTGCAAACTATACAAAAATATTTAAAAAAAAAAAGTTTTCTTTTGCTGTTGTTGTTTTATTGTCCACCTTCGCGCTCTTTGCTTTGACATTTTCTGTGTCAGATGGTAATGCTTCATAAAGCTGTGTTGCTGCCACCTAGTTTTTTTTAAAGTATGTATCATATTGGTCATTTCATTAAAAGAAATTCCCGAAGTAAATAGTTTACTTTAAAAAAATCATTACAATATTTTTTGGTGTAGGGTATTCTTATTGTTTTGTCCGACACTGTATATGTAATTGGCATGGAAATTTGACATTCAACAATAAAATAGTAAGCAGTAAATATATTTTCCGTATATATGTAATTTATTTTATGTTATTTTAAATTTTTGAATTTAAAAGTTAATTTATTAAAAAGAAAAAATTATTAAGCTATCAAATCTATGTAACTGCGAAAAAGCTTCGCTTCTCTCGTGTGTCCAACGACGCACCTGTGTTTTTTTTTTTTTTTTTTTTTTTGATGAGTATGAACTTATAAAGTCACATTTCTTTGAAAATGATTTGAAATGAAATGATTTTCGTGGAAACCGAAAAAGTTTTTCTTATTTAACTTCATTGTTGACATTGCTTGTGGTAAGTTTCATTTTGGCTTGGAACTTTTGCAAGTGATTTTTTTTCTGATATGAATCTGATTAACTTCTGATTAATAACACTAATCTACAAATCCAAGAAAATCGTTTTATCCAGAGACCTGAAATACTTTACTAGAAGAGCTTTTTACGTCGATTCTGCGTCTATACTCAGTTTTCCCTAATAGGTCGATTTTTTGAGATACAGGGTGATTTGCATTTTTTAGATTTTGATCCAGTTTTTCCATTCTAGAAACTAAACTGTTTCATATAAGGCAATCAGTTGTATGTCATCTGACTGATAATTAAATATGCTATCCAATAGTGTATTAATCATTTGTATGTCATGTTTCTTCTCATGTAAAAAGCTCTTCTAGAAGAGTATTTCATGTCTCTGGATAAAAAACCTTGTAGACTAGTGTAATTTTCCAAAATATTGGAAGTAAATGCATTTGAAATAAATTTGTTGTAGTTTTATATTTTCCTCTGAAATATAAAAAAAAAAATTTGGTTTTTTGTATACTTCATGCACAATGTTGTATGTGAAAAACAATTTCTAAAATCCAAACGATAATTCGAATCATTATGAAACCAATTTTTTCGTGTTCTTAGATTCCAAATCTACCTTAAATGATCACTTTACAAAAGTTGCCCCCGCTAAAATAATTTTGCACGTGAAAGGGTTAAAGTTGTCCAAGAGGGCTTAAATACCTCTTTAGAGTACACAAATTAACAGAACTTGGGTATGCTCAGGAAGCAAGCATCCATACTTATACAAACAAATTTTCATCTATGTTCCTTTAACTTTGCAGATCTTGGAAAATTTTGAAACTTATTCTTATATTCAACTTTCTTAAATTTGTATTTATAGTAGACCCCTGACGTTGAGGCTTAATTCTATTTTGCCTTACGGCTACCTACAGTTCATAAAACGACATCCAAGAGAAAAAAACTATTGATGCCAGTGCAATGAATATATGTATATATAGTTTCTAGAATCACACATAGATTGCGGTAGTACGTGCGGCATTTTATTTTCTAAAAATGGTATACGTACTACTTTCTTATGAACACTCGTAAAGGGTCATGTAGACCGGATAATTCAGTCTTATATTTACTGCTGTTCAAAGTAGACGTGTCACAGTGTTTTTTTTTAATATGGTAAAAATCAAGTGTCGTACAGTGATTGGACTTTTTTTTTTTGATAGGTGTCCAACCAAGATAAATTTATGAACAATTATTTGAAGTGTACATGGGCTTTTATGTACTTACTAGATAAAAACCCGTCCTACGAAGGGTTGAAAGCCTTAACGCTAAACTGTAATTATTTTTTTACCATTATTGCTAGTGCTTTTACAACTATTCTGAAATATGTTTAGCCTGAAATTGTGCAAATACATAAAAGGCAAGCGTGTCACTGATACTTAATTACCTTCATACTTTCAGGCTGATCGCAAAAAATAATTACAGTTTGAGCAATATTGGGCGCAGAGCAATGTGCTTGCCTTTTATATACACTCAGCGCTGTTTTTACACGGTAGATACGTTCCCAAATATTTCGTGCAAAAAAAAATTGTGTAAAAAAATGCATTGCACTTATGGAAAAGTAGAAGATTGGTTCCAAATTTAACAAATGTGTAGAAATAATACAATAAACCATTTTTAAACTCATATTGGAGCGTTATAGCTAATATTTGCGTATATTTTTATTTCATAAACTTATAAAAGAATGCAAAAAAAAAAACAATAAACTTATTATATATAAAGTTGGTGTCCTTAAAAAAAAAGGCGAAAATCGGCCCACATCATAGTGCGACTCTAGATTGTCTGAAAAAGAAATGTATTCGAAAATATACCCTTGAATGCACATCTTTTACCAAAATGGAATGAAAATATGGAAAATTAAGAAAATTATGAATCGTAGAAAAAAAAGTCGGAAAATTTACGTAATTTTTGACCATATTGTTGCGTGTAAAAACTAGACGAATTTTTCAAAGACGCTCATTTCGTTTCATGAATTTCATTTCTCATTTCATGAGAAAAAAGAGACTAACATTGGGGTGATGTGTGACAGACAAGGTGGGGTAATGTGTAACATATCTTACATATTATTATTGCCATTAAAGAGGCAACAACGTCGAACTCGTCGCAATCACATTAAAAATACAGAATATTTAGTGCTGACCAAAATCTAATCGTGGTAGCAATTTGTCAGTGAAAAGAGGTGTTATAACAACGCCACTATAATTTTTTAAAGGTGTGGGGAGCCCCCAAAAATATTGTGCCCCGGGACCCTCCATGGGCTCTAAAAGGACCTGCTCTGAGATCATGCAGACTCCTTTTGACTTAAGATGTCGATACGTCGACCGCATACAACGATGGAGGAGCTAGTTTCGATCTTAGTAATGTATTTATTTAATTGTCGGAATTTAAAAGAAGTAATGAATTTTTATAAAATATGTACCAACGTTTTTTTGGCTTCTCCTATAAAAAAAAAATTAAAAAATGTAACGATATTTTTTATAATACAATTTAATTATATCCCTTTAAAACCAATCAATCCCTTCTTTTTAAGAGAAAATATTTACTTAATAAATAAAATATTTGTTTTTCTTGTTACAATTCTATTTTGCGCTCTTCCATAAACGTTCTTCAAGTACACGAAACCCTCTTCAAGCTATGTCCTTTCACAAGTATTACCTCCTGGACAAAGGCACCTTGACGCCACCTTTCGGCATCATGGCAAGGGCAAAGTTATCGATCTCAATCTCACGTTTTTCCATCACAGGAATCTTAAAAGTAGCCATAATCTTCACGATCGCCAATTTAGCATTGATCTTGCCCATACGCTGTGCTAAACAATGACGGGGACCCTCGCCAAAAGGCATATAAGCAGCGGGATTGTAATTTTTCTTACTTTCAACAAAACGTTCAGGATCGTAATGTTCGGGATTTGGAAAATAGGCAGCATCACGGTGAATACCAAAAAGCGATATAACGATAGGAGTGCCCTTTACTATGACATGATCCGTGCCGGGTATGCGATAGTCTTGAGTACACTGACGATTTAACATAGGCAGACCGGGATATTTGCGAATAGTCTCTGCAAAATAATATCAAAGACGTTTTTGCCAACCATTAGAATACCTAAATTAGCATACCTAATATGCACAGTTCGAGGAATTCCATTTCTTGTAGTGATTCATAGGTTATAGATCCACTATGCTTGGCTAATGTTTCCTCAATTTCTGTTTGAAGACGTTGCAATAGATCCGGTTGCTGTGCCAGCTCAAATAACGTGAAGGCAGCCGTTGAAGCTGTCGTCTCTTGGCCGGCTATATAGAAAATTAAAGCCTGGGCTGCAATTGCCTCTATAGACAAGGATTTCAATTGGGCTGTTCAGAGTAAAAGTTATTATAATACATTTTTTTTAGTTAAGTGTATGCATAAATCTACATGCTGACGCCTGTGCCGCCCACAAGCTGTCGTCCTCATTGATGTGTCCGGTGTTACGCAGCTGCATAAGCAACTGCAGCATGTCCTTGCGAATGATGTTGTTCTTCTCGCGATACTCGATGGTCTCGCGCAGAATATCACGCAATATACAGGCCTCTTTGTTTTTGAAACCCATTTTAACTATGACCTTGGCTATGCTGTACGAAGTGGAAATAAGAAAGTCCTTTAGAAATATTTAAGAATGAGTGGTGGAGAGATTTGAAACTCACGGTGGGCACAAAGTTTTTAACATGCCGTAAATAGCATTGAATAAGGTGTTTCTTCGCGTTTTTGTCAGCACCGTGCGGAAAGTATTGTTGGGATTATCAAAACTATTGATCTCCAAACCGAAAATCACTGAACCGATGACATCAATGGCATAGCTAGAATTTAGAAAACATCCATTAATGTGGTGAATTGTTCAATCTCAACTCACCTACGTTCTTATGATCTCTTTAAGGTCGACTTCAATCGATGCTCCATTTGCAGGCACAATAGACTCCAAATACTTCACCATTTTATTGCCAATGTCCTCAAGTGTGCCAAACATGCCTTTCAGTTTGCCAGATGTAAACGATGGTGCCAGTTTAGTGCGCATCGTGCGCCAACTTTGCCCCTCCAATGCAAAGAGATTTGCGTTGAGCGGATCATTTTTCTCATCCACATAAACACCACGATCGTGAAAACTAGCAAAGTCTTGCGCCAGCACATTACGCACCAGTTCCAAGTCACACACCAACACGGCAGGACGAAAGAGCAAGTAGATGCCAACATAACGCTCCTTGGTCTTTAAATATATATCATAGATGGCCATGCCCATAGAGCGCTCATGTTTGCTAACGGACTTCAGAGCGCCAAATGGTATACTATAGTCCGGATCATAGGGAAATCCTCTACGCTGCCAATAAGAATACTGATACTTGATAAAGAACACTGTCAGCGCCAGGCTGATGACAAGCAGCGTAAGCAGTAACATTTTTTTTCGTTTTAGTACACTGATTCAACTTTTGATCACAAATGACAAAATTCTTTCTATTTTACATTGCAAAAATTTGACTGTATTTATAAGGTACTGATATTTAAAAAAAAAGCATTCTTACTTCGCTGATAAAGTAATCTGATTATTTGATAATATTAAATTGTCATTCACCTAACCGAAAAAGAACAAAGAGACAAAGGTACCATTAATCTTCATTGTTTATTATCTTTGTGTAGAAGATTATTATACTTTTTATTGTACTAAGGAAAGTTTTGCATCATTCGGTAAATCTTATTGAGAAACTGAAACGCAATAATTCTATTATATTTCTGTGATATTCACAACACTATGAAACAGTCAAAAATACGTTGTTTTTTTCAAAATTGTATCGAGTGTTTTTATAAGAGTAGCCCACCTTCTCATATTGTAGATACATTAATATAATTGAGTTATAACAGGTCATTCAATAAGTCCGTAGGATTAGTAAGAAAAAAACCAAATTTTCATAAAACTCGATTATATTATTCAACATAGTTGCCTTCGAGAGCGATACAACGAGTAAAGCGATCTTCCAACTTTTCGATACCAGTTTTATAGTACGTTTTCTCTTTCCCGTCAAAAGAGGTCTCAGTTGCAGCGATTACTTCATCATTGGACTTGAATTTGTTTCCAGCGAGCATTGTCTTGAGATCTGAAAATAGGAAAGAGTCACTGAGGACTAAATCTGGAGAATACGGTGGGTGGGTCGAAGCCCAATTCATTCAATTTTGCCATCGTTTTCATCGATTTGTGACACGGTGCATTGTCTTGGTGAACAACACTTTTTTTTGCAAATGTGGCCGTTTCTTGGCGATTTCAACCTTCAATCAATCCAAAAGTGCACAGTAATAGTCGCTGTTGATGGTGGTTCCTTTTTTGGATATAGTCGACGAATACTATTCCTTTCGCATCCCAAAATACAGACGCCATCACCTTGCAAGTCGACTGTTCGGTCTTTGCTCGCTTTGGATTCGGTTCGCCGACACCTGTCCACTCAGCTGACTGTCTTTTGGATTCTGGTGTGTAATAGTGAAGCCATGTTAACCAACATGCAATAACAATAGAGTTCAGCTACTACAGCTTTTTCGCACTTCCTCCGCATTAACCAATTCAAGGCCACGACCCCAATCATTAAACAATATCAATGTTCCGGATGCCAGTGACCCCAAAAAAGTAAATGTGGGAAAAATGTACCAATAAATGAGTTGGGCTCAGGGACAACACAAGACATAACCACTAACCATGCATATACATAGATCTAATTACACAACCGGTTTTAATCTACTTTTAAATTGACCTTTTGACAAATTAACATCGAAAACGCTACAATTGTTAACAAAGGTACTCATGCGGCTTAAAGGAGCAGCAACCATATAGTTTGTTCTACTTAATGGTAAATAAATTAAATTGTTGGCGTTTCTACTGCTACTACGGTGAGTGTTAAAAATTATGTGAGAAAGAAGTTCTGGAGAATCGAATACACCTGTTATAAGTTGGTGTAAATATACGATATCTGCAGATTTCCTTCGATCACTTGAAGACTGCATTTTTAATAGTTTTAAACGATCCTCATAAGGAGGAAGGTCTAATATGTCAGTTCCACTTAAGCCCCTTAGAGCAAACCGAACAAAACGTTTTTGGATTCTTTCTATTCGATCAACATGCATATTGTAGCTTGGTGACCAAACCTGACATGCAAATTCTAAGTGAGGACGCACGACTGCATAATACAACGTTGTAGTTGTAATCATGCTATTAAATTCTTTGGCCCATCGTTTTATAAAACCAACCATTGAAGATGCCTTTTTACAAATATTATCAATATGAATGTTAAATGACAGCTTAGAATCCATGCATATACCTAGGTCTTTGACGGTGTCTACACAACTCAAGGCAGTATCTTTAATCTTATAATCAAAAATAAAATTATTCCTTTTTCGCGAAAAGGTCATAGTTTGGCATTTATCTGGATTTAGAAACATATTATTTTTAGAACACCAAACTTCAAAGGATTTTAAATCAGACTGGAGTAGATCTGAAATATTTCTAGAATTAATCGTTCTGTATATTTGCATATCATCGGCATAAATAAGCAGATGAGAGTGTTCAATGACGTGAGTTACATCATTGATAGCTAAAATAAACAGAAGAGGACCAAGGTGGCTACCCTGAGGAATACCTGATTCAGCAATAAATTCAGAAGACAATACGTCTCGAAAACGTATTTGATAAGATCGCTCCACCAAATACGATTTAATTCAGTTCACAAAATATTGTGAACATCCCATTAACTCAAGTTTAAATTAGATTAGGTTGTGTGGTAGTTTATCAAATGCCTTACTAAAGTCAGTGTAAACACAATCGACCTGGTTACCAGAATCAATAGAATTTAAGCAGAATGTTGTAAAATCGAGAAGATTAGACACAGTGGATCTGCCATTCACAAAATCATGCTGACGAGTTGTTATGACTTCACCACAGTGAATTTTTACCCGATCATACACCATCCGCTCAAAAAGTTTTGGAATCGATGAGAGCTTGGCGATAGGCCTATAGTTACTGACATCGTTCCTGCAACCCTTTTTAAAAATAGGACTTATAAACGATTTTTTCCAAAAACTTTCGTTAATAGATTTATTGAATAATAAAAAAAGTGGTTGACTCAAAACGGAACCGCAGTGTGTTAACTCTGCGGCAGGAACACCGTCAGGTCCAGCGCCAAAATCCTCATCGATCGATCTAATATACATGAAAATATCCTATGGAGTGAAGGATATATGTTCCAAAGATACTCTGGGTTCGGAATTCATATATTCAAAGTACTCTCCATCAGGATTAAAATAATCTGAACAGAATGATTCTTTAAAAAGATTGGCGAATAGGCCACAAATTTTGACGGGATTGTCAGTAAATCCCTTAGGAGTTCTAAATGAAGAAGGAAATCCATTAGATTTCTTCTTTGTGTTTACGAATCCCCAAAATTTCTTTGGATCTGTCAATATTCTCAGCTTAACATTATCTAAATATTCGTGATATAATGTAGCTGAGCGATTTTCAAATTCCAGAAACAAACGTTTGTAAGTTTCTAGGTCGTTTGAGCCTAAGCTACAGACGTATTTCTTCCATGCCCTATTCCTGTTGTTGCGAAGAGTCTTTAATCCTACCAAGGGAACGCAGAATTCCTCGCAAATTTGAGACTATAAGGTACGGATTGAGAAAATACAGCAAAAAGTTCCATATAAAAAAAATGTATGGAGTCATGTTTCATCCGTTGTCACATATCGACGATAGAATTCGATTTTATTGCGGTTTAACAGCTCCAAACACTTCTCTGAAGCATCAATTCGTTGTTGTTTTTGGTCGACTGTGAACTCACGCGGCACCCACTTTGCACAGAGCTTTCGCATGCCCAAATGTTCGTGTAAAATGGTAAAAACACTACCATCTGATATCTTTACAATGTCAGCTAGCTCGTGCACCTTCAATTTGCGATCGTTCATAACCAATTTATGGATTTTTTTGATGTTTTGTGGAATAACAGTCTAATTTGGGCGTCCTCTGCGCTCTGTATCATTTGTGCTGGTACGACCACGTTTAAATTCAGCAATCCACTTTTCTACCATTTGTCTCGATGGAGCAGAGTCGGGATAATGTTTATCAAGCCATTGTTTGGTTTCCACTGTATTTTTTTTTTCATCAAAAAGCAATGCTATATCAAAACAGCGAAATTCCCTTTTTTCCATTTTTTTTTTCAATAACAATAGTTGTACACAAAATGTTATAACTTAGGAATCAATCGTCATATTGTTGCCAAATTTTTATACGTATCGTTTGAAGGTTGGTACTAAATAAAAATCAATTGGAAAAAATCTAGTAGCGCCATCTATGTGTCATCCTATGGACTTTTTTAACATACTGTTATATCCGTCTTTTATTACAACAACTTTTGGAGCAGATGTAGTCTTCTATGCTAACTCTAATATTGACTGATCACAGATTGCAGTTATAATATCGAGCTTTCCCGAGATTTATTCGTTTAAACTAGATTTGCTACATGGACATTCAAACTATATTTTAGTAACGGATCTTATTTACACGCGATAACCGATAACTTTTCTCTCTTGTATTTCTTGTCGAAAATTCTTTAACGCGTCCGACTTGCGTTCGTTCATTAAAAAATTTGACGAAAATTCTTCAACTTTTCTGCTTTGTGTTCGTTCATGTTTTCCCTACAAAGGCTTATATTTCGGGATAATTTTTTCGTTAAAAGTCACAATATATATCATTTTAATAATGTGATGTGATAATAGACAGCATCAATGATATATCAAAGATTACAAATCAGAAATAATCTGATAATGAAACACATTTAAAATAAAGTCAAAGAATATAAAATAATTTTAAAAATATAAATTTTTTCATATTTCTGTCCTGTTTGTTGACGAAACTTCCACAATGATTCAGTAATATATTCATGCAAATCTCAACATTTCTGTATTGCGTTCGTGCACGAATTTGGGAATTTTATATGAGATTTTCGTCAATGAAATGTATGGCCGAATCAGCATGTTTCGTTAAAGATGAAGAAAAATCGTTCATAATTAGTGTATCAATTCTTTAAAACTTGGACTTCTGGGAAATATCTTCGCAAATGCAACATAAAATTCAATGCAAGTCTTGTACCGAAAAACGCATCAACATTTTTAACTGTGTAGACACGGTATAATAAACCCAAACAAGTATGCACGGTAGCATAAGTTCAGGTCTGACCACGAATCAAAGGTTTAGTGGTCCTTTCTGCAGTTGAAATTTTGTGCTTTTCTTTAATTAAAAGTATTAAAAATTACACTGGAAAGTTTTTGTTTTTTTAAAAAAATTTATAATAAATTATATAAATAAAGCCCTAGTTATAATCGATTAATGATTTTTTTTTTCATCAATAATTTGAAATAAATTGGAAGATGTATGCTATGCTTGCTTTCGAGTTTGTTTGTATTTTGTTCTCTTTGATACAAGGGAGGCAATGGTGCGATAGTAGCGCGCTCTACTTGCAGCCGAATTGTACGCGGTTCGATGTGAGTAGGGAAAGGAAAAAATGCATTATTCCCGCCACAGGTTTTTCGACAAATTTTTTTTTTAAATATTTATAAATAAAAATATAATACACAAAAAAATAAAACAGCAAGATCTGTCGTTTGTGCTATGAGGATCGAGCCTGGGTACTACTTAAATCATCAAATTAAAACATTAATCCTCTTGATAACCAATTGTGTCACGAAAGTAAAAAAAAACTGCGATCCAATTCTGTACGTGAATATTGAACTTTTCAGTAACTGTCCATAAACAAAAGCTACTATTCATATTTCCCATGATATCGCCCATATGTTGAAAATAAGAGTGCTTTTTAACCATTTGGTTGCACTGAAGGAGGGAATGTTAATAAAATAAATTAGCAATCTTCCCAGAAATTCCATTTTTGGGCCAAAGTTTCACTTCTACAGTGCGTGGAGCCACACCTTTTTTTGCTTTTTTTTTTTGTTAAGAATGAACAAGGGAATCATATTACAAAAATTTTGAATTCTTTCCTTATAGTTCAGCCAAATCTCACACAGTGAAATTGCGACGATGTTTACTAAATTTTCACCAAACATCTCAGAAAACAGAACTACAACGGTCATCTTTTTCAAGGAGCATTCCTGAATAATTCCTAAAAACGTGAACTTTCCACTTAAGCCTTTGTCCCTCCCTAGGAGAAATCCTGCGGACGCCCATATAAGCTCCAGTAAATATAATATAATTTATAAAATTTTTTGGGTTTTTTTATTTTTGGTGACATGATCGTGCTGTGCGATGGAGACTGTTTGGGTACCTTTTTTTCAACGTGATGTTTGACGCCATATTGACACTTCACACTACACTTTTATTCACCAAAACAAATATTTTTCTACAGTTTAAGAAACAATAAACAACTGTCAAAAAAATCAAGGTGTTTATTTACTACCTTCTACGAAAAAATAAATCAGAAACATCACCGTGTCTTTCAAACTCTAGATGAGAACCTGCCCTTAAAGGACCCTGACGGGTATCCCAGGTGCTTGGAAAGCTCGAAAATCAAAAGCACTACCTTAAATTCATTTTTCAATAAGTTTACTTTTTCCAGACGGATTTTATGCTTCTCCTTGATATTTCATAATAAAAATTATTAAATATTTCAAACGTTCGTAAGTTTCCGTTAAAATTTTAACCTCGACATAGTTTAGAGCCTTTGTAACTAATCCTAGTAGAAAGTTTTTGTTAGAATATCCGTGTTCATCATTTCTTTGTCTGCAAATTTAAGTTTCTTATATCACTTACATAAATTGGATTAGGTATGCTTCTTTATTGTCTAGCTCAATGTCGAATCTTGACCATACATTGCTGTTGCTTCTTCCTTCCTTCCTTTGTAAGAATGCGGTGACTATTTAGCTGCCAAATGCAATGAACTGTTATGACAATGTTACGTCAAATTCATACTGACATACATTCACATGTTATAACTTTTGTATAGATGATTGCACGCCTGTGTGTGAAAACAGTTACTTACACCTACATTTCTCTCAAGGCTTAAGAAAGCACATTAGTTTCGACTGCAGCGAAATGCAGTTATACGAGCGAAAGTGCAGAGCATATCCATTAGTGATTATTTGTAGCATCTTTCAAGGTCATTGCCAATAGAGCGGTCTGCAGGAAATTCAGAGAAAGAACAAAACACTTATTACATTTCCCAAATTTTTTGTTCTTTTCAGCCTACGAAGGCCTTTATAAAGGGCGGTTAAATTTTAACGGCCGATGTCAGGCCCGTAGCCAGGATTTACCCAAGGGGGGGATTTTCATAAAAAATATATCTATATTTTTTGATATCGATGAATCAAAGAAATTTAGTATAATACTTACTTAGTATAATTTAGTATAATACTTACTTAAAACTTACTTTTATTTTTTTTTATGTATTTGTATTGTCTTTTGATCCGCATGCGATTATGCAATGCAAAGAACATACGCACAGGAATGCAACGAAAGCTAGATGTCGCTAAGCTGCAATTACAACGGACTGCCGAAGCCTATTCCGCTCAACTCTCGGTTAAGCTCAACCAACCAACCTCTGGACTCAACGACGCCGGCGGACTTTGGGCGCATATATCCCACTCCATGCGCGCTGCCGCTGAAGAAGTCATTGGTTTCCGGCGCCCGCAACCTCGGAACCAATGGTACGATCAGGAGTGTCGCATCGCGACAGCAGTAAAAAACGCCGCATACAGAAAAACGCTGCAGTCAGCTGCAACGCGAGCCGTGCGAGAAAACTACCGCGAAAAGAGGAAGGAAGAGAGGCGCCTTTTCAGAAGCAAGAAAAGAGAGCAGGAAAAGCGTGAGCGTGAGGAACTAGAGGTACACCATGGCAAGAAGGATGCACGAAAATTCTATCAACAGGTTAAGCGTCTAACGCAAGGTTTCAAGCCCGGAGCATCCACTTGTAGAGACGAAAATGGAGATCTGAATACGGATACGCAGTGTGTGCTGAGATTGTGGAGACGGCACTTCTCCAATTTACTTACTGGCGACGATTCCACCAATGCCGCCCATGGAGAGCGCAGTTCAGAGCTACCAATCAACAATGACGGAGTGGAAGTACCACCACCTAGCCATGAAGAGGTTCGAGTTGCTATCCAACGACTCAAAAACAATAAAGCAGCGGGTGCTGACGGCCTGTCAGCTGAATTGTTTAAAACCGACGGCGATGAATTGATAAGGCGCATGCATCAGCTCATCAGCAAAATATGGCTATCAGAAAGCATGCCCGACGATTGGAACCTCGGTGTACTGTGCCCTATACTTAAGAAAGGAGACCCTACAATCTGCGCTAGTTATAGAGGTATCAGTCTTATTTCCATCGCATATAAGGTTCTCTCAAGCGTACTGTGTGAAAGATTAAAGCCGATTACAAAAACACTGAGTGGACCTTATCAGTGTGGCTTTCGACCTGGTAAGTCCACCATAGACCAGATTTTCACGCTACGACAAATCCTGGAGAAAACCCACGAAAATCAAATTGGCACACACCATCTCTTTGTCGATTTTAAAGCTGCGTTCGATAGCCCGAGAAGGGATTGCCTATACGCAACAATGTCTGAGTTCGGTATACCTGCAAAGTTGATCAGACTTTGCAGAATGACGTTGAGCAACACACGCAGCTCCGTCAAGGTAGGAAATGACCTCTCCGAAACCTTCAATACCGAAAGAGGTTTCAGGCAAGGCGATCCACTGTCTTGCGATCTCTTTAATATCATCATGGAGGGGATCGTACGAAAGGCCGGTGTGCATCGTAATGGCACCATTTTCTATAAAGGTGTCCAGCTCCTTGCGTACGCTGATGATATTGATATTGTTGGCAGAACCAAGAGAGATGTTACCGCTGCTTTCGCCGCTATCGAAAAGGAATCAGCCAAAGTGGGTTTGACGATAAATGAGGGTAAAACAAAGTATATGCTGTCTACAAACAAGGGAGCGCGGCGTTTAGACTCCCACGTTTCATCCGGCAGCTATAACTTTGAAGTAGTCAAGGAGTTCGTTTACCTTGGCACCGCCATTAATTCCAACAATGAAATCAGCCTGGAGATAAAGCGAAGAACAATAATTGCTAATAGGTGCTACTACGGGCTCAGTAAGCAACAAAGTTCCAGAGCCCTCTCTCGCTCGACAAAACTAACACTCTACAAGACGCTCGTTCTACCTATGCTGCTTTATGGCGCTGAGGCATGGGTAGTTTCGCAAACTGACGCAGCCGCTCTGGGGGTGTTCGAGAGAAATTTTTCTTCGCAAAATCTTCGGTCCTGTTCGAGTCGGCGATGACTATCGCATCCGAATGAACCACGAGCTGTATGAGCTCTACGGAGACATTGACGTAGTTCGGCGTATAACTGTGCAGCGACTACGCTGGCTGGGTCATGTCCATCGTATGGACGACGAAGCTCCAGCGAAAAAGGTGCTCGAGGCGAGGGTCGCTGGTCAACGACGACGATGCCTCCGATGGATGGACCAGGCTGAGGAAGCCCTAACCGCACTTGGTGTATCCAATTGGAGAAGGCGCACGCAAAGCAGAGGCGCCTGGCGAGAGCTGATGAGGTCGGTCGAAATCCGGACACGAGTTGTCACGGCCATCTAAGTAAGTAAGTAAGTATTGTCTTTTGTTTTTTTTGCCAATTCTAACAATAAATCATCCTCTGTAACTTTGCTATCCCTATGTATTCTTAAGTATGCACAATCATTTAAGCGGTACTCGCCCATACAACTTCTAGAAATTTATTTCAAATATCAATTGCACTTCTTCACCTATCACCACACTTTCCTAATATTTGCACCAGCATACGCTGCTGAATTCTGATTTAATTTATTCCTATTGTTGTGTTACCAGAGCAAGGTAAAATTCTTACATATTGTTTAATTAAAAATTTTGATCGTTCCTCGTTTTCGGATGTCATCAAAATCAAGTTGAACGATGACAAAAGCCAGTTGTGCTTTGTAAGTAGTACTTTCATGTTGTAAAGTGTTGCACTAAGGAAAGGTATATAAACAGTAATTTTGCAAAAGTTTTCCACAGCATTAGAAATGTGACCTACAATGCAATTCCTTTCAAACGATATTTTCGTAAGCGTCTTATTATAGTATTCTAACAATTTACCTACAAGCTGATATCGGGCTAAAATTCTGTATAAAGCAATGTTGAGCTATAAGCCACTTGTTAAGTACTATAAAAATTACCAAAAATTTTGCTAAAAAAAACGCAAAACTTACAATAAGCTCCGATTTTCAATTTGAAGTAAGCTTACAAATGCCAACGGTTCAACCAAGACTGCTTAAATCGTAGATTACGCGAACTGACAGAAAAATTAAAGGGGGGGCGGGGAGTGGGGGGAGGATTAAATGTTTTGAAAACTTGAAATGAAATGAAATTAGAAATATCGTTGCTTGCACCTATATGTACTGCCGAAGTCCAAGGCAGTTCCGATGTATCAAATGAAATTTCTGTTTCTGGAACAACTTCTACAATTATACACACAAAACGCTCAAACTTGGAATTATTAACATAAAAAGTGAAATATTCTTAATAACGCTACTTGTACGACCGCTTTTAAAATTACTGTCAATACTACCACCACCTGCAACTGCCGGTTCCAAAGGTAATTCTGGACACTTTTCAGGTTCTGAAGATTCTTGAACGCTTGCTAGAATGCAAACGAAATAGAATATTATATTATGATTTAGCTAAAATTCTAACCATCAAACAATTATAATATAGAATGGACAGCGCACACATTGACCACTACACCATTCTGGCAGCGCTGCACTCGGTTGGTACATAAGCAAAGTAGTTCCTATATCACTTCGACTTCGCCGGTCTCATCTTCTTTTTATAATTACTCGTATTTAATTTTGTCGCATTAGATGAATGTGTTAAAGAATATCAAGAAGTCGCCATAATAAGGGCGGAAATTGATAAAAGACAAAAAATTCCTTAAAAACAAAGTTTTACTTTCCTCCTTTCTGGCCTTTTTTAATAGCGGTTTCTGCAGCTAATTAAGTGGAATCGTTTTAGTATTTTGACACAATAAAATAATCAATAGAATAGCATTTAACACAAATGGTTTACATTTTAGAAAACCTCAATGAAAACGGTTATAAAAGGTAAATTTTTTCCATACTTTTATTTAATACTTTCAAAAGCAATAGATTCTTAAATCGCTGGTGATGGACAAGGTTCAGTTGCATTCAACTTTCAACAACATTCAACTTATCGAAGCGTGTTGCTGTTGCAGTTTATAGTGTTACTGAAGAAAAACGTAGGCACATTAAGTATGCGCATAAAAAAAATGTCATATTAATGATTATATTATATTTTTTATACTTTCTGGACCCTAAGGGGAGCAGAGGGGGGGTTGAACACCCAAAACCCCTCCCTTGTCTACGGGCCTGGCGCCGATGTTGAATGTGAACTACACCTAAACGTCAAGTTTTTTTCTGCATTTCATTTGACATTTCTCAATTTCAGACTAATTCAATTTGAACCATGAAAAGATACACAACCGAGCAAAGCGTTTAAGTTATTCAGACTTATTATGAAAATGGGCGTTCAAATCAAAATTCATATCGTGCACTTCGCGATTTTTGAAGCGAAGCTTTTTACTCCTCGTTCTGTGATTTGCTTGGAGTGAAATCTGAAAAATTTTCGACAGATTTTTTCTTGGAAATTTGATGGTTTTTTTGTTGCTAGTGCTTATTACAACAAGAAAATTTGATACTTTAATATTAAATACTAAAAATATTTTTTGGCCTGCCCGTGGGGATCGAACCCACGTCCTCTTACACAAGAGTCCAATACACAATCCACTAGGCCACACAGACTTGTCAGAAACAGTTGTTAATTCAATGCTAATTATAACAGAAGCTTGCTGCAGTAGATCGTCACCATCTACATAGAGTGTAAATTATGATCTAGAGACATAGAGTGTAATTTATTATCTAGAGATTGCATCAACTCTGCTAAATCTCTGGCATGTGTTAACAGAGTTATTTTTCTTAAAAACGTGAAGGAAAAAAACTCTGTTAACACATGCCAGAGATTTAGCAGAGTTGATGCAATCTCTAGATAATAATTTACACCCTATCCTAGAGATTGCATCAACTCTGCTAAATCTCTGGCATGTGTTAACAGAGTTATTTAACTTAAAAAAATGAAGAAAAAAAACTCTGTTAACCTCTGTTAACACATGCAAGAGATTTAGCAGAGTTGATGCAATCTCTAGATAATAATTTATACTCTATCCATCTATCAATAGATAGAGGATTGTGTATTTGCTATGCTACAGCTATCAAAAATTTGCTTTTATTTGCCACAAGGTGTCTCCAGCATCGGTTTGTTTGTATTGTGAATGCGTTTGTGGTGCTGTTGGCATAGAGTATAAATTATTATCTAGAGATTGCATCAACTCTGCTAAATCTCTGGCATGTGTTAACAGAGGTTAACAGAGTTTTTTTTCTTCATGTTTTTAAGTGAAATAATTCTGTTAACACATGCCAGAGATTTAGCAGAGTTGATGCAATATCTAAATAATAATTTAAACTCTATGACAAGTGCGTTGAAAAGGGAATTTTGAAGTGTCAAAAAAATAGCCAAGTGCAGCCAAGTTCACAACCATGTGTGGAAAGTTAAAATGGAGAGTCGCTGGCATTATATGCCCCTATATGTAATTGGCGTGGAAATTTGACATTCAACAATAAAAAAATAAGCAGTAAATATGTTTTCTGTATATATGTAACTTATTTTATGTTATTTTAAATTTTTGAGTTTAAAAGTTCATTTATTAAAAAGAAAAAATTATTAAGCTATCAAATCTATGTAACTGCGAAAAAGCTTCGCTTCTCTCGTGTGTCCAACGACTCACCTGTGTTTTTTTTCGGTCAATTTAATCGTCCAAATGTGCGTACAATCGGAAAAATCGTGCAAAAATTTTAGCAAACCGGGTCTGTAGGAGATGTGAAAACACCAGTGCATGCTCGTACAGCTCGTACTGCAGAAAATATTGCTGCTGTTCGCGATAGTGGCTGAAGAGCCGTCCACCTCAACTCGTCGTCGTGGCCAACAATTGCACCTCTCACGCTCGACGTTGATGAACATTATGAACATTAGGTGCAATTGACTCAAGAACTAAAGCCTCTTGGCCATTTCAAGCGTCGTCAATGGTCAGAATGGTGGCAAGAAATGGCAACAGTGGATGATCAATTTTCGAAGATGTCAATTGGCCGCCAAGAGCATGTGATTTGACACCGTTGGACTTCTTTCTTTGGGGTTATTTGAAAGAAAAGGTGTACGTCGATAAGCCAGCAACAATTCAAGAGCTAAAGGATGAGATAATTCGGCACATTAACGGCATAGGACCTCACTTATGCCTCAGCGTCATCGAAAATTTGGACCATCGGATGGAGGTGTGCCGCCGAGGTCGCGGCGGCCATTTGGCCAATATTATGTCCCATACCTAATTGAACTATACCAATATTATCATAATAAAAAGAAATGACCATAATTTCCTAAATAATTTGTGTTTAATTCAAAATCAACATCGGCCCTTAAAATTTAACCACCCTTTACATGCACTTTGCCACGGCAGCCACCATGAATGTGCAAGACTATAAAATTGCTTATTATTTCAAATGAGTATCGAAATGTGTAACAGGCCTTTACCACGAAAAAAACTCCCCAATATCATGGAGCATACAATCTCATATGCATACAATTCGTGAGTGTTGCATAAAAAAGTGAGTTGAGTGAGTTGGTAATATCTGAAATAACCTTGAAAAAGATGAAGCTTCCTATCTCTTTATCTCTGGTCAGCACTAAGTAACCCTCTACGCACTGTTCCAACTTCCTTATATTCAGCAACTTCTCCAATGATTAGTGGAGCAGATATTTTTGGCTGTTTAAATTTTCTGATTATACGGGATTAAGAACGTAAGTTTAGTTTTGCGGGACGACTATATTGCTCAAGTTAAGCAATGTCTTTTAACAGTACTTGCGGAAAAAATGAATTAGTAATTTTGTAAAAAAAGATTTGCTAGTCTGTTCCAAATAAAACTATACTAAGTGCGCAATGGCAGGAGTACTCCAGCTTCAAAAGACTAAAAAAATCAATCTAGAAAGATGTGTTGTTGAGGG
This sequence comes from Coremacera marginata, assembly GCA_914767935.1. Classification (NCBI taxonomy): domain Eukaryota; kingdom Metazoa; phylum Arthropoda; class Insecta; order Diptera; family Sciomyzidae; genus Coremacera; species Coremacera marginata. The sequence goes on from OU612043.1 coordinate 22,225,584, forward strand.
GCACTTATTAGCAGGAAAGCCTCGAGGATGGGATCCTCTATTCGCATGCAACGATGGTCTAGAATAAAGAAAACTAATTTTTGTAAGAACCAGATTTTTGAATGAGATAGTCTTTAAACATTCTTTATATGTGAAATTTGGTATTTCATATTTAATTTAATATTTCGGTTCTTATTTAATCTTCAAATTCAACTTCAGTCGCAATCACTTCTACCTATTATTATGGCAGAAAATTGATTAGTCTCAATGTACCTTATATATTTCCACTACTGTTTTTATTTTAACCTCAAAAATAGCTATAAATAGAAAATTAGGGACTTACGGCGTTTTTCCAAATTCTCCTAGTATGTCACTCACCTGATGTCAGTATCGATTTATTTGGACTTGCACTTCCGTTGACCTTGAATTTGAAAAAATGACCTGCTACTGGCGTCTCATATTAAGTCTTCCTTTTCCAGCTCTAACAAAAATCGACAATTAAGACAACGCTTATAAACTACTTTAAGACTAATCCACTAATTTTAATTGCCAACAAATTAAAACTTAAGCAAGGACGATAATTGGATTAGACTGGCAGTGTAAGTTGGCACACACACACACATACACACACAGCGGCGAATTAGGCTTCTTAAGAATTGTTCGATGAAACGATATAAAAGAAAAAGACGCAACGATTTGGCTCACAAAATTAAACAAAATTCCCAGGTGACAATAACAAGCTAGGAATCCGACAAAACATGAAACCAACAAAATAAAAGTGTGAAAAATTAAATAAAAAAAACTTAAAAAAAAGAAAAAAAAAATATTTCGATTTTGTGTTTAACGAAGATAAAAAAAAAGAGACATTTGGTGCACTAAACTATCATGGCGTCGTTGAGCCCTCCAATGTTCGAGCACCTGCGCGGGGGCCGCAACATTAGCCTGGCTGAGAGTGTGCCAGCCGACATTTTCCACATGGTGGATCCATACTGGTATCAATGGCCACCCATGGAACCCGTCTGGTTTGGCATCATCGGCTTCGTTATAACTGTGCTTGGCATCATGTCGCTCAGCGGCAACTTTATTGTCATCTACATATTCACCTCGACGAAAACGTTGCGCACGCCATCCAACTTATTTGTGGTGAATTTGGCCTTCTCCGATTTCATGATGATGTTCACCATGTTTCCGCCAGTGGTGTTGAATGGCTTCTATGGCACCTGGATTATGGGTGCATTCCTCTGTGAACTATATGGAATGTTTGGATCGTTATTCGGCTGTGTTTCTATTTGGTCCATGACATTGATAGCGCGCGATCGTTACAATGTCATTGTGAAAGGTATGGCGCGCAGACCGCTAACAATTAAGGGTGCCGTAATACGACTGGGATGTGTCTGGACCATTTGTGGTATTTGGTCAATATTGCCGATGGTGGGCTGGAATCGTTATGTGCCCGAGGGCAATATGACAGCATGCGGTACAGACTACTTCGCCAAGGACTGGTACAATCGTTCATATATCATTGTCTACTCCATGTGGGTCTACTTGACCCCACTGCTGACTATTATATTCTCCTACTATCACATTATGAAGGTAAGCGCGCGAGCGAATATTTTTCGCAAAATTCCTTCAAAAATTTATATTGTTTGATTTTCACCTCTACATAGGCTGTCGTTGCGCACGAACAAGCTATGCGGGACCAGGCCAAAAAAATGAATGTCACCTCGCTGCGCACCAGCGAAGCAGACAAGGGCAAATCCATTGAGATCAAGCTAGCTAAGGTAGCGCTAGTCACCATCTCGCTATGGTTCCTTGCCTGGACACCCTATACAATTATTAATTATGCTGGCATATTTGGCTCAATGCATCTCTCACCATTGAGCACCATTTGCGGCTCGGTGTTTGCCAAAGCCAACTCCGTTTGCAATCCCATTGTCTATGGTCTGAGGTAGGTTGCAACAACACAAGTAGATTTTATTGATATCTTTTCTACCATTGTCTTCATTTAGTCATCCGAAATATAAGCTGGCACTACGTCAAAAATTACCCTGCCTATCTTGTGGCAAAGAAGAGGCTGGCAGCGATGTCAGAACTATGGGTACCACAGAGATTAGTGAATCGGCAGCATAAGGCAAAAGTCGTCTTAAAAAAATTTAGAATAATTTATGTCTTTATTCAATTTACAAAGTTTATATAATTGGGTGGCAGCATTGAAGCTTTAATAACTAAAGTTATTATTATTGTTTTAATATTAATATAGCAATTAGCAATTAAATGTTATATTATTGTTAACAAAGTCAAACAAAAAAAAAAAACAAAAAAAATATATTTGTTCGAAGAAGCGAATAAGTTCAATAAAGCATGTGATCATAAAATCAAAATTTCTAATTTTATTTTTAAACGAAGTGTGGCGCTTAAATATGTATTTTATAGTTTAAAACTATGGTTTCTAAGGAGATGCTCTATCAAAATAAGCGATCTGGAAAAAGTTCAATACATATGTTGTTCAATACATGTCAAACATGTTGCTTGTTAACATCATTAAGGCAACGTTTTTTCTCCACTCCTCCCACAAAACCACTCCTTAACAAAACTCAATTTTAGTTCGATACTTTCAGCAAAATTGTTGCAAATTGCTTGTCCTACAAAATTGAGTAACGACTCAACAAGTCTTGCTGATTTGACGAAAAAAAACTGGTGAAACTTTTTCTCAAAAATGGAATTTCTGGGAAGATTAGTAATTAATTTTATTAAAATTCCCTCCTTCAGTTCAACCAAATGGTTAAAAAGCAGTCTGCCTTCAATTGTCCCAAATATCAATTGTCCCCTTTGTTTATGTACAGTTATTGAAAAGTTCACGTACATAATTAGATCGCAGTTTTTTGGTGCGTTGGTTATCAAGAGGATTTATTATTTTAATTTGATGACTTAAGTAGTATCCAGGCTCGATCCTCATAGCACATACGACATATCTTGCTGCTTCTTATTTATAAATATTTAAAAGAAAATATTTGTCGAAAAACCTGTGGCGAGAATATTTAGATGACACTATTTATAAACGCTCACAATATTGAGAACTTGCTGCCTGTCCTGCTCACCTTACTTCAAAAAAACATAATAAAATGTGAAGAGCTGAGCCGAAAAGCAGCAAAAATGAAATCAATTAAGTCTGTCTGCCATCCCAGCAAAAAAGTGCAAGTATAGCTTTTCATCCCTTCTACTTTTATACGCAGAAGGCATTCTTTCATTAAGCTTAGTTTTGCTTTATCTCGCGTCGTTAAGGAGTAATGACGTTTTTAAGTTTTTTGACTATTTTTGGACTAAATTTGGACTATTTGGGATTTTTCCATAAATTTCGGATTTTTTGGTGCTGATCCCGAATTAAGCTTAGTTTTGCTCTATCTCGCTTCGTTAAGAAGTAATGACGTTTTTAAGTTTTTTGACTTTCTTTGGACTATATTTGAACTATTTGGGATTTTTCCATAAATTTCGGATTTTTCGGTGCTGATCCCGAATTAAGCTTAGTTTTGCTCTATCTCGCTTCGTTAAGGAGTAATGACGATTTTAAGTTTTTTGACTATATTTAGACTATATTTGAACTATTTGGGATTTTTCCATAAATTTCGGATTTTTCGGTGCTGATCCCGAATTAAGCTTAGTTTTGCTCTATCTCGCTTCGTTAAGGAGTAATGACGATTTTAAGATTTTTGACTATATTTAGACTATATTTGACCTATTTGGGATTTTTCCATAAATTTCGGATTTTTCGGTGCTGATCCCGAATTAAGCTTAGTTTTGCTCTATCTCGCTTCGTTAAGGAGTAATGACGATTTTAAGTTTTTTGACTATATTTAGACTATATTTGAACTATTTGGGATTTTTCCATAAATTTCGGATTTTTCGGTGCTGATCCCGAATTAAGCTTAGTTTTGCTCTATCTCGCTTCGTTAAGGAGTAAGACGATTTTAAGATTTTTGACTATATTTAGACTATATTTGAACTATTTGGGATTTTTCCATAAATTTCGGATTTTTCGGTGCTGATCCCGAATTAAGCTTAGTTTTGCTCTATCTCGCTTCGTTAAGGAGTAATGACGATTTTAAGTTTTTTGACTATATTTAGACTATATTTGAACTATTTGGGATTTTTCCATAAATTTCGGATTTTTCGGTGCTGATCCCGAATTAAGCTTAGTTTTGCTCTATCTCGCTTCGTTAAGGAGTAATGACGATTTTAAGTTTTTTGACTATATTTAGATTATATTTGGGTTATTTGGGATTTTTCCATAAATTTCGGATTTTTTGGTGCTGATCCCGAATTAAGCTTAGTTTTGCTCTATCTCGCTTCGTTAAGAAGTAATGACGTTTTTAAGTTTTTTGACTTTCTTTGGACTATATTTGAACTATTTGGGATTTTTCCATAAATTTCGGATTTTTCGGTGCTGATCCCGAATTAAGCTTAGTTTTGCTCTATCTCGCTTCGTTAAGGAGTAATGACGATTTTAAGTTTTTTGACTATATTTGGACTAAATTTGGACTATTTGGGATTTTTCCGTATATGGGATTTTTTCGGATTTTTCGGTGCTGATCCCGAATTAAGCTTAGTTTTGCTCTATCTCGCTTCGTTAAGGAGTAATGACGATTTTAAGTTTTTTGACTATATTTAGACTATATTTGAACTATTTGGGATTTTTCCATAAATTTCGGATTTTTCGGTGCTGATCCCGAATTAAGCTTAGTTTTGCTCTATCTCGCTTCGTTAAGGAGTAATGACGATTTTAAGATTTTTGACTATATTTAGACTATATTTGAACTATTTAGGATTTTTCCATAAATTTCGGATTTTTTGGTGCTGATCCCGAATTAAGCTTAGTTTTGCTCTATCTCGCTTCGTTAAGGAGTAATGACGATTTTAAGTTTTTTGACTATATTTAGATTATATTTGGGTTATTTGGGATTTTTCCATAAATTTCGGATTTTTTGGTGCTGATCCCGAATTAAGCTTAGTTTTGCTCTATCTCGCTTCGTTAAGAAGTAATGACGTTTTTAAGTTTTTTGACTTTCTTTGGACTATATTTGAACTATTTGGGATTTTTCCATAAATTTCGGATTTTTTCGGTGCTGATCCCGAATTAAGCTTAGTTTTGCTCTATCTCGCTTCGTTAAGGAGTAATGACGATTTTAAGTTTTTTGACTATATTTAGACTATATTTGAACTATTTCGGATTTTTCGGTGCTGATCCCGAATTAAGCTTAGTTTTGCTCTATCTCGCTTCGTTAAGGAGTAATGACGATTTTAAGATTTTTGACTATATTTAGACTATATTTGACCTATTTGGGATTTTTCCATAAATTTCGGATTTTTCGGTGCTGATCCCGAATTAAGCTTAGTTTTGCTCTATCTCGCTTCGTTAAGGAGTAATGACGATTTTAAGTTTTTTTGACTATATTTAGACTATATTTGAACTATTTGGGATTTTTCCATAAATTTCGGATTTTTCGGTGCTGATCCCGAATTAAGCTTAGTTTTGCTCTATCTCGCTTCGTTAAGGAGTAATGACGATTTTAAGTTTTTTGACTATATTTGGACTATATTTGAACTATTTGGGATTTTTCCATAAATTTCGGATTTTTTCGGTGCTGATCCCGAATTAAGCTTAGTTTTGCTCTATCTCGCTTCGTTAAGGAGTAATGAC